>MU249632.1:1451136-1595096 GCA_018977245.1 Lethenteron camtschaticum
TTTGTGTTCTTCCCCTGTTCTAGATAGTAGATAGATAGTGAGTGAATGGAGTTTGTGTGTTCTCCCCCTGTTCTAGATAGTGAGTGAGATAGTGAGTGATGGAGTGTGTGGTTTCTCCCCTTTCTAGATATTGAGTAAGATAGTGAGTGAGTGGAGTTTGTGTGTTCTCCCCCTGTCTAGATAGTGAGTGAGATAGTGAGTGAGTGGAGTTTGTGTGTTCTCCCCCTGTTCTAGATAGTGAGTGAGATAGTGAGTAAATGGAGTTTGTGTGTTCTTCCCCTGTTCTAATAGTGAGTGAGTGGAGTTTGTTTTCTTCCCTGTTCTAGATAGTGAGTGAGATAGTGAGTGAGTGGAGTTTGTGTGTTCTCCCCCTGTTCTAGATAGTGAGTGAGATAGTGAGTGAGTGGAGTTTGTGTGTTCTCGCCCTGTTCTAGATAGTGAGTGAGATAGTGAGTGAATGGAGTTTGTGTGTTCTTCCCCTGTTCTAGATATTGAGTGAGATAGTGAGTAAATGGAGTTTGTGTGTTCTCCCCTGTTCTGATAGTGGTGAGATAGTGGTGGTGGAGTTTGTGGTTCTTCCCCTGTTCTGATAGTGGTGAGATAGTGGTGGTGGAGTTTGTGTGTTCTNCCCTGTTCTGATAGTGGTGAGATAGTGGTGATGGAGTTTGTGGTTTCCCCTGTTCTAGATAGTGGTGGTAGTGGTGATGGAGTTTGTGTGGTCTCCCCTGTTCTAGATAGTGAGTGAGATAGTGAGTGAGTGGAGTGTGTGTGCCTGTTCTAGATATTGAGTGAGATAGTGAGTGAGTGAGTTTGTGTGTTCTCCCCTGTTCTAGATATTGAGTGAGATAGTGAGTGAGTGGAGTGTGTGTGTTCTCCCCTGTTCTAGATAGTGAGTGAGATAGTGAGTGAATGGAGTTTGTGTGTTCTCCCCTGTTCTAGATAGCGAGTGAGATAGTGAGTGAATGGAGTGTGTGTGTTTTCCCCTGTTTAGATAGTGAGTGAGATAGTGAGTGAATGGAGTTTGTGTGTTCTCCCCTGTTTAGATAGTGAGTGAGATAGTGAGTGAGTGGAGTTTGTGTGTTCTCCCCTGTTCTAGATAGTGAGTGAGATAGTGAGTGAGTGGAGTTTGTGTGTTCTTCCCCTGTTCTAGATATTGAGTGAGATAGTGAGATAGTGAGTGAGATAGTGAGTGAGTGGAGTTTGTGTGTTCTTCCCCTGTTCTAGATAGTGAGTGAGTGGAGTTTGTGTGTTCTCCCCTGTTCTAGTGAGAGTGAGTGAGTGGAGTTTGTGTGTTCTCCCCCTGTTCTAGTGAGATAGTGAGTGAGTGGAGTTTGTGTGTTCTCCCCCTGTTCTAGATAGTGAGTGAGTAAGATAGTGAGATAGATAGTGAGTGAGTGGAGTTTGTGTGTTTTTCCCCTGTTCTAGATAGTGAGTGAGATAGTGAGTGAATGGAGTTTGTGTGTTCTCCCACTGTTCTAGATAGTGAGTGAGATAGTGAGTGAATGGAGTTTGTGTGTTCTTCCCCTGTTCTAGATAGTGAGTGAGATAGTGAGTGAGTGGAGTTTGTGTTTTCTTCCCCTGTTCTAGATAGTGAGTGAGATAGTGAGTGAATGGAGTTTGTGTGTTCTTCCCTGTTCTAGATAGTGAGTGAGATAGTGAGTGAATGGAGTTTGTGTGTTCTTCCCTGTTCTAGATATTGAGTAAGATAGTGAGTGAGTGGAGTTTGTGTGTTCTCCCCTGTTCTAGATAGTGAGTGAGATAGTGAGTGAGTGGAGTTTGTGTGTTCTCGCCCTGTTCTAGATAGTGAGTGAGATAGTGAGTGAATGGAGTTTGTGTGTTCTTCCCCTGTTCTAGATATTGAGTGAGATAGTGAGTGAATGGAGTTTGTGTGTTCTTTTTCTGTTCTAGATAGTGAGTGAGATAGTGAGTGAGTGGGGTTTGTGTGTTCTGCCCCTGCTCTGCAGAGTGTGATTGAGTGAGAGTGAGTGATTGGAGTTTGTGTGTTCACCTCTGCTCTGCAGTGAGTGAGTGAGATAGTGAGATAGTGAGTGAGTGGAGTTTGTGTGTTCTCCCCTGCTCTGCAGAGTGTGAGTGAGTGAGATAGTGAGTGAGTGAGATAGTGAGTGAGATAGTGAGTGAGATAGTGAGTGAGATAGTGAGATAGTGAGTGAGTGAGCGAGTGGAGTTTGTTCTCCCCACGTTCCGCATGGGTTTCCTCCGGGTTGTCTGGTTTCCTGCCGTAGCTAAAATGTACAATGCACAGTAACTGGTCTTGCGCAACTCTTTCCCATGATGAAAATCTCCCTGCAAATTTATATAAACTATTAAACTATTTTGTATTTTACCAGGTAAGGCCCACTGAGCTAAGCAACTCATTTCCAGAAGCGGCCTGGCCAACACAAATGATAGCTCAACGAAGTGGCCTATCGTCACGTGGACATTTATAGCAGCCAAACACTCTGCACGCGCGTTGATCATAAATGTGGAGGGGAAAAAACCGGAGGACCCGGAGAAAGTCCACGGGGAGAGAGAGAGACACGCAAATTCCAAAGATTTAGCGTCGGGGTCCTGATCGTACCTACGGCCTCCTGCATACCAGGCGAGGTAGTTAACATCTCCTGGCCACCGTGATGATGATGAGAGCGAGAGACACACACAAACTACGAATACAGTATACAGCAGCAGGCGTCAGGGTCGGGATTGAACCCACGGCCTCCTGTACACCAGGTGAGGTAGTTAACATCTCCTAGTCACCGTCATGATGATGAGAGAGACACACACAAACTCCTAATATACAGCAGGCGGCAGGGTCGGGATCGTACCACGACCTCCTGCCTACCAGGCGAGGTAGTTAACATCTCCTAGCCACCGTGATGATGATGAGAGAGACACACACAAACTCCAAATATACAGCAGGCGTCAGGGTCGGGATTGTACCCACGACCTCCTGTAGACCAGGTGAGGTAGTTAACATCTCCTAGCCACCGTGGCGCCCGAATCACTCCATTTGGGATCACACATCAGCAGCAGCACCACCGCCATCACCCCACAACTACTCAAAACCAAACATTGATAGGACACCCTCCTGAAATAGAGGCCTCGGAGACTCGGTGAGGCTACCCTGGGTAAAGTAATGTAACGATGATAAAAAAACAGAGATATTGTAATCGATGTCATCATTGCAATGCCAATCACTACTGTAATCAGTATGGCCGGCATCACCATCATAATTTTTAGTCATCTTCCGGTGTCGTTACAGAGACACTTCTGGTTTGACTTGGCCCATACCCGCTCATGTAGCAACAATCAGAATCAGAATCTGTATTCATCCTGGAAGAATCCGATGAGCTGTAAAGCTCTTTTTCACAGATGTCCACGAAACATTTCGTGTTTTCGTGTTGAGCTCTTTTTTCGCCGTACGTAGCCAGCCTTGCTAATCGGAGGTTCGGTTGGAAGGACAACGAACTAAAGACAAAACAAATCACTTCTAGAGAAATTCGTTTGTCAATCCGCACGATTTCAAAGTGCAGCAACAGCTCCCGGTGGTTTCCTCATATCGCTAAGGAAGAGCGTTCCAGACGGCCGCAGAAGCGCATCTGAAAGCGCCGCGCGATGATGCGGCGACCACCGCCTTTGTTCGATGGCCCAGTCAAAAGCCGCTGCTGCTGCAAGGGTGACCACCGGAGTTGTGATCTGTTACCCATGCAGGTCTCACAAGATTCCAACTCCCATCTGGGGTCTTTTCGAGTTGTAACCGAGACCTGGTAACCGGTGCACAGCTCCCAGTGGCTTCCTAATCTCGGAAGGGATAGCGCGTTCCAGACGGCCGCAGACACGCGTCTGAGTGAACGATGTGTGAAAGTGAACGATGGAGTGAGTGAGAGTGATCGCTGGCGTGGGAGTGAACAATGATTGTGAGTGAACGATGCAGTGAGAGTGAACGATGAGAGTGAACGATGGCGTGAGTGAACAATAGAGTGAGCGTGAAAGATGATCGTGAGTGAACGATAGAGTGAGCGTGAACGATGATTGTGAGTGAACGATGCAGTGAGAGTGAATGCTGGCGTGGGAGTGAACGATGAGGGTGAGAGTGAGCGATGGAGTGAACGATAGAGTGAGAGTGATGCAGTGACAGTGAATGACGGGCAAGTCTCTCACCCCCCACCCCCACGCTCTCCTGCTACCCCCCTGCCCTCCCCCTCCCCGCGTAGCCCCCCGGAGGGCCGTGCTGCAGGGCGCTGTACGACTTTGACGCGGAGAACGAGGGCGAGCTGGCGTTCCGCGAGGGCGACGTCGTCTCCCTCGTGTCGCAGGTGGACGACAACTGGTTCGAGGGCGCCATCGATGGGCGCCCGGGATTCTTCCCAGTCAACTACGTCGAAGTGCTGGTGCCGCTGGCGCCCTGAGGGCCGCTGTGCGGGCACCGGCAGAGGTGGTGGGGGTGGTGGTAGAGGTCGCAAACGGGTTTTGATTCCTTACCCGTACCGGCCGCACCAGGGTCGCAAACGGGTACCCGTACCCGGCCGGGTACGGGTACCCATTCCCTACCCGAAATGAGTGACAAACGGTTACTCACCAGTGACTCACGGACCACCCGTACCCGTACCCGGCCGCACCAGCCGGGTACGGGTAACTGGGTATCGGGTAAGGTACGGGTATCGGGTACCTGGTTGCGACCTCTGGGTGGTGGTGGTGGGGGGTGTGGGACTGCTGCCACCGTCGGTGATTCAATTAATGAAATCGAATTTCGAGTTTCGTTTTTTCGTTCTTAAATTCATTCCCGATTATTTTCATTCCAGCGTCGTGGCGATCACACGGCGCTGCCAGCAGCGGCGGCGGCGGTGGTGATGGTGGTCGCCGCCGCCGCCTTCAGGGGTCGCCCGCGCGAAACCTATTGCCTCTGCGGGCGGTGCACCACGGGTCACGGCCACGGGTCAAGGGGGGGCGGTCCCGTCGACGACGCTCGTGCACGCGAGTTGGTTGAGCGCGGCCGCCGTCACGTGATCGACCGCGCGCCCCAACTCCTCACGTAGTGTTAGTGGCGGCGGTGGCGGTGGTGCATCTCTCTGCGGGGAGCGGCAGCGCGGCGCTGCGAACCGGGCGGGCCGAGTTCGACTCCTGCTCACGGCCAACGCCGGGGAGTATTATCTGAATCGTCCTGGGCCTCGTCTAGGTCGATTCGGCCTCAAATGAGTACCCGGCGCGGTGCGTAGTAAACATCGCCACTGGGGAGACAAAGGCGGCCGGGCGTGGTGCTGGCCACCCACCCCCTCGTATGCCATGCCGGCCTTCACGGGGGATCTTTGTCTTTGGTGCATCTCTTTGGGGGGAATGGGGGTGGGGAACTGGGTCATGGGATAAGGGATCGTTGATTAGGGGGCGGGAGGGGGAGGGGCTAACGTCTGCGCTGGATCGCAGAACCCACCTCGGGGGGCGGGGAACTCCCTGCTAGGGGGAGTGGGGGGGGGCTGGGGTGGGAGGGGGGGCTGGGGTGGGAGGGGGAGTGGGGGGGGGCTGGGAGGGGGGGCTGGGAGTGGGGGCTGGGGGTGGAGGGGGAGTGGGGTGGGGGCTGAGTGGGGGGCTGGGCTCGCTCCGCGTCGCGTGTGGCCCACGCCTCAGGTCGCCGTGTGGGTACGGGGAGGGCGACAACACGGGGGGGGGGGGGTGCTGGGGGGGTTATTGGGGGGGGGCTACGGGAGGGGTTCTATCGAGGTCCCCCACGCTCCCCTTCTCCCCTGTGGGCCTTGGTGCCTCTCGATTGTTGGTTGGGGGTGAGGGGTGATTGGAGGGGGGGTGAGGGGGGGATTGGAGGGGGGGTGATTGGAGGGGGGGGTGAGGGGGTGATTGGANGGGGGGGGGTGAGGGGGTGATTGGAGGGGGGGGGTGAGGGGTGATTGGAGGGGGGGGGTGAGGGGGTGATTGGAGGGGGGGTGAGGGGGTGATTGGAGGGGGGGGGTGATTGGAGGGGGGGGGGGTGAGGGGGTGATTGGANGGGGGGTGAGGGGGGTGGAGGGGGGGGGAGGGGGGATTGGAGGGGGGGGTGATTGGAGGGGGGGGTAGGGGGGTGATTGGAGGGGGGGGGTGATTGGAGGGGGGGGTGATTGGAGGGGGGGGGTGATTGGAGGGGGGGTGAGGGGTGATTGGAGGGGGGGTGAGGGGGGTGATTGGAGGGGGGGGAGGGGGTGATTGGAGGGGGGGGTGATTGGAGGGGGGGTAGGGGTGATTGGAGGGGGGGGTGAGGGGGTGATTGGGGGGGGGGTGAGGGGGTGATTGGAGGGGGGGGGGGGGGTGATTGGAGGGGGGGGTAGGGGGTGATTGGAGGGGGGGGGTTGAGGGGGTGTGATTGGAGGGGGGGGGGGTGATTGGAGGGGGGGGGGGGGGGGGGGGTGATTGGAGGGGGGGTAAGGGGTGATTGGGGGGGGGGTGAGGGGGTGATGGAGGGGGGGTGAGGGGGTGATTGGAGGGGGGGGTGAGGGGGTGATTGGAGGGGGGGGGTGAGGGGTGATTGGANGGGGGGGTGAGGGGTGATTGGAGGGGGGGTGAGGGGGTGATTGGAGGGGGGTGAGGGGTGATTGGAGGGGGGGGGTAAGGGGGTGAGGGGGGGTGAGGGTGATTGGAGGGGGGGTGAGGGGGTGATTGGAGGGGGGGTGAGGGGGTGATTGGGGGGGGGTGAGGGGGTGATTGGGGGGGGGGTGAGGGGGTGATTGGGGGGGGGTGAGGGGTGATTGGAGGGGGGGGGGTGAGGGGGTGATTGGAGGGGGGGGTGAGGGGGTGATTGGAGGGGGGGGTAGGGGGTGATTGGAGGGGGGGGTGAGGGGGTGATTGGAGGGGGGGGGAGGGGTGATTGGAGGGGGGGGTGAGGGGTGATTGGAGGGGGGGGTGAGGGGGTGATTGGAGGGGGGGTGAGGGGGTGATTGGAGGGGGGGGGTGAGGGGGTGATTGGAGGGGGGGGTGAGGGGTGATTGGAGGGGGGGGTGAGGGGTGATTGGAGGGGGGTGAGGGGTGATTGGAGGGGGGGGTGAGGGGGTGATTGGAGGGGGGGGTGAGGGGTGATTGGAGGGGGGGGGTGAGGGGGTGATTGGAGGGGGGGGGTGAGGGGGTGATTGGAGGGGGGGGGTGAGGGGTGATTGGAGGGGGGGTGAGGGGTGATTGGAGGGGGGGGTGAGGGGGTGATTGGAGGGGGGGGTAAGGGGGTGATGGAGGGGGGGTGAGGGGGTGATTGGAGGGAGGGGGTGAGGGGGTGAGGGGGTGATTGGAGGGGGGGTAGGGGGTGATTGGAGGGGGGGGTGATTGGAGGGGGGGGGGGGTGATTGGGGGGGGTGAGGGGTGATTGGAGGGGGGGGTGAGGGGTGATTGGAGGGGGGGGTGAGGGGGTGATTGGAGGGGGGGGGTAAGGGGGTGATTGGAGGGGGGGGTGAGGGGGTGATTGGAGGGAGGGGTGATTGAGGGGGGGGGTGATGGGGGGGGGTGAGGGGTGATTGGAGGGGGGGGAGGGGGGGGGTGAGGGGGTGATTGGAGGGGGGGGGGGGTGATTGGAGGGGGGTGAGGGGGTGATTGGAGGGGGGGGGTGATTGGAGGGGGGGGGTGATTGGAGGGGGGGGGTGAGGGGGTGATTGGAGGGGGGGTGATTGGAGGGGGGGGGTGAGGGGGTAGGGGGTGATTGGAGGGGGGGGTGATTGGAGGGGGGGGGTGATTGGAGGGGGGGGGTGATTGGAGGTGGGGGGTGAGGGGGGTGATTGGAGGGGGGGGGTGAGGGGGGTGATTGGAGGGGGGGGGGGGTGAGGGGGTGATTGGAGGGGGGGGGTGATTGGAGGGGGGGTGAAGGGGTGATTGGAGGGGGGGGGTGGAGGGGGGGTGATTGGGGGGGGGGTGATTGGAGGGGGGGGGGGGTGAGGGGGGTGATTGGAGGGGGGGGGTGAGGGGGTGATTGGAGGGGGGGGTGAGGGGTGAGGGGGTGATTGGAGGGGGGGGGGGTGAGGGGTGATTGGAGGGAGGGGGGGGTGAGGGGGTGATTGGAGGGGGGGGTGAGGGGGTGATTGGAGGGGGGGGTGAGGGGGTGATTGGAGGGGGGGGGGTGAGGGGGTGATTGGAGGGGGGGGGGTGAGGGGGGTGATTGGAGGGGGGGTGAGGGGGTCATTGGAGGGGGGGGGTGAAGGGGTGATTGGAGGGGGGGGGTGAGGGGGTGATTGGAGGGGGGGGTGAGGGGGTGATTGGAGGGGGGGGTGAGGGGTGATTGGAGGGGGGGGGTGAGGGGGTGATTGGAGGGGGGGGTGAGGGGGTGATTGGAGGGGGGGGTGAGGGGGTGATTGGAGGGGGGGTGAGGGGGGTGATTGGAGGGGGGGTGAGGGGGTGATTGGAGGGGGGGGGTGAGGGGGTGATTGGAGGGGGGGTGAGGGGGTGATTGGAGGGGGGGTGAGGGGGTGATTGGAGGGGGGGGTGAGGGGTGATGGAGGGGGGGTGAGGGGGTGATTGGAGGGGGGGTGAGGGGGTGATTGGAGGGGGGGTGAGGGGGTGATTGGAAGGGGGGGGGTGAGGGGGGTGATTGGAGGGGGGGGGTGAGGGGGTGATTGGAGGGGGGGGGTGAGGGGGTGATTGGAGGGGGGGGTGATTGGAGGGAGGGGGGGTGAGGGGGTGATTGGAGGGGGGGTGAGGGGGTGATTGGAGGGGGGGTGAGGGGTGATTGGAGGGGGGGGTGAGGGAGGGAGGGGGTGAGGGGGTGATTGGAGGAGGGGGGTGAGGGGGTGATTGGAGGAGGGGGGTGAGGGGTGATTGGAGGGGGGTGAGGGGGTGATTGGAGGGGGGTGAGGGGGGTGATTGGAGGGGGGGGTGAGGGGTGATTGGAAGGGGGGGGGTGAGGGGGTGATTGGGAGGGGGGGGGGGTGAGGGGGTGATTGGAGGGGGGGGTGATTGGAGGGAGGGGGGGTGAGGGGGTGATTGGAGGGGGGGGGTGAGGGTGATTGGAGGGGGGTGATTGGAGGGAGGGGGGGGTGAGGGGTGATTGGAGGGGGGGGTGATTGGAGGGAGGGGGGGTGATTGGAGGGAGGGGGGTGAGGGGGTGATTGGAGGGGGGGGGTGAGGGGGTGATTGGAGGAGGTGATTGGAGGAGGGGGGGGTGAGGGGTGATTGGAGGGGGGGGTGAGGGGTGATTGGAGGAGGGGGGGTGAGGGGGTGATTGGAGGGGGGGGGGTGAGGGGGTGATTGGAGGGGGGGGTGAGGGGGTGATTGGAGGGGGGGGTAGGGGGTGATTGGAGGGGGGGGGGTGAGGGGGTGATTGGAGGGGGGGTGAGGGGGTGATTGGAGGGGGGGGGTGAGGGGGAGGAGGGGGTGAGGGGGTGATTGGAGGGGGGTGATGGGGGGGGGGTGAGGGGGTGATTGGGGGGGGGGGTAGGGGGGGATTGGAGGGGGGGGGGTGAGGGGGTGATTGGAGGGGGGGGGTGAGGGGTGATTGGAGGGGGGTGAGGGGGTGATTGGAGGGGGGGTAGGGGTGATTGGAGGGGGGGGTGATTGGAGGGGGGGAGGGGGGGTGAGGGGGTGATTGGAGGGGGGGTAGGGGGTGATTGGAGGGGGGGTGAGGGTGATTGGAGGGGGGGTAGGGGGTGATTGGAGGGGGGGGTAAGGGGGTGATTGGAGGGGGGGGGTGAGGGGTGATTGGAGGGGGGGTGAGGGGGTGATTGGAGGGGGGGGGGGTGATTGGAGGGGGGGTGAGGGGGTGATTGGAGGGGGGGTGAAGGGGGTGATTGGAGGGGGGTGAGGGGGTGATTGGAGGGGGGTGAGGGGGTGATTGGAGGGGGGGTGAGGGGGTGATTGGAGGGGGGGGTAGGGGTGATTGGAGGGGGGGTGAGGGGGTGATTGGAGGGGGGTGAGGGGGTGATTGGGGGGGGTAGGGGGGTGATTGGAGGGGGGTTGAGGGGGTGATTGGAGGGGGTGAGGGGGTGATTGGAGGGGGGGGTGATTGAGGGGGGGTGAGGGGGTGATTGGANGGGGGGGTGAGGGGGTGATTGGAGGGGGTGAGGGGTGATTGAGGGGGGGTGAGGGGGTGATTGGAGGGGGGGGTGAGGGGTGATTGAGGGGGGGTGAGGGGGTGATTGAGGGGGGGGTGAGGGGGTGATTGGAGGGGGGGGGTGAGGGGGGGGGTGAGGGGGTGATTGAGGGGGGGGGTGAGGGGGTGATTGGAGGGGGGGGTGAGGGGGGTGATTGAGGGGGGGGGTGAGGGGGTGATTGAGGGGGGGGGTGAGGGGGTGATTGGGGGGGGGTGAGGGGTGATTGGAGGGGGGGGTGAGGGGGTGATTGGAGGGGGGGTGAGGGGGTGATTGAGGGGGGGGGTGAGGGGGTGATTGGAGGGGGGGGGGTGAGGGGGATTGAGGGGGGGGTGAGGGGGTGATTGAGGGGGGGGTGAGGGGTGATTNGAGGGGGGGGTTNGGGGGGGGTGATTGGATTGGGGGGGGAGGGGTGATTGGAGGGGGGGGGGTGATTGGAGGGGGGGGGTGATTGGTGAGGGGGGGGGTGAGGGGGTGATTGGAGGGGGGGGGTGAGGGGGTGATTGGAGGAGGGGGGGAGGGGGGTGATTGGAGGGGGGGTGAGGGGGTGATTGGAGGGGGGGGGTGAGGGGTGATTGGAGGGGGGGGGTGAGGGGGTGATTGGAGGGGGGGTGAGGGGTGATTGGAGGGGGGGTGAGGGGTGATTGGAGGGGGGTGAGGGGGTGATTGGANGGGGGGTGAGGGGTGATTGGAGGGGGGGGTGAGGGGTGATTGGAGGGGGGGTGAGGGGGTGATTGGAGGGGGGGTGAGGGGGTGATTGGAGGGGGGGTGAGGGGTGATTGGAGGGGGGGGTGATTGGAGGGAGGGGTGAGGGGTGATTGGAGGGGGGGGTGATTGGAGGGGGGGGTGATTGGAGGGAGGGGGTGAGGGGTGATTGGAGGGGGGGGTGAGGGGGTGATTGGAGGGGGGGGGGGTGATTGGAGGGGGGGTGAGGGTGATTGGAGGGGGGGGGAGGGGTGATTGGAGGGGGGGTGAGGGGTGATTGGAGGGGGGGGTGAGGGGGTGATTGGANGGGGGGGGGGGTGATTGGAGGGGGGGGTGAGGAGTGATGGGGGGGGGGGGGTGATTGGAGGGGGGGGTAAGGGGTGATTGGANGGGGGGGGTGAGGGGTGATTGGAGGAGAGGGGGGGTCCCCCGAGCGGTCTGCACAGTGAGCCATGAATCACAATCCCCGCGTTGTACGTCGAGTCAGCGAGGCCTTCGGACACTCATGGGGCCATGCGTTGGGCCAAGGACCTGCGCGGTTGGGGGGGGGGCGAGAGGGGTTTGCGGGGGGGGGGGGTTGGGGGGAGGGCTCCTCCCCCGCCCCCACCCCCGCGTAGGAGCTGGAACAAAAATTGACCTTTGGTTGACGCCGGCGTTCGCGACGTGGGAGGAGGTTGGTCGCCCAGAGTGAGCACGGGACACGGCTGCGTCATTAGCAATGCAGACACACGGTGACGCTCTCGCCCAGCCCGGGGGTGGGGGCGAAGGGTTGGTGGGTCGCCAAGTGATGGGCGCACCCCTCGAGTTCGTCCTCCACGCGGCGATCGTCGGCCACTCAGTACGGTTACGTGGCGTGTACACGTGGCACCTATACACACACACGCGTGCGCTAGCAAGTAGGATTATTAGCCTATGACCGGGGTTGAACCGGGACGTGGTGTGCTCAGTGGGTGGGTGGAGGGGCATCAGTGCCATGTTCGNCCCCCCCCCCACCACCATCTCCCTGCAACACCCACGCGCTGTCGAGTTCTTCCTTTGTAACTTTTACGTAACAAACATCTCTCGCATTTATTACGCGCGCGTCGGCGTGTTTTTTTTACAAACACGAAACCAAAATTATTTTGTTGTTGTCTTTGCTACGGCGCGCTGTGTTCGTTGTCGCGGTNGGGGGGGGGTCCATGACCACTTTAAACGTTAGGAGTGGGGGGGGGAATGGGAGAGGAGTGGGGGGGAATGGGAGAGGGGGGGGGGAATGGGAGGAGGGGGGGTATGGGAGGGGAGCGGTGGTGCAGCGGTTAGCGCGCTGCGCGACAAAACCGGCGACTCGGGTGCAATTTCCCCGCCCGCGTCCAACACCGGCGACGATTATCTGAACCCGTCCTGGGCCTCCTCGAGGTCGACTCGGCCTCAAATGAGTAACCTGGTGCGATGTGAGCGTCGCTACGAGGGAGACAAAGGCGGCCGGGCGCGGTGCTTGGCCACCCTCCCCCTCGTGTGCCGTGCCGGCCTTCATCGGTGCTCACCAACAGCACTTGCCCCAAAAGTCTGTTAGGCTACACGGGGGATCTTTGTTGTTTGGGCGGGCGGGGGGGTCACACTAAATCACGACAATCAGTCAGGTCATGGGAGGGGTGGGTTTGGTGGGGGGGGGGCTCCAGGTGTCTTGTATCGCACCCACAGAACATGTCTCGTGTACCCGCCTTGTCGTTCTCGGGTTTGTAACGGGGGGGCAGGGCGCGTGATGGTTTTGATACCCCACCTGTGTTCGGTTTGGTTCTGCAAAACAACGACCGGTGAAGCGGACCATGAGCTGTGTTTGCGTGTCTATCTCTCACACCCCTTGCAACCACACCCCACCGCGTTTCTCGAGTAGAGACTCGGACGAATCTCAACCGATATTATTCATAAAGTGTTGGGTTCGAGATGGCGTAAAGGTTACCGTGTCGTCGAAAACCCCGGTCGGGTTTCGTCACGTGAACGAAGCGTCAATTGGTTCACACATGCGTGTTGGAGTCGACCCACGCATTTACAATTTGGAGTCTCCATTGGAACCTCATTTGCCAGTAAAAATATAATTGTTTTTTTACCCTTTTATCTGGCAACAAAACTGACACCTTTTTAGAAGGAGTCATGTTTGCATAGACCACAATACCTGCAGTCATAATGCAAACAAAAAACACAACTCTGATAATGTGCACTGTCCTTGAAGTTGATTGGTCCACACCCGAGACAGCTTTCCTTAGAGCCTAGTCTCACATGGGTTGGACCATTATGACTGCAGGTATTGTGGTCTATGCAAACATGACTCCTAAAAAGGTGTCAGTTTTGTTGCCAGATAGAAGGGTAAAAAACCAATTTGGAGTCTTGCGACATTTCTGACCCGCTGCATCTTTAGGTTGATTGGTAGAATTGTCTTCCCCTTTTCTGGTCTTGAGTAAGGCGAGCTCAGTCCTTCGAGGTTGAGGAAGGCGACGTTCGGCCAATTTATTTGTCACGAGCGTTTTGGCTTTTGTGCGGGCACGAACCGAGAGAAACCCCAACACACACGAGACGATAACGTCACCGCGCTCTGCAGAGATGGACCCAAGTCCACCTTGATATCGCCACCCCTCCCTGGCCATCTCACTCAAAATGAGAGTCACCAAGCACTCTTTTATGCCCCCACTGAGCAGTACGCATCTCCATGATGGTGGGGTGGCAGGGGCCTTAGTCAATGGGAATTCCACATTTCCTAATGAAATGAATAAGAACACCACAAACACCCACCCAACACTGATTTTATAGCCACGGCGTAGTTTCTCAAAATATTTCACTGGGTCACTGGTAGTCGGGCGACTGCTATTGGCGAGTGTTACTGGTAGGAACCTCCTGGTTACACCAGCCCACAGGGATTATTGTGCCGTCGTGCAGGGAGGGCTGGGTGGGGAGGGCTGGTCACCCGTGGTGCCCTTATAAAACTCAACGTTTAACCTACTCACGCCGGCTTGTGCCCGCCCAGTCGGCCATATTTGCGGAATACACCACGCCGCCCTTGACCCTGGCCATTGACAGAGCAACCCATCCATTCCTACCAGCTCCCTCCGCAGGAATGTGTTTTACTGGGAAATGTGGAACTATGACAATCGCACCAACCCAGACAGACCTGGCTTAAATTTAAGCCCAGCTTATTACAGAAACCAGGTGGTGGGCCCGACGTTCCGGGCATCGACCCTAGACGAGCAAAGTTAGTGCTGCTTGACCGAGGAATTAAAATATTTTATCTTAATACTTTTTTATTTGACCAGGTATAGGCCCTCCCAAGCTATGTAGCTCTTTTACAGAAGCGACCTGGCCACATGAGAGCTCAACAAAGTGGCTCATCATGTGGACATTTATAGCAGCCAAATTACTCTAAACGCGTGATGTTGATTCTAAGTAGGGGGGCAAAAAAAAATGACCCGAGAGAAAAAACCCAACGCGACCAAAAGGCACGCAAACTCCAAATATACAGCAGACGCCAGGATTGAACCCACGACCACCTGCATACCAGGCGAGGTAGTTAACATCTGCACGCCACCCCTGAGATGTTAGCCCAGAGCCACGTAACGACGGGTGGGGTGGGAGAAGTTAAAACTTTGCCCGCAGGCAGCGTTCCCGTCCATGCAANTTTTTTTTTTTGCGCCACCACGCGGGTTTGCAAATCCTCGCACCGCACGACGGCGCGACCTTGGCCAAGAACTCGCCCGCAGACGTCCAGAACGTGCGGCGGATTGGAGCACGCCACCTCGGGAGAACGCGCACGCGAGAGAGCGGGCACGAGAGCACGTACAACCACAACCTTTTTACTCCCAAAATTATGTTTTATTTGATCAATACCCACATCGGCTACGGATTGAGAATCTCACTACAACAAAACAATCAAACCACACCAACCCCTTTAGCGAAAACAAATCAGAGTAGAACCCCTTCCCCCTCCCTTATTGCTGGTCGTAAAATTCTAACGCAACCCTCCCTCCTCGATGCGATTGGGGCAGTCGCCCGGAGGGGTGGTCGAGTGGCAATGGTGGGGAGGGGGGGGGGTCCACTTAAGGGGTACAATTGCAAAGGAGATTTAACATCCGAGGGAGGGGGAGGTACTTTAGGTGGATGGTCACACTGGGGACGGGGCAGAAGCTGGGGCTAACCACGGGTGAGAGCTGGCTCGAGGGATGACATCCTTCTGCGGTCCATGTGGCCTCACGCGGACGGACCCCCTGGCCATTGTGCAGGTCCAAGTCAAACACGACGATCAAACTCGAGACCGCTCAACCGCAGAAGAATTCAGCCACTTGCCGCGATATTTTTTTGTAACTCTTCACCTTAACAAAAAGACCCCAGGTTTTGTCTTCTACCCCCCCCCCCCAGCACTGCAAAATTTTAGGGGACTTAAAACTTTAAAACTTCAAAAAACGACGTTAAAAACTAATACCCACCCACCCCACCCTCGTAAATCGGAGACAAATCCACGACGCTGCTGGTGTAACAACAAAAAAGGTCGCCTTGCTGCAATGGGCGTCTGGTGTCAATGGACGATCCGATTACAAGGGGGCTATAACTTCTTAACTTACAGGGGGGAAAGGGGAGACTTAAAACCCAACGGGGATCTAACAGAACTTCACGCTGGGAGAAGAGGCAGAAGATAGGGCTTCCACGGGGGGAGCTGGCTCTCATTGATGGACCTGGATCTTGTGCAGTCCATCTGGATCTCATCGATGTATCTAGCCATTGGTGCAGTCCATCTGGATCTCATCGAGGGACTGGATCTTGTAGAGTCCCCATCTGGATCTCAGCGATGGACCTGGATCTCGTACAGTCCATCTGAATCTCACCGATGTACCTAGCCGTTGGTGCAGTCCATATGGATATCGTTGATGGACCTGGATCTCGTGGAGTCCACTTTAACATGACGAGCAAACTTGGAAGCCGCTCGAGCACCCGACCTGCCAATTTAATTAACTTCAAGGGCCCAAATGTAGTCTACCAAATCCTCACAGCGCCACACAATCACAGACTTGAGAATCGTATTATAAACTTTTCAAAAACGACATTAAAAACTAAACCCACCACCCCCATCCTCGCAAATCAGATGAAAGCCCAATGACGCTGCTAGTTTAAAAAAACCGCCTCGTGATGGAATTGGGCGCATGCGCCAGGGGTCTGGTTTCAATAGGCAACCTGATTAACAAGGAGGCTTTAGCTTCTTAACTTACAGGGAGGGCGAGGGGGACGGGAGACATGACGGAATGTCACACTGGGGAGGAGAGGCGGAAGATGGGGCTTCCACGGGGGAGCTAGATCTCACCGATGGACCTGGCTTATGCAGTCCATTTAGATCTCCGATGGACCTGGATCTTGGTGCAGTCCAATTCAACAAGATGAGCACACTTGAGACCGCTCGACCCCTCCCCCCCCACCTGCCGATTTAATTACTCATTCAAGGGCCCAAAGTTTATCTACCAAACCTCCANCCCCCCCCTCCGCCTCTCCACGGTTTACAGACTTGAGAATTGGATTAAAACTTATAAAATTACGTTTAAAACGAAAACCACCACACCATAAAAAATAATCAGATAAAACCCAATGTTGGTAGTTCTTAAAAACGGGAACCCAGCCTCGCAACGCGATTGGGCTGCAAGCACTGGGTTGTTTTTCAATGGATCATCCGATTTTCAAAAAAGGAGCCTTAACGTACGGGGAAAGGGGGACCTAACGCCCAAGGTGGATCTACTGGAATGTCACTCAAGGGGACTTCATTTCTGGGAATGTTACGGGAGGGGGGGGGGCGAGGATACAGCAGTGCACGGTGGGGCCTGGCACTTGCATGACTGGGCCCGTCTCGAAAAAACAAAGGGCCTATGCTCCCAAGACGGTTTCTCCATCAATGACCAGACGCCACCCACCCCTTGTCCCCGCCCGGCTTCCTCTGGGAGTCTAGGAGATCAGCTCCAGCACCTCCTCGACGTGGGCCTGGCACACCGAGCACCGCGGGTTCTCCTGGCGCGCCAAACTGGCCGCGCAGCTGGCGCAGAACATCTCGTGGCCACATGGCACCAGCGTGGCCGCCAGAGAGTCCTCATTGTCGTCGCAAATCTGGCACTCGCGCGCCACCCATCGGGGCAGCAGCCGCCCCACGCGGAATTCCTCTACCTCGCATTCCTCCACCGCTGCCTGCGCCTCCGCCTCCACCACATAGCGCTGCTGCATGAACGACCATGGAATGACCGACTCGAAGGTGATCCAGTAGAGCGTCGGATCGTGGCGCTGCAGCACACGGAGCCGTTGGGAGCCCTCCTGGGACCACCAAGGGTCGGACGGGCATTCGACCTGTGGGTTCCACAGTTGTTGCACAGTCAAGGTGGACTCCAAGGCCAGCTGCGGCGGGGCGACGAGGGTATTGTCCTCCATATCCTTGATCTCCTTCGGCAGCGGTTGTTTCTGCTGCTGCTGCGGTGGCTGCTGCCGCATATTCTCACCGCTGCCGCCACTGTGGTTGTCATCGTCGTCATAGGCCACTTTGTTCTTCTTGTCCAAGTAACACGTGGCCTCCACCTGGATGATGTTCTGGGCTCGGACCACATCGTTGGGCAGGCCCATGACGAAAAACACCGGTAAGTCGTTGCGGTTCGGCGAAAGGATGTGGGTGCTGGTGAGGCGCTGGATGCGTTGCATCCTGGTGCCGCGTGGCCCTACCATGTGGGCAACGGATTCGTGTGGCACCGCCACCGCCACCACCACATTGCCGCCAGACTGCACCGCATAGGGAGAGGACACGGCAGCCGATGGCGCGCCGCCGCCGCCGCCGCCGCCGCCGCCGGCTCAGTCACCCAACGGATCACCTTCTCCCAGTTGGAAATGCACGCCCAATCGCCAAAATTCTCCCAGGGGCTCATTGCCGCCCAGTCAGCCACCGCCGCACTCCGCTGGGCCGCCGCCGCCCGCCTGGCAGCCGCCGCCGCCCGCCTGGCCTCCACCGCCCACGTGCTCTCCACGGTCCGCACGGACCCCATGCCCCCACGGCCCCCATCCTCTGCTGCTCGGCCCCCATTATTATCAGCATCTGCTGGACGGTCCCCATCAGCATCTGCTGGACGGCCCTCATCATCGTCTGCTGCTCTGCCCCCATCATCGTCTGCTGCTCGGCACCCATCAGCATCTGCTGGACGGCCCCCATCATCATCTGCTGCTGCTCGGCCCCCAACATCACCTGCTGCTGCTCGTCCCCATCTGCATTGCCCATATCTGCTGCATGGGCCCCACCTGGTGGCCCCCACCTGGTGGCCCCACCTGGTCGGCCCCCACCTGGTGGCCCCCACCTGGTCGGCCCCCACCTGGTGGCCCCCACCTGGTGGCCCCCACCGGCCCCCACCTGGTCGGCCCCCACCTGGTGGCCCCCACCTGGTGGCCCCACCTGTGGCCCCCACCTGGTGGCCCCCACCTGATGGCCCCCACCTGCATGGCCCCCACCTGCATGGCCCCCACCTGCATGGCCCCCACCTGCTGGCCCCCACCTGCATGGCCCCCACCTGGTGGCCCCCATCTGCGTGGCCCCCATCTGGTGGCCCCCATCTGCGTGGCCCCCATCTGCGTGGCCCCATCTGCGTGGNCCCCATCTGCGTGGCCCCATCTGCGTGGCCCCATCTGCGTGGCCCCCATCTGCGTGGCCCCCACCTGGTNGGCCCCCATCTGCGTGGCCCCACCTGGTCGGCCCCCATCTGCGTGGCCCCACCTGGTCGGCCCCCATCTGCGTGGCCCCATCTGGTCGGCCCCATCTGGTGGCCCCCATCTGCATGGCCCCCATCTGCATGGCCCCCATCTGCATGGCCCCCATCTGCATGGCCCCCATCTGCATGGCCCCCATCTGCATGGCCCCCATCTGCATGGCCCCCATCTGCATGGCCCCCATCTGCATGGCCCCCATCTGCATGGCCCCCATCTGCATGGCCCCCATCTGCATGGCCCCCATCTGCATGGCCCCCATCTGCATGGCCCCATCTGCATGGCCCCCATCTGCATGGCCCCCATCTGCATGGCCCCCATCTGCATGGCCCCCATCTGCATGGCCCCCATCTGCATGGCCCCATCTGCATGGCCCCCATCTGCATGGCCCCCATCTGGTCGGCCCCCATCTGCATGGCCCCCACCTGGTCGGCCCCCATCTGGTTGGCCCCACCTGGCCGCCCCCATCTGCATGGCCCCCACCTGGCCGGCCCCATCTGCATGGCCCCCATCTGCATGGCCCCCATCTGCATGGCCCCCATCTGGTCGCCCCCATCTGATGGCCCCATCTGGCGGCCCCCATCTGCATGGTTGACCCCCATCTGGCCGGCCCCCATCTGCATGGCCCCATCTGGCCGGCCCCCACCTGCATGGCTCCCATCTGGCCGGCCCCCATCTGCATGGCTCCCATCTGGCCGGCCCCATCTGCATGGCTCCCATCTGGCCGGCCCCCATCTGCATGGCTCCCATCTGGCCGGCCCCCATCTGCATGGCTCCCATCTGCACGGCCCCCACCCGGTTTGTCCCGCGGCCCCCACCCGGTTTGTCCCCGCGGCCCCACCCGGTTTGTCCCCGCGGCCCCCACCCGGTTTGTCCCCGCTGCCCCCACCCGGTTTGTCCCCGCTGCCCCCACCCGGTTTGTCCCGCTGCCCCACCCGGTTTGTCCCCGCGGCCCCACCCGGTTTGTCCCCGCGGCCCCACCCGGTTTGTCCCCGCGGCCCCCACCCGGTTTGTCCCGCGGCCCCACCCGGTTTGTCCCGCGGCCCCACCCGGTTTGTCCCCGCGGCCCCCACCCGGTTTGTCCCGCGGCCCCCACCCGGTTGTCCCGCGCCCCCACCCGGTTGGTCCCCATCTGCTCTTCCTCCATGGACACCATCTGGCCGGCCACCAACATCCGGCCGCTCTCCTCTCGGCCCCACCTCCCGCAAGGCCAGCACCACCATCGAGGGGCCCTCCTCCTGGCCCGCGCGGTCTCGAGCGCGGCGTTCCACCACGGCCTCCATCTGGTCCCACACGGACTCCACGCCCCGGCAGTGGCCGGTCACCACGAACACAGACTCGTTTCTGCTGGTCGGCGTGCCGATGTAGGTGTTGGTGCGATCGCACAGGGCCTGAATGTTGATGCCTGTGAGCAGGGGAGGGCAACCGTGGGGGATTGTCACTACACCAGCAGCATCCCACCGTTACCATGACCACCACCTTGTCAGTCACCGTGACAACTCGCCCATCGCTAATTGTGACGTTACCCGCCCCGCCCACCATCATTACCCAACACCACGACACGTCAGTCGCCAGTGACGTCACTACAGTCATTCATCGTTGGCTACACCCCGCAGTGGCTCGTGACGACAAGCCCGCGACAACCCTCCCACTCCGCTCCTCTACATACGAAGGCATTTCATCGGCCAATGGAGTAGTTTGAGCATGGGAGGCAATCGGAACACGGGGGGCGGGTTGGAAATTCTACGCATGCGAGGGGGAAAACACTCGATCCCGTACAGGACGGGACCGGTGAAGACCGCACTTTGCTGCTGCTGTAACCGCCTTGGCCTGGCCGAGCCAGCGGGTTTGTCTCCTCCATGACGGGTAATGGAGGAAGTCTTCTTGGTTCTTTCGGTAAAGTCACGTAGAAGGGAAATAATAAAATAATNAAAATAAACAAAATAAAATTCTCACGACGTTTCGGCCACAACACAAGCAGCCATCCTCAGGTGAAGAACAGGGATGTCGGAAAGACAGCGTCCTAATGAACACCACCAAGCTTGGCAGCGTATATTTAAGCTGGGTTAGAGGAGGAAAGCGCCTTGACAAAGGACTTTACATAGAGGATTTAGCATATTTATGGAAAATGCAGATATGGATTAGTCACTACTTGTGGAATGTGTAGGAGGTGGGGAGGTCTCAAAGTCATATTATGCTCGTGTATTATGTAGGATTAGTAGTCATAAAGGGAGGAAGTAGGATTAGCAGTAATAGAGGGTGGGAAATTTTAATAGTAAGGAGCTGCAGCAGCCAAACCATCACGTAAAAAATCTAAAATATAAACTACATCCAATATCATCAATACACTCAATATACTCTCCCATAAGCTGAGCTACTAACAGCAAGTTTATACATTACACTGTCGCAAAAAAATATAATATGCCTCCAGCTAAAGTTTTTTCTTACACGGATATACACCGTACTATACACTGCCATAGACAAACCCAACATTAAATTATACACTGCGTTACTATACACCACCCTATACCTTAGACCAGACATGGGAAAAGCACGGCCGCGGGGCGTATACGGCCCGTTGGACTTTTTAATCGGCCCGCCGAACTTGTCCAAATATTATTATTAAATTAAATTTATCTTCCTCCTGTAATGCCCCCATTTCCCCATTAGATGCGTACTTTGTGTAATTCAACAAACAAACAAAACTTAACTCCGAGTTCTCTCCGAATTTCACGAGTCCGTTCTAGACCCCACAGTTTTTTAAAGAGTTTTAAGCACAGAAAACAATAAGTTTGAAAAATCATTAATTATACAAACTTTTCAATAATTTCCTTCTTCACTTCGATTAAAATTCTTTAAAAACTTCTTCTCACCAACATTACCACTTTCTCCGAAGGCAAGTTTGTAAAAGAATACATGGTACTGACAGCAGCATCTTGTGTCCGGAGATCAAAAGGAAATTTGAAAAATCAGCTCATCACGCAGGACTGACTCGCCGTGTGGAACTGCTTGATAAAAATATAGCCAGTCAATTAAACAAAAAGTCCATTCCTTTGAATTATATTCACTAGCAATGGATGAAAGTACAGACATAAAATACACTGCTCAGCTCCTCATTTTTATCCAGGCATTGACGACAGTTTTGCGATAACAGGAGTTTTTGATCATGGAGTCCCTGAAAGGAACAACGCGGACTTGTATAACCAGGTATCTGCTGTCATCGAAAGAATGACGCTACCTCGGAGTAAACTTGTCAATGTTACAACGGATGGATCGCCAAATTTAACTGGAAAAAATGTTGGGCTGCTGAAAAGAATCCAGGATAAAGTGAAAGAGGAAAACCCTGTCCAGGATCTTATTTTCCTTCACTGCATCATCCATCAGGAATCCCTGTGCAAGTGTATTGCAGCTTAATCATGTGTGAATCCAGTCGTAAAACTTGTGAACTTATACGAGCAAGGGGACTTCAGCACCGTCGTTTATTACGTTCCTGGAGGAAACTGATGCGGATCAGGACTTGCTGTACCACTCTCGTGTCCGCTGGTTAAGTTTGGGGAAAGTGTTACAACGCGTGTGAGAGCTGAAAGAGGACATCGCATTTTTGGAGTTGATGGGGAAATCTGACAATTCCCTGAGCAAGCGACAAGAACTGGCTTAGTGACTTTGCGTTTGCTGTGGACATATTTTCACACATGAATGAGCTGAATGTGAAACTGCAGGGAAAGATCAGTTTGTTTACGACATGTACAAACATGTGAAAGCCTTCAAATCCAAGCTCACTTTGTTCTCCGGACAAATTGCGAACAAATCTTTCGCTCATTTCCCCACACTTGCCATGCAGGAAGAGGCACCGCGAAACGCAAAATACAGCAAATCGCTTGAGGACCTGCACGGAGAATTCTGCCGTAGGTTCTCGATTTCGAAAACATTGAACAGTCACTTCAGCTGGTGTCCTGTCCCCTGTCACAAGACCCTGAAACAGCACCACAGGAGCTGCAGTTGGAACTGATAGATCTTCAGTTGACTCCGTCCTTAAGGAGAAGTTCAACTCTGTTAAACGAATGACTTTTATGCTTCACTTAACAGAGCCACGTTTCCAAACCTCCGGAGGACTGCACAGAAATACTGACTTTGTTTGGCTCGACTTGTGTGCGAGCAGACAATCAGCGTTATGAACGCCAACAAAGCCCATCACATATCAAAGTTAACGGATCAGCACCTCAGATCTATCCTCAGAATTGCCACAACCAAAATAACTCCAGACTTGGATGCACTGGCAAAAATGGGAGATCACTCATCTTCTTGGTTCTTTCGGTAAAGTCACGTAGAAGGGAAGATCTGTTCTCCACCTGAAGACGGCTGCTTGCGTTGTGGCCGAAACGTCGTGAATTATTTTGTTAGGTTTTATTTTTATTACTTTATTACTTCCCTTCTACGTGACTTTACGAAAGAACCAAGAAGCTGAATCCCTGCAGTCACGAAAGCTTTAAATAGAAAATCAACAAAACTGTTCCCACTGAAACTGATGATCTGTTGCTGCAGCGAGGTTGGAGCCAAATCTCCATCACACAGCCTGCGTGGCTGCTCTAACCTGTTAATGTAGATAATTAAGAAGTTCAAGTGAGGTAATTGGTTTGGGCGCAGGCCTCAGATGTTTTCATGATGTTTCATCAGTCACGTACGACATGTTTTTGTATTGTTCATGTTCGTGCAATTTGTTAAATTTCCTTGCAAATAAATGCTTTGCTACCTGTTAAAGGCCAAATCCTTTCATATAATGATTTTTACATGTCAATTATAGAAGTTCACACAAACACGCCATCCATCTGTTTCTGGCCCGGCCCCTCTGTCAAATTTTATAACCCATTGTGGCCCACGAGTGAAAAAGTTTGCCCACCCCTGCCTTAAGACTATACATTGTAATAAAAACTAAAATATAAACGTCAATATACTCTCCAATAAGCTGAGCTACTAACAGTAAGTCATAAATTACACTTCTATGTCGCAAAAAATGAACCCGTAAAAACAAAGTTTTTCACTATAAATCATTTATATGCGTGGCGGCTAGAGTCCTCTAGTCCTCTGGCTTGAGATGGCTGCCACCTATGGGTCAGATGATTGCATTGCACCATTAAGCAATTGGTAATTAAATATATTATTTTTGTCCTAAAAAGTGTAATTTTTGGAATTTTTTTTCACGAACATTGTCACGCACAACGAGTCTGTTGAAAATGTCAGCTCGATTGGATCACGGGAAGTATGTTAAAAAACGACTGAAAGATTTGCACGGTCCTAAGCAAGCAAGCGAACTTAATATAAAGGATTTTAAAATATAATATGCCTCCAGCTAAGCGTTTTTTAATTGTTTATTTTTTATTATTTTTTCATTTCCCTTCTACGTGACTTTACCGAAAGAACCAAGACGATGAATCCCTGCAGTCACAAAAGCTTTAAATCAAAATTTAATGGAGGAAGCTTCACAGCAACATCTTTATAGGCTACACCAACCCCTCGCTGCCGACTTTAGTTGCAGATTACAGTAAGAACGCTGATCACGACCATAATTCGTTCCATAACTTTGGTCGCAACCCAATTTGGTCACGACTCGAACCTAAGTTCCCCATTGGATTGTATGTAAATACGATTAATCCGTTCCAGACTCCTACAAACTGTATATAAATATACATTTTGATTTAAAGCTTTCGTGACTGCTGGAATTCATCTTCTTGTTCTTTCGGTAAAGTCACGTAGAAGGAAGTAATAAAATAATAAAACATAATAAAATTATATAAATATATTTTAAAATATTTTTAAGCACAAAAATGATTAATTATGCCATAGAATTCACAGTGTAATAGCAACCTAAATTAATCGTTCAACAAGACGATTGTTTCGTCCGATACATCAGTCGGTCGATTCAGAGAGAATATTCGTATGAGCAATTCATGTTTCTATTGAAAGTAAGTTAACAGTAATATTTGGGTACACTATTGTTTTTGGAAGCATTCACCGTAATATCGTATGAACGTTTACTTCACCGCATCACTTCGATTTCAATTTTCTTTAAAATCTTCTTCTCACCAACATTACCACTTGATTAGAGGCCATGGCTAATTGCAAAATTTATGCAAAAATACACAAAATACTGCCCAGAGTCCACAGCGAATGAGGGTAAATCGGCCGTGGCCATGTTTGATCGCCACCCCAGTTTGCCAGTTTGTGTTCTTGACCAAATTCAAGATTTTTTTTATTTTTATTTTTGTCGGAACCCACGGGGGGTGGGGTCGTGACGGGAAGTTCTGGAAATTTATGGAGCGTTAAGTCCAGCCCGGGGTGGGAGAATTGAGAATCGCACTACAACACTTAAAAACCAAATCAAAACCACGCCAACCCCTTTAAATCAGAGTAGAACCACCTTGCTGGTCGTAGAAATCAAACACCTCCTCGGGGGGGGGGGGGGGGGGGATAGGCCAGAGCCTCACCTCGATGTCCCATGATCTCGGCCACGTGTTCTGGGGGCACGAAGATGCGGATCTCGTACAGCCTGCCACCTGCCGGGCCCCCCACGATGTCCACCTCCTCCTCCTCGTGGTGCCACCAAGCAGACAGCTCCCCGTGGCCGAGCGTGCTCAGCTGTCTCAGTAGACTCCGCCGGCCCCAACGCGGAGACGGAGGAGGATGATACGGAGGAGGAAGATGGGAGGAGGAAGATGAGGTGGTGGAGGAAGAAGGGGAGGCGTTGGCAGTAGCGGCGGCCACTCTCGACGGGAGCTGGGCCCGCTGCCCCCGCTGCCCCCTCCTCCTCCTCGTCCCCGTCCCGACCCCGCGACGGTGTCCTCTCCCCATGCGGCATGTACCCCCAGGCCGCAGAGCCCCGAGCCGTGGGCCCCCACCGAGGCGAGTGGCCAGAGTTGGACATGGGCGCTCCGGCATTTGCGTGCGCCCACGCGCGCGCGCACACACAGACAGACAGACGTGGGCCACGTGCACGCAGGTAGGCGAGCGTGTGTGTGTGTGTGTACCTGGTGTGTGTGTACCTGGTGTGTGTGTGTACCTGGTGTGTGTGTGTACCTGNTGTGTGTGTGTACCTGGTGTGTGTGTGTACCCGGTGTGTGTGTACCCCTACCTACCTACCCTCCCACCCCTCTTCGCGCCTACTAAATCCCTACAAATGGCCGCGCCCACCTCTCTGGGTGGCTTTATAGCCCCCCACACCCCCCCCAACACCCCCAATGCCCCGCGCTGATTGGTCGGAGCGCACGTGCGACGTCGCGAGCCGTCATGGCGGGCACTCGAGACGAGGCGCGCGCCACGTGGTCGCGCGCTCCCCCAATCGACTCGAGTGGCGATAATTGGATCGATCAATTAGCTAATTAGTTAAATAGTACGCCGGCACGTTTGTAGATTGTCTCGTTAAGACAAAGATGCCCCCTTTCCCCCCCCCGTGGAGTCGTAATGACGTTTCGGGCTCAACAGAAGCGTCCTTCATCAGGTGGGCAAGCACGGTCTGTTGCGTTTGTGTTGTTGTGGTGTTGGTTGTGTTGTGGTGTTTTGTTTGTGGTGTTTTGTGTTGTTTGTGTTGTGGTGTTTNGTGTTGTATTGTTTGTATTGTGGTGTTTTTTGTGTTGTGGTGTTTTGTTTGTTTGTGTTATGGTTTGTATTGTGTGTTGTATTGTGTTGTTTTGTGGTGNTTTGTGTGGTTTTATTGTTTGTNTTTGTGTTGTGGTTTTTGTATTGTTTTGTGGCGGCGTTTTGTATTGTTTGTGTTGCGGCGTTGTGTTGTGTTGTATTGTTTTGTTTGTGTTGTGTTGTTTGTATTGTTTTGTTTTGTATTGTTTGTGTTGTGGTGTTTTGTATTGTTTGTGTTGTTTTGTATTGTTTGTGTTGTGGTGTTTTGTATCGTTTGTGTTGTGGCGTTTTGTATTGTTTGTGTTGTGGTGTTTTGTATTGTTTGTGTTGTGGTGTTTTGTATTGTTTGTAGTNGCGGCGTTGTGTTGTNTTGTATTGTTTGTGTTGTGGTGTTTGTATCGTTTGTGTTGTGGCGNTTTGTATTGTTTGTGTTGTGGTGTTTTGTATTGTTTGTGTTGTGGTGTTTTGTATTGTTTGTGTTGTGGTGTTTTGTATTGTTTTGTGTTTTGTATCGTTTGTGTTGTGGCGTTTTGTATTGTTTGTGTGTGTGTTTTGTATTGTTTGTGTTGTGGTGTTTTGTATTGTTTGTGTTGTTTGTGTTGTGGTGTTTGTGTTGTTTGTGTTGTGGCGTTTTGTATCGTTTGTGTTGTGGCGTTTTGTGTTGTTGTGGTGTGCGTCTCGTGTTTTTTATTGTTTGTGTTGTGGTGTATCGGTTGTGTTGTGTGTTTTGTATCGGTTGTGTTTGGTGTTTTGTATCGATTGTCTTGTGGTGTTNNTTGCGTCGTTATGNTTGTGTTGTTGGTTTGTATTGTGGTGTNTTGTATTGTTTGTGTTGTGGTGTTNATTGTTGTGGTGTTGATTATCTTGTGGTGTTNATTGTGTNGNTNTTGTATTTGGTGTTTTGTGTTGTGGTGTTTTGTTTTTGNTGTTTATCGGTTTTTGGTGTTTTGTATCGTATTGCGTTTGGTGTTTTGTATCTCGTGTGTTTTGTATCGTGTGTCTTGTGGTGTTGTTCGTGCGTCTTGTGGTGTTGATTGATTGCAATGTAAAGCTTTCGTGACTGCGGGGATTCACCTTCTTGGTTCTTTCGGTAAAGTCACGTAGAAGGGAAATAATAAATAATAAAACATAATAAAATACAATTCTCACGACGTTTCGGCCACAACGCAAGCAGCCGTCCTCAGGTGATGAACAGGTCTGTCGGAAGACGTCTGAATGAGCACCACCAAGCTTGGCAGCGTATATTTAAGCTGGGTTGGAGGGGGAAGGGCGCCTTGACAAAGGAATTTGCATAGCAAGAGTAATTTAGCATATTTATGGGAAATGCAGATATGGGATTAGTCACTACTTGTGGAATGCGTAGGAGGTGGGAGGGGGTTCAAAGTCATATTATGACCGTGCATTGTGTAGGATTAGCAGCATCAAAGGGAGGGAGTAGGGTTAGCAGTAATAAAGGGAAGGAATTTTAATAGTAAAGAGCTGCAGCAAGTAGTGACTAATCCCATATCTGCATTTCCCATAAATATGCTAAATTCCTCTTGATATGCAAATTCCTTTGTCAAGGCGCCCTTCCCTTCTAACCAAGCTTAAATATACGCTGCCAAGCTTGGTGGTGCTCATTCAGACGTCTTTCCGACAGACCTGTTCTTCACCTGAGGACGGCTGCTTGCGTTGTGGCCGAAACGTGGTGAGACTTGTATTTTATTATGCATTATTATTTATTATTTCCCTTCTACGTGACTTTACCGAAAGAGCCAAGAAGATGTGTTGTGGTGTTGTGGTGTTGATGTGTTGGAGTGTGTGTACACGAGAGTGTGTGTGTCGCCACTGCGTCTTTCCGCAATTACCAATTGACTCCCCATTACACGCCGCACGCGCCCGATTATTGTCAAGCCCGCGTCTGATGTGACGCGCTACGCAATTAGTCCGCGTCACGGCTAAGCATCACGTGCGGCCCCACGTGACTCGCAGCGCGTGCACGTCGTCGAATCAATGCACACGAACGCGATTTTCAGAAGCGCCTCGAATTGCAAATCGACAGAATGAATGAAAATTCACGTGTAATGCTGTAGGCCAGGGTGTCCAAACTTTTTGCAAAGAGGGCAAATTTGATGAAGTGAAGATGCCCCGGGGGCCAATAGTTCCTTCCGACATTTTTACCACAAAGTTACGTGAAAACACTGTTATAAAACAATTATCAGCTCAGCTTATTAAGAGTGTATTTGGCATACTGATGATACTATGTAATTTATACTTAAGCTTGTCACGTGGTTGTTTGGTTGCTGCAGCTGCACACTATTAACATTCCATCCCTTTGTTGGTGCTGCCCCGGCCCCCTCCCTTTGATGCTGCTAATCCTGCATAATGCATGGGCAAAATATGACTTTGAAAACCCCCGCCCACCTCCCACGTATTTCACAATTAGCACTATTCGCATTTCACAATTAGCACTATTCGCATTCCTGCATTTCCCATAAATATGCTAAATTCCTCTTCATATGCAAATTATTTTGTCAAGGCGCTCTTTCTCCTCCCTCCCAGCTTAAATAGACGCTCCAAGCCTAGGACGTGTCATTCAGACTCTGTCTTATCCACAGACATGTTCTTCACCTGAGGACGGCTGCTCGCGTTGTGGCCGAAACGTCGTGAGAATTGTTTTATTATGTTTTATTTTTATTATTTTATTACTTCCCTACTACGTGACTTTACCGAAAGAACCAAGAAGATGAATTATCATTGTCACAATTACCTTTATTTTTCAAATGACAATGTAACCAAATATAAGCCACTCAGGCAGACGTGAACAACTCTAAAAACACAATTCTGCCTTTCATTCAGTCAGATAACATTGAACAAACTGTATAGAATACCTTGAATTTCCATGAGTTAAATATATTTGCCTCATGAACATTTTAAACAGGAGTTATAAGTAATGCAAAGTGGTATGTTATCATTAAACTTTTAAGCAAGTGAATTTTGCCCTTGTCTTTTACAAGATCTTTCACAAAGCAAGAGTTTGTGTCACATCTACAGGTACATAACATCAACAGTTATAACCAAATCTTATTCAAGAGTTTAATAAAACAAGTACCATAAGTCCAAGTGCATTAGTGTGCTTTAGGCTTTTCACTGTTAATAGTGACAGATGTTACCGTTCAAAACACTCAATTTTAGATTGATCAAGGAACAGATAACTTGCTGACGCTAATGAGAAGGGTGATACTGAGATCTAGATTTCAGTAAAGAGACCAGGTCAGGCTTGAGGACAGTGGTTGAGATGCATAAATGCCACGCAATTTGGAGTCACTCATCCTTGACCTAAATCGGTTCTTATTTAAGTTCATGACGGAGAATGTTTGCTCACACAAATATGTAGAGCCGAAATAAGCTCAACATTTTCTTAGCGAATGACCGCATTTCTGGAAACCTGCTTTTGTCCAGCTGCCGGTAAAACTTAACAAGAGAACACTGCTGGTGTTGCACTCATCGTCAAACTGCAGCTCAATGAGCTCCAGCTGCAGCTGTGGAGGAGCATCATCAGGGTCCACGGAGAAGGGAGAAGAGAAAAGCAACATGTCCTTTTCAATAACTGCAAAGTCCCGAAAGCGTTTGTTAAATTCCACAGAAAGCGATGCGATAGCTGTTGCATGACTTTTCATTTGCGCACTGATGTTGTCCTGTGGGAAACTGTCAATGACCTCTTTCAAAGCTGGAAAGTGCGCGGTGCAGGGCTCTGTTTGGGATAAGTGTCTTTGGAAAATTTGCAGTTTGGTTCCAAAGGCCTTGATGTGAGCATATAGCTGGCTCACCACTGCATCTTTCCCTTGAAGATTAACATTCAGCGCATTCAGATGCTTCGTTATGTCAACCAAAAAAGCCAGATTTGCCACCATACAGGATCGGACAGTTCTTCCATTGGTTGTCCCTTCTCATCCAAAAAATGTCCAATTTCCTCTTTGAGAGAGAAAAATCTCTGTAGTGCGGACCCCCGACTTAGCGACCTCCATCGTTGTGATATATTACGTCACCGTATTCAGCCTGGATGTCACGCAAGAACTGCTGAAACTGTCGGTGGTATAGAGCTTTAGAGCGAATAGAATTGATTGCCTTTGCCACTGGTTTCAAAACATCGTCAAATTTGAGATGTTTGGCGCAGAGAGCCTGCTGATGAATGATACAGTGAAGTTTAATAGCGTTGCCTGCTTCTTCGCTGACTTTATTGCAGATCAGTGTGGACAATCCACTTCGCTCACCAGCCATTGCAGGCGCACCATCGGTAATGATCCCAGAAACTTTACTCCATGGTAGTTTCATATCATCAACAGCTTCACAAACAGAAACGAATACATCTGTTCCTCTGGTTTGCCCTTTAAGGCTTTTGAAGTCAAGCAGCTCCTCTGTCCCGTTCATGTTGTCATCAACTCCTCTTAAAAACATAAGTAGTTGTGCAGTGTCAGATGCATTGGTGCTTTATCGCAGGCTAATGAGAAGTAATCAAAAGCCACTCCCCTATTCCCCAGTTGTCTCTGAATATCTGACGATATGTCCTCAACTCTCCGTGCCAGTGTTGCGTGCCAGGCAAACATTCATAAATTCTTGCTTCTTCTCGGGGAAAATGTTCTCCACCATTTTTATGACACACTCTTTGATAAACGCACCTTCAGTAAAAGGTTTGCCATGTTTAGCTATTAACATGGCCACTTCGTAGCTGGCTTTGGTGATGTTTTCCTTTGACTCACAGGCCGGCGTGAAGAATCGCTGTTCCGATGCCAGAGCAGCTTGAAGTTGCTTTACTTTTTCAGCGCGGTCACTCCCTGTTAGCTTGTCGTATGTTGTAGCATGTTTAGTCTCGTAGTGTCTCTTTACGTTGAATCCTTAAACAAGGCATCCGTCTCTTTACAAATTAGACAAACACAATTTCCTCGATTTCCAGTGAAGAAGTATTGTAATTCCCACCGCTCCTGAAAGCAGCGGCCCTCACTGTCAACTTTTCTCTTTTTTTTTGCAGTCGCCATGGCAGAAATTATTCGAGAAGGTTTCGCGGCACGGATGCAGAGCCAGATAGCATTAGAATGGTGCTGCCACCGTGTGGCGGAAGGAGGAATTACATCTTTAAAGTTTTATGATTTTTTTTATTTGACAGAGCTAACGAGCCATAAATAACACGTTATAAGACCGAAGCTGCAGGCCGTATGAAATCTGACCGCGGCCGTAATTGGCCCGCGGGCCGGACTTTGGACATGCCTGCTGTAGGCCCATACATGGAGTAATAAGGGCATGGCTTTGCTCACGTAAGGAATACTGGATTAAATGCTCGCTTAAATGGGAATCGACCGANTTTTTTTTGCTGTGATATTTATAATTTATAAACAAAAAATCGTTAAAGTGATTCCTATCACGTGATTTTTAATCCAAAGAGACGGTTTGTAGATCGAAAAATNCCCCCCCCACGTGAGGTCGCCCACTTGACGCTGATTGGCTTCCTTCGATAAGAACGTCGTTCATCCTTCAACGTGTCGCCGATTCGTTGAATCCCGTTACAGCAGTCACGTGGTGGGCGAGGGAACGCGTGCGCAGCCAATGGATCTCGCGAGAGTCTTTAATGCCCCCCCCCATCCCTATGCAAAGACAAAGATCCCCCACGTATAGCCTGAGTAGACTGTTGGGGCAAGTGCTGTTAGCGAGCACCTGTGAAGGCCGGCACTGTGGTACACGAGGGTGGCTAGCACCACGCCCTGCCGCCTTTGTCTCCCCAGTGGTGATGTTTTACACAGCACCAGGTACTCATTTGAGGCTGAGTCGACCTAGGGGAAGCCCAGGACCGGTTCAGATAATCGTCAGGGCACCACGGGGTGACCAGCCCCACCCCTGCCACCCCCACACAGCCCCACCCAGCCCATCCTGCACGACGGACGGACACAATAATCTCCTGTGGGCTGGTGTAACCAGGAGGTTCCTACCAGTATAAGATGGGTACCTTGTTATTCTAGTGGTAGTGCCTTGTGCCGATAATCTCGACTTCCCAGCAGCGCTAGGGTTGCCCACCAACCACCAAATCCAGACGCCTCATCGGCACTGGCCGAGATCAACACTGCAGTTCTAGACCGCTCTTCCAATATTAGGAAGCCACTGGAGCTATGCACTTTTAAATAATCTAGCTTGACAAACTCCTTTCTTTAAAACTGCTTTTTGTGTTTAGTTTGTTGTCCTTCCCCGCACCTCCGATTAGCCACGGTTGGCTTGCGTACGGTGCGAAAGAAGTTCCACGTAACATACACCGCAGTTGACAATCTAGGTGCCACGGTCGATGTCTGCTGGCAACTAGACGCGCGTTGCACCAACTCTGTGGCGAAGTGGTGGCAGCAACAGCGCCTCGACGCAACATAGGTCCCCTGGGTTAGATTCCTGTCTTGAGTTTGATGTTCTTCGTGCGAGGTTGCGGTCTCTCTCCCCCCTCTTCTGCACGAGTTGCCTCTGGGTTCTCAAGTGTCCTGACGTAGCAAAAAAAAAATGGTAGTGATCGGGTCGGTGGTCATGATAGAATGAGTGATATGGTAAGTGGCGGTGATCGGGTTCGTGGTAGAGTTAATACTGGTAGGAACCTCCTGGTTACACCAGCCCACAGGGGATTATTCTGTCTGTTCGTCGTGTATCCAAATATGGGAGGGTGGGGCTGGGTGGAGAGGGAGGGTGGGGAGGGGAGGGTGGGGTGGGAGGGGAGGGTGGGGCTGGGTGGGAGGGGTTGGGGCTGGGTGGGGAGGGCTAGTCACCCCGTGGTGCCCTTATAAAACTCAACGTTTAACCTACTCATGCCAGCTTGTGCCCACCCTCAAAGTCGGGCATATTTGCGGAATACACGCTGCCGTTGACCCTGGCCATTGACCGAGCAACCCAACGTTCCTACCAGCTCCCTCTGCAGGAATGTGTTATATGTTCACCAAAGATCGCCCGTGTAGCCTTAACAGACCGTTTGGGCAAGTACTGCTAGCGAGCAGCACCTACCAAGGTCGGCACGGCACACCAAGGGGTGCGTGGTCGGCACACGACCCAGCCACCTTTGTCTCTCGAGTGGCGATGTTTTACGACACACCACACCAGGTACTCATTTGAGGATGAGTCGACCTAGGGAAAGGTCCAGGACCAGGTCAGATAATCGTCATTGGTGTTGCTGGCCACGAGCGGGAATTGAACTCTGGTGGCCAGGTTTCGCATGCTCGTTCACGAACACGGCCACCGCCAGTCGCCATTGAGTGGCGGCAACGTCCTCACGGCTGTGCGCACTTCAAGGCCATGTGAAGTGCAGAGCACCCGCCGGCCAGGTTATGGGACAGATTCAGGTGCCATGGGACAACCGACTGAGATGAGTGGCCGATGCACCACCTGTGTACCCTACTATGCCAATTTGCTGTGTTTTAGCCGACCGGCACTCCACTCGTTGTGTGGCTCCTCTGCCCGCTGTTGTCGTTGGAGGATGACTGCCTCCAAATGCCCAGTAGCAGCAGCGTCCTTTACAAGCCTCCTGAGGCCGATCTTAACACTGCTGGTACCAGTCATCGGCAAGTCCACTCAGCTCCACAGCCTCTTGTACCACATCACGCCATCTCTCTCTCGCCCATGCCCTGCCCATTTAGCCCCCCTATCCAGCCAAACAAAAGCTGTTTAAGGCATGCAGTGGCTGGGCATGCGGGCTACATGACCCAGCCAACGCAGCCTTGCCTGCCGGAGGAGCTCACCGATGGGACTTTACCCAAGCTTTTAAAGGATTCGTGAGCTCCTCACACAATCCAGCCTGGTTAAACCCATGATGGATCGTAGGCAGGCCAGCCACCACCGTGTCAGAAGATGTGGCGTGGCCAAATTTGATTCCCGGAACGTCGTTCATCTCGGACTGTGCCGGCTGTAAAATGAAATCACCGACCACCAGCAACAATAGAAAACCAAAGAAAATCCTTTATTNAAAAAAAAAATTCGAACGTTGCACCGTTGGTAACGTGCGCGGGCTCTCTCGTCAAAACGGAGACAAATAAATTACACTGAACATAAAGAGAGACGCCAGAGGGAACAAAACAATTCAATTTAAAATTTAACTATTTTTATGCAAGGGGTGACAACAGTGTGGGTGGTGGTTGTGCAGTGGGGGGGTGCAACTTAAGCCTGGAACAGAAAAGTTGGGGCGGGGTAAGGGGGCGATTTTGAAGGAGATTCACTCGGATTGGGGATGTGAGTCATGGGGACTGGGAGGATTATGGGAGCTGGGAGAATGATGGCGAGTGATGGCAGCTGGGAGGATGATGGGTGAGCAATTGCAGCTGGGAGGATTATGGGAGAGTAATTGTAGCCGAGAGGATGGCGAGCGAGAGTTGTGGGGTAGTGACCGGAGAGGCACAGCATCGAACGAGGAGACGGAGTGAATCGAGTGGACGTGCTGGAATGATTTTGCAAATTAAAATCAATTCCTCGGACTCGGGATCTACAACGCCTTCACAATGTCACGTGCCGCTACGATTGCACCGAATTATTATTTGACAGTCCGAAATCAAGGTATCAAGAGCCAATTCTCTTTTACGGGGATATATTTATAGTCTGGGTTTCACACCATCAGAGAGGGTGGCTTGCTACAACCACCACAACCACCATCATCACCACGACGACAACCCTGCATCTTCAACCGAGAGTGCAGAGCGGTGACTCGGCCGTGGTGGTGGTGGTGGTGTTGGTGGGTCACGCAGGGTGGAAGTGGGAGAGGCGAAACGCGACAGCAGCGTAGGCGCGGAGTGGGGCCAGCAGATCACGTCGATATACACTGGGGCTGCTGGAGGGAGTGGTGGGATGGATGGCGAGGGAGTGGGTGAGTGAACGGTGTGTATCGGGTGCTGGTGGAGGCGAGGGAGTGGTGGGATGGATGGTGAGGGAGTGGGTTAGTGAACGGTGTGTATCAGGTGCTGGTGGAGGGAGTGGTGGGACGGATGATGAGGGAGTGGGTTAGTGAACGGTGTGTATCGGGTGCTGGTGGAGGATGAGGGAGTGGTGGGATGGATAGTGACGGAGTGGGTTAGTGAACGGTTTGTATCGGGGCTGGTGGAGGCGAGGAGTGGTGGGTGCATGGCGAGGGAGTGGGCGAGGACTGCATGTATCGGGTACTGCTGGAGGACGAGGGAGTGGTGGGATGGATGGCGAGGGAGTGGGTGAGAACGGTGTGTATCGGGTGCTGGTGGAGGGCGAGGGAGTGGTGGGATGGATGGTGAGGGAGTGGGTTAGTGAACGGTGTGTATCAGGTGCTGGTGGAGGAGTGGTGGGACGGATGATGAGGGAGTGGGTTAGTGAACGGTGTGTATCGGGTGCTGGTGGAGGATGAGGGAGTGGTGGGATGGATAGTGACGGAGTGGGTTAGTGAACGGTTTGTATCGGGGCTGGTGGAGGATGAGGGAGTGGTGGGATGGATGGTGAGGGAGTGGGTGTGTATCGGGGCTGGTGGAGGGTGAGCGAGCGAGCCGCCGCTGCTCCGACGAGGCTCCACTCCGCCACCGCTCCTCCTCCTCGTCCTCCTCCTCACTCCGCAGACGTTGAGCCCGAGGCTGTGACCAACGAGAGGAGACACAGGGGAGGGGGCCCGCATGTCACGGCGAGCACTAGCGGGGAGCGGGCCACTGAGGATGAGCGACAGAGAGAGAGAGGGGGCGCACGGTGGATCAAAGTCGGCGCCGGCTGCGATTTAAAATGGGCTCTCAAGCGTCACGAATTGACCGATGGTCTCGCACGGTCACCCAACGATTCACCGACACACTCGTAGTGGGCTCGCGTAGAAACCACACGCACTCGCAGAGCTGCGATTAGACCGGGTGCCCCCCCCTCCCCCCCCACTCAAGTGTAGCGGAGTTGACCATCTCAGTCAGGTGACCAAAAAACTCGCGTAAAATTTGACGTGCGTGCAGGACAGAGCGAGCGTGGCGAGGAGCGGTGGGTGTAGCGGTTAGCGCTACGCTACGCTATGAACCTGGCAAACCGGATGCGATTTCCCCGCCCGCGTCCAACACCAGTGACGATTATCTGAACGGGTCCTGGGTCTCCCCTAGGTCCACTCAGCCTCAAATGATTACCTGGTGTGGTGTAAACATCGCCACTCGGGAGACAAAGGCGGTCGGGCGTGGTCCTTGCCGCCCACCCTCTTGTGCGCGGTGCCGGCCTTCATAGGTGCCACTCGCTAACAGCACTTGCCCCGACAGTCTGTTAAGGCTATATGGGGATCTTTGTCTTTTTGTGGCGAGTGCATGATGAAGTGAGTGTGAGCGCTTGGTGAAGTGAGCGCGCGGCGAGGTGAGCGGTGAGGTGAGCGGTGAGATGAGGCGAGCGGTGAGATGAGCGGGTGGCGAGGTGAGTGCGTGGTGAGTGTGAGCCCATGGTGTCTGGGCGCTCACTCTTGCCATCGCAGGCCACGATCTTCACTTTGTCGACCTTGACGAGGTCGGTGACTTCGCGGAACTCCACGTCGTTGAGCACGAAGGTCCACACGTTGTCACAGAACCGGTACGTGTTCAGAGAGCCCTGCACACGGGGGGGGGGGTGCCGGGGACACGGGCAGGAGATGGGGCACGCAGGGAGAGATTGGCATGGGGACATTGTGGAGACACGGAGGGGGGGGGGGGTAACAAGGAACAAATAATTAGGCAAGTAAAGACCCAATTAAAATCAATGCGTCACACCTCCCATTAGCACGGTTGGCTACGTATGGTGCGAAAGAAGTTCAACATACAAGTGCTGAATTGCGTGCGTAGGAATACATTTAGGAAGAGTGTACGAGTCGAGGGGGCTAAGCGGCAGAGCATGGGCGAGAGAACACGTGGGCTTATGTGATACAAGATGCAGAGCTGATCAGACTGCAGCAACAACGGAAAGCGGAGGAGCGATGCTCGCAACGTCGAGCGGAGCGCTGGGCGGCAAGAAACGCAGTACAGTGGGTGGCACACGTGGCACGCATCTGCCAGTCATCTCAGTCAACACCTGGGTTTGTCCCCATGACTTCCTGCCAGCAGCGAGCCTTAAACGCTTCTAGCCTGGCACAAGCTGTTGTGCGTCTCTGTACATTTGTGAGTGTCTCCGTCAGTGATCTCAGTCAATCCATAACACGGAGTCCGTCCCGTGACCTCCTGCCAGCGAGCCTTCCAAACTTCACACAACGGCCTCAAAAGTGCACCGAGCCTGGCACGAGTTCCGCATTGACATCACCGCCACCACATAGCGGCGAAGGGCGGTTGAGCATTTGTGCGTGGAGCGGTAGTGGCGTGGTTAGCGCGTAGCGCTACGAACCCAACACTAGTGACGATTATTTGAACTGGTCCTGGGCCTCCCCTAGGTCAACTTAGCCTGAAATGAGTACCTGTTGTAGTGTGTAAACATCGCCACTTGGGAGACAAAGGCGGTCAAGGCTTGGAGTGGCCACCCATCCCCTCGTATACCGTTCTGGCCTTCATAGGTGCTCGCTAACAGCACTTGCCCCTACAGTCTATTGAGGCTATATTGGGGGATCATAAGTTTTTGTTTGTGCAGGTGTGTTTGTGTACAAGTGTGCGTGTGTGAATCGGCTAGTTATCTCAGTCGACCCATGGCACCACCTGGGTCCGTACCATGACCTCCTGCCAGCGGGCGTTCGACACTTCACGTGGCTTTAACGTGCAGATATAGCCTGGCACAAGCGTCGTGGCGACATCGCCGCCACTTAGGTGGCGAATGGCGGTTGTTGTGGAGTGCGAGTGTGTGTGCGAGCGCGCAAAGCCAGGCTTACGCGGAAGCTGATGCGGTTGCGCACGCGCTGCGCCAACGCCGCGTTGATCGCCTTGTCGAACTGCAGCAGCACCTGCAGCGCCAGCTGAGGACTCATCTGCTGGGACTGGACACCCACACACAACCACCACCACCACCACAAACCCTCGTGAGCCACATCGCACACGCGGCGGCAATCGGCGGCACGCTCCCAAAAGGAGGGGGAGGAAGTGGCATCTTTACCAGCCCGCACACATCCCCGGGGGGGGGGGGGGGTGCTTCAGACCTGGGCTCTATAGTAATTAATTTCGTTGTTGCGATCACTTTTTGCTTGGTCATGGGACCTTTTCTTCCAGAACAAGAAGAAGAGATTTGTACCCTTTCCGGTAATAAAACAGGAGTCGTTAGGATGTTCAAACACCAAATTAGAAACCTTTTGCAAGGAATCAAGTCCGCATTGACCACGCGCGCTTGTGGTGAACGTGCAAAGAAACGCTCTGATACTGGTAGGAACCTCCTGGTTACACCAGCCCACAGGGGATTATTGTGTCCGTCCGTCATGCAGTGAGGGGCTGGGTGGGAGGGTGGGAGGGGTGGGGCTGGTGGGGAGGGCTGGTCACCCCGTGGTACCCTTATAAAACTCAACGTTTAACCTACTCACGCCGGCTTGTGCCCGCCCTCACGGGTCGGGCATATTTGCGGAATACACCACGCCGCCGTTGACCCTGGCCATTGACCGAGCAACCCAACGTTCCTACCAGCTCCCTCCGCAGGAATGTGTTTATGGTGAAAAACTACGGCACAATGGGCTGTAGGATGTCCCTCAAAGTCCACATCCTTGATGCTCATCTTGATAAATTCAAGGAGAACATGGGAGCGTACTCGGAGGAGCAAGGCGAGCGCTTCCACCAGGATAGATTGGACTTTGAACGCCGTTACCAAGGACAGTGTAACGAGAACATGATGGGAGACAACATTTGGGGCTGATTCATGAAAGTTATTTACAGTATAATCGTCAATCTCGAAAAACTACTCCCTTCTAAATCTTTCGTAGTCATTTTTGTATTACTGTAGTATAAATACATGTTAATTTTGATTCATGTGTGAACGAAAAGACACAAATTCGCCCGTTTTCTCATTGAAAATAGGTCAATTTCAAATGATCACTGTCCTGGTCACAAAAGCAAAGTCTGCGGGGAATAATAGACATTTTCTATACTTAGGCATAAGCAATTAACACTTACTACCAGGAACAACAAGTGTTACATAGTGTAACATACGCATTGTCTTTGAAACTGATTGGACTACGCCAGAGATAGCCAATTATTATTGCTACTAAGTATTGTAATTACAATGACATAGGCACCGTTTGTTAGTCGATATGACCATACTTTGGTTTTAGTCGGTAAAGTCACGTAGGTAAAAATAAAATAAATTTTTTTTTTTACCTATGTAACTTTACCAAATAAAACCAAAGAGTATAGATTCTTGCAGTCACGAAAAACTTCAAATCTAGAATTGATATGACCATTACGTCAGATGTTCATTCCAAGTCCACCATGACACTATTAAATGACATTGACTTGCAGGTATTTCGGTCTTGCCTCCTGCCAGTCCCAGAGCCGGATACTCGGTTATTAAAAAACAACTCACACTCGCCAACAACAACAACACCGCCGCCTTAAAATACCAAAGATAACGTCAGCGATCATACGGCACATACACCGGGCTTACGTTGGGGATGCGTTCCCGAAAACGTGTGACGACAAATATCGAAACGACGTCCGTCGAAGCGATATTTGCAGGGGAGTAGCGGGCGACGGATAACGAGAAAGGACGCCGCAGATACCGCCAGCGACGCAAGCGTGGAGCCGAGACGACGCAAATCAGGCAGCGGTGTTCATAAAGCGACGGCGCATTTGCGAAACGACATCAAAGGGANGGGGGGGGAAGATGTGAATTGCGTTTTTATTTTATGTACGAGGCGCTGTTGACGATGCGGGATGGATGTCTTCCGCACCGTACGTAGGCACCCGCACTAATCGGGAGGTGCCCCGCACTAAACGTAAAAATCAGTTCTAAAGAAATGAGTTCGTCAATCTCGACGACAAATTACAAGTGCAGTCCCCAGAGGTTTACTAATATCGGAAGGAAGAGCGTTCCAGACGGCCGCAGAAGCGCGCACCCGAAAGCGCCACGCGATGATTCGTTTACCATCTTGACGAGTGCAGTTCTATTAATTGTGCACCACTGCCAAAGCAGCACATGTATTTGTTCAATTAAAAGATACTCCGCTAAGGCCGAGCCGAGGGAACCTTCAGGCTTCCCCCCTCTCCACCAAAATTCTTCTTTTGCCACCGAACCTGAGCCGCGGTTGAGAATCGAGCCCAGGTAACGCTCACGACAATGTATACACGGCGACTAAAGTAAGACCATGTGAACAGAAAACTCCTTTTCACCACACACACACACTCGCACGCATCAACCAAAATACTTAACGGCCGGGACCTGCTGTGCCCACAGGTGCAGATTAATAGCAGCGATCAGAGATACTAGTCTGAACAGCAAGCGCACAAGTCTTGCTATAACACACCGTCCTAACCCCTGAAACCAAACCCCCCAACTCGACCAAGCGTGCCCTTTAACCATAACAGCTAAACCCTACTCCCTAAACTATAACCCCAACCTATTACACCCTACCAAGCACGAAACAGCATAGCGGTAAGAAAAATTCTGCACATAGAACTGGCACTATTTGGACACGTGTGTAGGATGGACAACAAGAAAATGTAAAGTGTGTTGTCGTTCAGAAAAATGTAATGAACTGGAAAGAGAGGAAGACCTAACAGAGAATGGGCTTGACGACATCGTGCCAAAAAGATGGGGCCACTACTACTTGAGCCATATTGGCACAAGACAGAGGGGAAAGTACAAACAACAAATGACGAAATGTGCAGTGGACATACCCACTACGGTGAGATCGTGATGATGATGCACTACACTATACACTACCATACACTACACTACCATACACTACACTACTATTATGTGTACTACTTGAGACATTGGCACAAGGCAGCAGCGGAAAGTGGAAACAAAATATGAAACGTGCAGTGGACATCTACTGCGGTGGGATATCTGCCCATGGATCGTGATGATGCACTACACTATACTATACACTGCCATACACTACACACTGCCATACACTATACACTACACACTACAGAACTATGATGTGCCCACTACCACTTGAGCCATATTGGCATGGATCGTGATGATGTACTACACCGTACACTACCGTACACTACCACACACTACACACTACTATACACTATACACTATACACTACAGAACTATGATGTGGCCACTACCACTTGAGCCATATTGGCATGATCGTGATGATGATGTACTACACCGTACACTACCGTACACTACACACTACNATACATTATACTACATACACTACAGAACTATGATGTGGCCACTACCACTTGACCATATTGGCATGATCGTGATGATGCACTACACTTTACACTACCATACACTACATATACACTACCATACACTCCACTACTATGATGTGCACCACTTGAGACATATTGGCACTACAAGGCAGCGGAAAGTGGAAACAACAAATGACGACATGTGCAGTGCACACACCGACTGCGTGGGATATTTGTCCAGGGATCGTGAGGATGAAGCTGTAAACCCTAGGCCCAAACCCGGGCGGGGTCAGCAAACCTGCGGCTCCGGAGAAGGTGCGGTGGCTGTTCAAGGCCCTCTGCTTCGTACGACGACGTTATTTATCGGAGGGACGCCGTCTCCGTATTTCGCCGCGGTGCATCGCGGCTGTGATCTTGAAATTATTGGAGGGGTTGTTTTTAATTTTCTGAATGCGAAGAAAAAATGTGGCTCGTCTCGTTATTTGATCGCCAACCCTCTGCCCCACACCATAGCACGGTTTGGCTACGTAGAACGCGAAAGTAGTTCAACATACATACGTTACCCCACCTCCAAAATCATAACCCTACCCACCTCAATTGCGCGTGTTACCTAAGAAAGCATCACCGAGTCTGCCGACTTTTCCCAAGAGTCCTGCCAAGTGTTGTGCAGTAGGTGTACGACGCTTGCAATGTTACGGTACAGCGACTCGTCGACTTGCAAACATTCTACTTACGAACTTCCAGAGATACGAACAAACCTGTCCATACGTCCCGTTGCCCCGTTCGGACCGTGAAGAACCAGTGGCATCTACATCTACAGGAGATTATACAACTTTTAAGCCGTTCCCCGTGTTTAGTGTACACGCCATAACGTGTTTGTATTCGACAGGAGTAAACTTGGACTTATGAACAAACTAGACTTGTGAACAAAAGTCTGCAACCAGATTCGTTTGTAAGTAGAGGAGTCTCTGTAATCAATCGGATAACCCCAACCCCTCAACATAACCCTTGAAAATTTAGCAAAGAACGCTGTTTTTTGAGGTGGGGGGGGGGGCATTTTCGCCGATAAGACCTCAGCAGTACGGAGGCCACCACACATTTGAAACCTGACCACGTTTCACTCTTTGTTGTCGCGGGNCCACACTAAAGGCCACCCAGGGGTCGCCAGTGGCCCGCGGGCCTCGTACAATGAAGAACGCTGCGATGTACTAAATGTTTTATTGTACCAGGCAAGTCCCACTTTGAGCTACGTCGCTCTTCTTTCGAAGCGACTCTGGCCATCGCAAATGCCAGCTCAACCAAGTGGCTCTAACATCACGTGGACATTGATGGCAGCAGCAGCAGCCAAATCTACAGCAGCGTTCTTCGCCAATTTTCAGANGGGGGGGGGGCATTTTCACCGATAGGACCTCAGAAGTGCGAGGGGCCATTGAAACCATTGGGGGTTTGACAGCAGCACGATGATGATNGGGGGGGGGCACACGTCAGGGGCCGCACTTAAGGCCACCAGGGCCCCCCCCCCCGCCAGTCGCCCGCGGTGGCCTCGCTCGCGACGAAGGATGCCGCTTCAACCGAACCCNGGGGGGGGGGGGGTAGTAGGAAGTTCGACAACCAAAATAGCCCCCACTCCCTCAATGTTTCATGAGCCGCACTGCAACGTCAACAACGTCACGTAGCGGCAGTCCTTAAAGATCCGCATGCAGCTCCAGAGCTGCAGGTTGTGCCACCCCCCCCCCCCCACGAGTCCTAACCTCATGCAGCCGCAATCCCATTCTACTCCAAGCCTTGTTAGCCCTTCGTGAAACGGCACCGACCCCCCACCCCGCCGTCATCCTCCTCCATCAGCCGGATCGTTCAAGTAGCTGTCAACCCCTTATCAGTGCCTCCCACATTATTACAGACCAAGTCAGACCGTATCGGTCAACCCCGTGGTGCCCTTATGAATGTCAACGTTCATCCTACACAAAGTTCGATCACAAGGGAGAAACACAAACACATGGGCATTTGTTTTAACTCAATTTCTCTGCACAAGAATAGGGGGTAAACCGTACGGCTTCACAGGTATGTCACTATACACTACTACTCTTTGGTTCTTTCGTAAAGTCACGTATAAAGATAAAATAATAAATTAAATACTAGCATACGACGTTTCGATTGCAACACAAGCAATCATCATCAGGTATAAATGAAATAGAAACACAAATCTAGTATACTTAGAAATGTAATGTAATACAACAGAGAGTCGGATAACATAGCAGTCAACACTCTACCTGGTTGATTACGTTCTTCCTGAGAATGCTAAATTTGAGAGAGAGATAAAACACAGAAAATAAAACAGAAAACACACTATACACTACTATAAACTACACTATAAACTACACCACGATAAACTACTACACACCCGTCAACCACTTATCAGTGCCCCATCTTATTACAGCCCAACTCAGACATTATTGGTCACCCGGTGCCCTTTTAAATCCAAACGTTCGTCCGACACCAAGTACCATCACAAGGGAGAAACACATAGACAAAAACAATGATTCGTCCGTATTGAACGGCTGTACGCCATGTGGACCTGAAACCTCGATTTCCCTGTACAAGAATATGTCCTAACGCGTTTGGATTGTGACAGCCGTGTGTTTGTATACCAACATCGGCAGAGACTTTTTTTAAAAAAAGACGTTCGCTTCCTTGAGCAGGATTAAAAAAACACATTTCGTAAGATCAGTTTAACATAAATGTTTTTGGGTTAGATCCATATTCCCACCCTTTTTTGGCCCCTCTCTCCCGATACTTCCATTCATTGGCTACCACATTCTGATGAGCCCCCCCCTCAACTCGCTTTTAAGGGATTACATCTTGAATCATTGCCTCACTTGATGCAGCTAATCTGGCTGTGACTGTCCCACCTGATGACGGAGACTTGTGTTGCCTCCGAAACGTCGTGATCTTTATTTTATTTATTATTTATTAATTTTGATGTTTTACCTACGTGACTTTACCGAAAACACCTAAGAATATGATTCCTTGCAGTCACGAAAGCTTCAAGTCTAGAATTAGGGTTAGATCCATTTATAGATAACGCGATCTCACCAAAAAAACCTGTATTACTTCGTAAGATCACCACACAAGCCTCGTGTGGTCTCTAAACTCCAACCACGACGACTTGTGCATCTCAAACGGAAGGGCTCCACATGAAATACTTCAGACTGCGTGTTAGTGAACACCATGGGCATTGAATCTCCACCCCCCCCCCACAGCCTAGCGAGTAGCAGCATCTACAAACTCCGGCACGGCACACGAGCGGGCGCGGTGGTGGCCAGNCCCCACGCCCGGCCGCCTTTGTCTCCCAGCGGCGATGTCTACTACACAACGGGTAACTCACTTGAGGCCGAGTCGACCTAGAGGACCGAGACTCAGAACTCACCTCGTATCGTGCCTAGCCCGGGCGTCGGCGGCCGCGAGTGGGGCCCCCATCACCCACAACCACCACCACCACCACCACCACAACCACCACCACCACCACCACCACCACCACAACTCACGACCACACACCACAACTCACGACCACACAACTCACGACCACCACCACCAACAACTCACGACCACACAACAACTCACGACCACCACCACAACAACTCACGACCACCACCACCACCACAACTCACGACCACCACACACACAACCACGACCACACCACCACACAACTCACGNCCACCACCACACCACAACTCACGACCACCACCACAACTCACGACCACCACCACAACTCACGACCACCACCACACTCCGACCACCACCACAACTCACGACCACCACCACAACTCACGACCACCACCACAACCATCACCACCACCACCACAACTCACCCACCACAACTCACGACCACCACAACTCACGACCACCACCACAACTCACGACCACCACACTCACGACCACACAACTCACGANCACCACCACAACTCACGACCACCACCACCACAACTCACGACCACCACCACCACCACCCACCCACCACCACCACCACAATCAACCACCACCACCAACAACACGACCACCACCACCACCACAACTCACGACCACCACACCACCACAACTCACGACCACCACCACCACAACTCACGACCACCACCACCACCACAACTCACGACCACCACCACCACCACAACTCCNGACCACCACCACAACTCACGACCACCACCACAACTCACCACCACCACAACAACTCACGACCACAACTCACCACCACCACCACAACTCACGACCACCACCACACAACNACCACACACACAACTCACGNCCACCACCACAACAACACCACCACCACAACTCACGACCACCACCANCACAACCACCACCACAACTCACGACCACCACCACCACAACTCACGACCACCACCACCACCACAACTCACCACCACAACTCACGACCACCACCACCACCACAACCACCACCACAACTCACGACCACACACCACCACAACCACCACCACAACTCACGACCACCACCACAACTCACGACCACCACAACTCACCACCACCACAACTCACCACCACCACCACAACTCACCCACCACAACTCACGACCACCACCACCACAACTACCACCACACCACCACAACTCACCCACCACACAACTCACCACCACCAACAACACCACCACAANTCACCACCACAACTCACCACCACCACAACCACACTCACGACCACCACCACAACTCACGACCACGCCACCGTTGAAACCACCGATAATCAAACAACAACAACACAAACAACAGCAGCGGCCACACACGTCCGAGTGTTGCGCGAACTCCACTCGCCGCTCCTCGGGCCTACGTCTCCGCGCGGAGCCTCGGCCTCGCCTAGCGCCCGCCGCCGCTTAGGGTCCCGCCACTCGAGCGGGCCGGGGGTGGGGAGGAGGAGGTCGCCTCTCTGTCTGTCTCGCACGCGGCGGACGTCGCCTTCACCTGGATGAGCTCGTCCAGACTCTCCTGGAGGCTGTTTCCCAGCGTCGTGTTCCTGTACAGCTGGTAGGCCATGGCGGAGGTGAGGGGTGAGGAGACGGAGCCCTCACGGTAGGGAGGGTAGTGGTAGGAGCGAGCGGTGAGGATGAGCGGTGAGGGTGAGCGGTGAGGGCGAGTGGTGAGACCAGCGGGTGAGTTGAGAGCGGTGAGCTGAGCGTGGCGTGGAACCAGGAGCGGTTGTGGCGTGAACGGAGCGCGTCTGGAATCGCCGTCACCTTCGCTTCCTCCTTTTATAGGCGGACGGCGCTACGGTGCCCGGCGAGGGACACCGGTGAAGACNAAAAAAACGCGATTTTTAAATAAAAAAACTTGGAACGCTGTCGCATTCAGATGCGTTTCAGTTTAACCCCAACTCGGCTCTAAACATGCTTCAAATCGCTTTAAACTATTGTCATTGTAGTGCGTATTTAATGTGGCGCTGTACTCTGATGTTGTAGGAGAAAACATTTATTNAAAAGTCTATTTAATTAAGTAGAACGTGTTGTCTATATTATTTAAAGTTGCGCATTTTGATGTGACGTCACATTTATCACCCCCCCCCCCCAGGTGCGTGACGTCATTTATGGACAGCCCCTTATGATGATTACTGCGGTGATACTGCCTGCAACGTGAACCCGTTGAACCCAAGTTCGATTCCCGCTCACGGCCACCAACACGAGTGACAATTTATCGGAACCGTCCTGGCCACCCCTAGGTTGACTCAGCCTCAAATTAGTACAGTCACCTGTGCGGTTTGTAGTAAACATCGTCACTGACCACCCACCCCTCGTGTGCCGTGCCGGCCTTCATAGGTGCTCGCTAACAGCACTTGCCCGACAGTCTGTTTAGGCTATACGGGGATCTTTGTCTTTGGAGATTGCATGGAGCACAGGCGGTGCATCTGTCAGTCATCTCAGTCAACCCGTGGCACCTGGGTGTCTGTGCCGTGACCTCCTGCACCTAGCCTGGCACCGTAGGAGCACAGGCGGTGCATCTGTCAGTCATCTCAGTCAACCCGTGGCACCTGGTGTCTGTCCGTGACCTCCTGCACCTAGCCTGGCACCGTAGGAGGCACAGCGGTACATCTGTCAGTCATCTCAGTCAACCCGTGGCACCTGGTCTGTCCGTGACCTCCTGCACCTAGCCTGGCACCGTAGGAGCACGGGCGGTGCATCTATCAGTCATCTCAGTCAACCCGTGGCACCTGGGTCTGTCTCGTGACCTGCACCTAGCCTGGCACCGTAGGAGGCACGGGCGGTGCATCTATCAGTCATCTCAGTCAACCCGTGGCACATGAGTGTCTGTCCCGTGACCTGCACCTAGCCTGGCACCGTAGGGGCACAGCGGTACATCTGTCAGTCATCTCAGTCAACCGTGGCACCTGGTCTGTGCCGTGACCTCCTGCACCTAGCCTGGCACCGTAGGGGCACAGGCGGTGCATCTGTCAGTCATCTCAGTCAACCCGTGGCACCTGGTCTGTCCCGTGACCTCCTGCACCTAGCCTGGCACCGTAGGAGGCACAAGCGGTGCATCTGTCAGTCATCTCAGTCAACCCGTGGCACCTGGCTGTCCCGTGACCTCCTGCACCTAGCCTGGCACCGTAGGGGCACAGGCGTACATCTGTCAGTCATCTCAGTCAACCCGTGGCACCTGGTGTCTGTCCCGTGACCTCCTGCACCTAGCCTGGCACCGTAGGGGTCACAGGCGGTACATCTGTCAGTCATCTCAGTCAACCCATGGCACTGGGTGTCTGTCCCGTGACCTCCTGCACCTAGCCTGGCACCGTAGGGTCACAGGCGGTGAATCTGTCAGTCATCTCAGGCAACCCGTGGCACTTGGGTGTCTGTCCCGTGACCTCCTGCACCTAGCTTGGCACCGTAGGGTCACAGGCGGTGAATCTGTCAGTCATCTTAGTCAACCCGTGGCACCTGGTCTGTCCCGTGACCTCCTGCACCTAGCCTGGCACCGTAGGGGCACAGGCGTGCATCTGTCAGTCATCCCGTGGCACCCGGTTGTCCGTGACCTCCTGCACCTAGCCTGGCACCGTAGGGGGCACAGGCGATGCATCCGCCAGTCATCTCAGTCAACCCGTGGCACCGGCCTGTCCCGTGACCTCCTGCACCTAGCCTGGCACAAGCGCCGTTGTAGCGTCACCGCCACACACACTTGCCGGGAACGCAATCCACCGCGTTAAACGGGGACTTGCCGTGTTCCCTTCGACGCCCACCGCCCCCGTCTCCCGAGTTTGCGTTTGTACCACGCGCCCGTCGTGTGGTGGGGAAGAGGGGGGGGGGGGAGCGACGCCATGACAGGACACAGGCAGACACGCGTAGACGAAAGGGTGCAGGCAGCAAATTCGTGTTTTAATAACAGCCGCGCTCGTACTCCATCATCAGCGAACGCCAAGTCCCAGCACAACAGCGAGCCCAAGCCCCCCCGACACTTCACACCCAGAGGCAAGGTTACACGCAGAGCAGAGGTCGCAGACGGGTTTTGATTCCTTACCGTACCCGGCCGCACCAGGTCGCAATCAGGTACCCGTACCCTACCGATACCCGGTTACCCGTACCCGGCCGGGTATCGGGTACCCGATTTCGACCTCTGGGATGAAGCCATGTTGCAGGCGCGGGTGGGTTGATTCTAGGAACTTGAATTGTGAGAAGAGACAAGACTTGGAAATGAGTGACAAACGGTGACTCACCAGTGACTCACGGCCTACCCGTACCCGGCCGCACCAGGGTCGGGTAGGGTACGGGTACCCGATTGCGACCTCTGACGCAAGCGCAAATCAACAACAGCAGCAGCAGCACCACCACCACCAACGTAACACTGCCTCATGCGAGAAAACATACGACTGCGCGAATTCCGGTACATTTGAACACTCACCACCCAGTCAACCACACGCCAACGTTTGCCTAACGTTGACCCAATGTTGGCCTCAACGTTGGCCCAAACATTGGCCCACGTTGACCCCACGTTGACCCACGCTGGCCTCACATTGACCACAACGTTGACCCCAACGTCGGCCCCAACATTTGGCCCAACGTTCCACATGTTACTGGCCACCACGAGCATGGAGGGGGAAATTAAACAAAACCAATCGGCAGCCTTTTATTGATCAAGCGAGAAGGTTTTACCACAGCAAAGGGGATGGAAGTCACCGTCTGTCCGGCTCTCTTTTTATATCAATCCACTGCTGGATGACAGCCATGTCTTGTCAGTCACGGTCGGGTGGGGGGGGTGGGTGCGGGGTATGGGGGTGTCTTTGACCATACTTCACCACACCAGTCAGTACAGGCTGGCGAAGGCTTGCGAGGCCACTTAGCACCAGTTCAGAATCCACTCGCCGCTGATGATAGCCAGAGCCCGGGTCGAACTCGGGTCAACCCTTTTGACTGGGTCCATCAAATCGTCAATTTACGCGGCCCGGCTAACCGCTGAGCCACCGCTACCACCCAGGCCCAGCCCAGGGGTGTACAAACAGAATCCTTAGGTTTTTTTCGTAAAGTCACGTAGGTAAAAAATTAATTAATAAAAGTAAAATAAAAATAAAATTAAAATCACGACGTTTCGGAGGCAACACAAGCTTCCGTTTTGTGTTGCCTCCGATACGTCGTGATTTTAATTTAAATTGTATTTTTTATTTTACTTTAATTAATTTTAATTTTTTACCTACGTGACTTTACCGAAAAAACATAAGAATATGAATCCTTGCAGTCACGAAAGCTTCAAATCTAGAATATACAAACAGACTCCGGAGGGGAAATCACGAGCGCATTGCAGACGCGGCGTGGCCGTGAGCGCTGCTACCGGCGGTGGCTATGAGATGTTAATACCTCGCCTGGTGTGCAGGAGGTCGTGGGTTCGATGCCGACCCTGACGATGTCTGCTGCTATATATTTAGAGTTTGCGTGTCTCTCTCTCATCATCATCATCACGCTGGCTAGGAGATGTTAACTCCCTCGCCTGGTATGCAGGAGGTCATGGGTTCGATGCCGACCCTGACGATGTCTGCTGCTATATATTTGGAGTTTGCGTGTCTCTCTCTCATCATCATCATCACGGTGGCTAGGAGATGTTGACTACCTCGCCTGGTATGCAGGAGGTCGTGGGTTCGATGCCGACCCTGACGACGCCTACGGCTGTATATTTGGAGTTTGTGGTGTCTCTCTCTCTCATCATCATCATCATCACGGTGGCTAGGGGATGTTGACTACCTCGCCTGGTATGCAGGAGGTCGTGGGTTCCATGTGGACCCTGATGATGCCTGCTGCTGTATATTTGGAGTTTTCGGTGTCTCTCTGTCCCCCCCACCGTGGTCACGCGGATTTTTCTCCGTGTCCTCCGGTTTTCCCCCACCAAACATTTCGAATCAACGTCACGCGTTTAAGAGTATTGTATTTGTCTGCGGCTGCTGCTGTCAATTTCCACGTGATGACAATGACGACGAGAAGCCACGCTTCGTTGAGAAGTCATCATTCGTGATGACCGGGTCGCTTCAGAGAGAAAAAGAAGAGCTAAATAAACAGCCCAGCGGGCATTCGCAAGGTCAAATACAATTTAAATTAAAGTCTTGACTTAGAGCTTTCATGGCTGTAGGAATACATATTCTATTGGTCCTTCGGTGTTGGGATCGAAACGTCGTGATATTTTTTCGCATTATTTTCTATCTACGTGGCTTTACCGTGTTATATTTTCTCTTCTTGGTTCTTTCGGTAAAGTCACGTAGAAGGGAAATAAATAATAAAAATAAAACATTACTAAAAAATAATTTTGTTTTANTTTTATTATTTCTTATTAAGAAAATAATACATAACAAAACAATTATTTTGTTATGTTTTATTTTATTATTTAATTATTTCCCTTTACGTGACTTTACCGAAAGAACCAAGAAGATGAATCCCTGCAGTCACGAAAGCGTTAAATCGAAATTTACGTGTTTATATTGGCCGCGCAAAATCGGGCCACCACCGCTCCCCCCCCCCCCGAGCTCCGTTGCCGCTCACGGCCACCCCCAAACATCGGTGTCGATTTGCTGAAACACCTTCCTGGGCCAACACCCCCCCGCGGTCGACTCGGCCTCAAATGAGTGTCTGGCCGTGACTCAAAGCTTTCGTGACTGCAGGAATTCATATTCTTAGAGTTTTTCGGTAAATTCACGGAGATAGGTTCGAATAAAATAACAAAATAAAATAACCAAAAAACAACGACGTTTCGACCGCAACACAAGCGATCATCATAAAACGTCATAGTTTTTTGTTATTTTTCACCCATCTACGTGAATTTACCGAAAGACCCAAAGCATATGAGTGGCGTCAGTTAAAAGCTTGCCACCAGGGAGACAAAGGCGGCGCACGGGCGTGGTTTGCTGGCCACCCACTCCGTCATATGCCCGTGGCGCTGCTCGCGAACAGCACTTGCCCCTACAGTCTAAGGCTACACGGGGGCCTTTATCTTCGTTGTCTCCGTTGGGCCCGATTGGAGTTAAGCGGTAAACCTATAAACGTGCACACAAACCCTACGTTAAACAGCCACTAGTGTCGTAACGGTTACCACACTCCACTAGTAGCTTGGATGAGTTGAGTTCAAACAATTCAAGAATCTTTAAAACAGGTGTGGCATGAGCCGTAGTTGGAGTTTTCCGACTTTTAATGACAATTTCACGTCGTTATAGGATGTTTTCCGCTCTTCCCCAGGATCGATTGACACATTCACTCATCAATTCATGAACTTGTCAAACGTCAGCGCGGACAACGGTGACGATGTCAGCTTATGCCACGTGCCCGCCCCCCACACACACATGGGGCAGGTTCGGGGAAAGGCGTCAGGATAAAGAGCCGGGTGGCACGGCTGGAATGGGAGTGGCCGGAACGTCGGACCTGGGTGGTGTGGCCGGAACGAGGGACCTGGAACGCGCCCTTGCCAGCCCGCATCGAGTGTACGAGTCCTTCAACAACCAACCAACTTTTCCCTCTCTCTCTCTCTACATTTTATTTAAAACATTTCATTTTATTTAAGGAAAGTGCTTGAATAATAAAAGCGAACGGACGAGGTTCGCGAGACGTCGTTCCGCAACGCGATTCACATCCGCGGCGCGACAAAGCAAAGCAAAGTTGGCGAGCGCGACTCGGCTCCCGGCGAAGAACGTGGAGTGGGCGGAGAGAGAGAGGTGGGGGGGGGGGCACGAGTCGCACAATGACTCGACGCTCAAACTTCACAGCAACATCGTCATCGTTGTTATTAAAACATCATCGTCTAAGTTGAAAGGTAATTTCTCTCCGACTGCTGAGTGTGTTTAGGTTGTCGTCCTTACCCCCCCCTCTCCCCACGACACCCATTCACGTCGAGCGCATCTCCGATAGCAGGGTTGGCTACGTACGGTGCGAAACGAGTTCTACACACACACACACACGTTCCCCGTCAACCAGGGGATGCACAATACCAGTACGCGCTACACGCGGACAATTAATATTTAAAATAACTTAATTTACATTCCTTTGTCAACCCATTTTGAATGTTCGGCGACTAAAAATCGCGATGTATCTGGATAATGGAATAATTTCTAAATGTAACACCGGTGAACGTTTTATAAGACGCGGGAGGGGAAATCGAGAGCACCCGGGGAAAGCCTACGCGTGCGAGGGGGAAACGCTCGATCCCGTACACACGGAAACGGGTGGAGTCCATGTTTTTGCTGTAACCGCCTTCGCCTGGCAAAGTCAGGGGGTNGGGGGGGGGACGGCTCCTCCTCAACCCCACTCACAGGAAGGGAGGGAGTGTGGAACAGATGGAGATTAGTCCACACACTTTTCCGTAACCGCCTCCGCCTGGCGGGGCCCACCCCAACAGGAAGGGAGTGTGGAACAGATGGAGATTAGTCCACACACTCTGCCGTAACCTCCCGGCAGAGCCAGGGGCACGGCTCCCCCTCGACGCCCACCCACGGCGGAGTAAGGGAGTTTCACAACAACATTGGTGTGTGTGTGCGGGTGGGGTGATCCACCGACACATTTCGCCGATGTCTCCACAAGTGCTGGACTACCCGAGGCCACGTGCAGAGTGGCCACCGCCGCTCACCACCGGCAGGCTAAAATGAATGTCAAGGTGCTATAGGGATGATGAAGGTGATGATGATGGTCAGTGACTCTTGTCTGTGCAGAGTGCAATCGTCTCCCCCCCCAATCACGATGCAGACCTCTCACTCCCTCCCCACTCCCCCCTCCTCTGTGAAAATTCTCGGCCGCGAGTTCCCAAAACGACCACAAAGGGGCCGGGGGGGGGGGGGGTTCAATATCCACCGTTGGTCACCGGCCCCGTTTGCCAATCCACTGCTGGATGAGCGGCCTCTGCCCAGCCCGTGCCGCCGCCGGCGGTTCCTGGAGCAGAACTTCGCCACGCTGCTCAGCGCGGTTCGCTCCAAGTTCCCCGTGACGCGGCACAACGATATGTGGCTGCGGCCGCGCTGCCGAAACCGCCGACGACGGGAGCCCCCCCCCCCCCCCCCCTTTCGATGCCCAAGGGCCATCGTCCAGGCTCACGGCCGGCGAGTTCGCAGGCCGCAAACCCCCCCGGGGTGACGAGGGTAGTCGCGCCGCCATCACCCCCCCCCCCCCCCCGGTGCACTTTCGTTGCGAGGGTTTCAAGGGAGTCCAACTGGCGCCACTTGCCATGACCGGAAACGACCCCACGCGGCGAGACTTGGCCGCCTCCGCCGGGGAATGTGGAATTTCCACCGCTAGCGCCGGCGAGGGGCTGTAATTAGGAGGGGAGTGCTGCCCTCCCGCCGCCACCCCCCCGCCGCAGCGTTGACCTTCTGACCTTTGTGCTTTAACCCCCCGACTGGGTTCAGTGGGGGGGAGAGGGTCATGGTTTTGGTCAAACGCACGGACGCCCGAACCCTGCGGATCTCCCTACCCAAAGCCGCCCCCACCCCTCCCCCCGAAAATCTTCCCCTCCCCCCAACCCCACAGACAGCGTGGAACCACAGTAGTAAACCTGCTGACACACGCACACACGCGCACACTCGCTCACACTCGCCGTGCGATTATTGCCGAGGGTGCGACCCCCTGACCCCTGACCCCCTGACCCCCCCACGTGATTGTCTTACGGAGCCCAGCAGCGGCTCGGCTCCCGCTTGAGACCTCCGCTGCTGTCGGTGGAAGGTGGAGAGGGCTCGGACGCGATCCACCCGCGGGTACTCGCCACGCGGAGAGAGTCGCCCCGAGCCGAGTGAGTCACCCCGTGGGGAGCTCTCTTCCTGTGCCGTGTGGCTTGAGTATTCCTCTCTCGATGGAATGTGTGTCAGTGTGTGTGTCAGTGNATGTGTCTGTGTGTCTCTGTGTGTGTGTCAGTGTGTCTCTGTGTGTGTGTCAGTGTGTCTCTGTGTGTGTCTGTGTGTGTCTCTGTGCGTGTGTGTGTCTCTTGTGCGTGTGTGTGTCTCTGTGCGTGTGTGTGTCGTCTGTGTGTGTGTGTCCGTGTGTGTGTCTCTGTGCGTGTGTGTGTCTCTGTGCGTGTACGTGTCTTTATTTGTATCTATGTGTGTGTTTACGTGCACCAGCACCAGTGACGATTATGTGAACGGTCTGGGCCTCCCTAGGTCAACTCAGCCTCAAACGAGTACCTGGTGTGCGGTGTGTAAACATCGCCACTGGGGAGACAAAGGCGGCCGGGCGTGGTGCTGGCCACCCATCCCCTCGTGTGCAGTTCTGGCCTTCATAGGTGCTGCTCGCTAACAGACTTGCCCAACAGTCTGTTAATGTTATACGTGGGATCTTTGTCTTAGCGTGTTGGTATGTGTGTGTGTGTTTATGTATGCGTGTCTGTGTGCATGTGCGTGCACATAGCCTGGTACAAGCGCCGCGGTGACGTCACTGCCACTTAGTGGCGAATGGCGGTTGTTGTTGTGTTTGTTTGAGTATGTGTGTGTGTTTTGTTCATGTGCGTGTGTTGGCGGTTGTTGTTGTGTTTGTTTGAATGTGTGTGTGTGTTTGTTCATGTGCGTGTGTTGGCGGTTGTTGTTGTGTTTGTTTGAATGTGTGTGTGTCTTTGTTCATGTGCGTGTGTTGGCGGTTGTTGTTTGAATGTGTGTGTATGTCTTTGTCATGTGCGTGTGTTCATGTGCATGTGTGTCCATGTGCGTGTGTCTATGTGTACCACGGGGTGTTGTCAGATTCGTGCTGTCTTCTTTGCATGTCCAATTCCTCCCTGGAGCAGACAGACAGACACACAGACACACACGCATGCAAAGACAAAGGTCCCCATGTAGCCTGTACAGACTTTTGGGACAAGTGCTGTGAGCGAGCACGTATCAAGGTAGCCAGGAGGGTGGGTGACCGGCACCTCCGATTGGCGTGGCTGGCTTTGTATGGTGCAAAAGAGGTTCAACATCTATATATAAAGCTGGACACACCAAACTATAAATGCACCTTTGCTGTTTTTTTCCTGGATGTTTCTGTTGCGTGTAGTCACTTTAAGATGTTTCTTGTTCACGTTTTTGTTTTGTTGCGGTTGCACCCGAGTCAAGAGCCGCATGCCTCACAGGCTTATCTCCATATATATAAAAGGCAAAATTGTGATTATGTGTGTCTGTTCAAAATGTTTAGCGTACTTCCCGATATGCAACAAACTGGAAATTTGCCATGTGGGTACTTTCCAGACTGTACACCATGCAAACATTATAAAAATACATTTTCTTTTTNGGGGGGGGGGGGGAGCTCAATAATGCATATTTTTTTTGCATGGCAAGTGAGCTGTGACATCACATCTGTCATCTGACCCGCGCATGTGGAAGCATGATGCATTGTAGTGTAGCGGGTAGCGCTACGCTGCGCTACGAAATCGGCGACCCGAGTTCGATTCCCGCTCACGGCCACCACCGGTGACGATTATTTTAACCGGTCCTGGGCCTCCTTTAGGTCAACTCAGCCTCAAACGAGTAACTGGTGTGGTGTGTGAACATCGCCACTGGGGAGACAAAGGCGGCCGGGCGTGGTGAATCCAAGTCCCGGGCAAAGCCTGGTTAGTAAAGCCAGTACCTGATTAATGAAACTGAAAATGAAAACTGAAAAGTGAAACGTGTGGCATTCTCCTTGTACCGTTCGCCCTCTGCCAGAGGTCGCAACCGGGTACCCGATACCCGTACCCTACCCGATACCCGGCTACCCGTACCCTGTCGGGTATGGGTACGGGTAGCCGTTTGCGACCCTGGTGCGGCCGGGTACGGGTACAGGTAAGGAATCAAAACCCGTTTGCGACCTCTGCCCTCTGGCGTTCTCTGGTGTGACACCGGTGTTGAGACGAAGCCGTGGTGAAGGCTGCCATCTCTGGTGTAGGCCAATCAGTTTCAAATACAATGCGTATTATATTAGTACACGATGCAACACGATGTGTCCCTGGGTGTCAAGTGTTATTTTCTAATTGCTTAAGCCTCAAAAGTATAGAAAATGGGCTGTATTATTCCCCACAAACTTGCTTTTGTGACGAGGACTTTACGTGAAGCAATGACACAAATGCACACCGAGTTTTCTCATTGACAATCGGCGCATTGCAAAATATCACTGGCCTGGTCACAGAAGCAAAGTTCGTGGGGAATAATAGCCCAGTTTAAACACGTAGCAGGCTTTCGCGACCAATATTATTCAGAATATAGGTTTTTGGGTCAGATCGCGTTGTTTACAAATGTGTCGTAACCCTCCACCAGCCGACACGGCCAAACAGTAAAAAATGTGTCACGTTTTTCAATCACCAGCGAAACGTCGGACTACTCAAATGTTAAAATGCTGTTGATTCTCTCTTCAACACACCGGTGGGCTAAAGAAGTGAATTATTTTGTCCTTTCAATAACGTGACACATTTTTGACTGTTTGGCCGTGTCGGGTGGTGGAGGGTTACGACACATTTATAAATAACGCGATCTGACCCAATTCGCTCTTGCGAATTGGGGGTCACGTCGGGCAGAGGAGGGGCGCACGACACGGCACGCGACTCGGCGCGGGGCCACGGCCGCCGCCGCCACCACCGGCTCGCGAAGCGACGACCTACCGAGCCTCGGCCGCAGCGAGCAGCAGCTCCTCGTCCACTCTGAGAGCACGGAGGAGGTGGAGGGGAGGGACGAGAGAGGGGAGAGAGAGGGGAGGGTGGGAGAGAGGAGGGAGGAGAGAGGAGGAGAGAGGAGAAAGGGAGGGGAGGAGGAGGAGGAGAAAGGGGAGGGAGGAGAAGAGAGGAGGAGGGAGGAAGGGAGGGATGGGGAGGAGGGAGGGAGGAGAGACAGGAGAAGGGAGGAGAGAGGGGAGGGAGGAAGGGGAGAGTAGGAGGAGGGGAGAAACAGGGAGAAGGGGAAGGAGGAGGAGGTTCGAGGAGGAGACGCAGGCGGTGAAGGGAGAGAGGTACAAAGAGAGAGAGAGCCATAGTAACAACAATAAGCAGGGAGAGACAGACCGAGAGAGACGAAGAGAGAGAGAACAGGGGTCCATCGAGTCGGGGGTAAACCGTTTGCGAAATCGTGCAGGAGGTCAGAGCAGAGAAGACCGACACGTGGATCGCAGTCCACGTGCGTGTATGTGTGTACGTGTCCGTGCGTGTACATGCCAGTGCGTGCCAGTGCGTGCCAGTGCGTGCGTGTCTGTCCCTGCGTGCGTGTCCGTGTGTCTGTCCGTGTGTCCGTGTCTGTGTCCGTGTCTGTGCCCGTGCGTGTCCGTGCGCGTCCCCGTGTGTGCGTGCGTGGGTGTCTGTCCGTGTGTACGTGTCCGTGTGTGTCCGTGTCCGTGTGTCCGTGTCCGTGTCTGTGCGTGTCCGTGTCTGTGCGTGTCCCAGTGTCTGTGCGTGTCCGTGTGTCTGTGCGTGTGTGCCTGTCCCTGCGTGCGTGTCCATGTGTCCATGTGTCCGTGTCTGTGCGTGTCCCAGTGTCTGTGCGTGTCCGTGTGCGTGCGTGTGTGCGTGTCCAGTGTCTGTGCGTGTCCCAGTGTCTGTGCGTGTCCGTGTGTCTGTGCGTGTGTGCCTGTCCCTGCGTGCGTGTCCATGTGTCCATGTGTCCGTGTCTGTGCGTGTCCCAGTGTCTGTGCGTGTCCGTGTGCGTGCGTGTGTGCGTGTCCCAGTGTCTGTGCGTGTCCCAGTGTCTGTGCCCGTGCCCGTGCCCGTGTGCGTGTCCCAGTGCCTGTGCGTGTCCCAGTGTCTGTGCGTGCGTGGGTGTCTGTCCGTGTGTCCGTGTGTGTCCCCGTGCGTGCGTGGGTGTCTGTCCGTCCGCGTCTGTCCGTGTGTACGTGTCCATCCGCGTCTGTCCGTGTGTCCGTGTCCGTGCCCGTGCCCGTGCCCGTGTGCGTGCCCGTGTGCGTGTCCCAGTGTCTGTGCGTGTCCCAGTGTCTGTGCGTGTCCGTGTGTCTGCCCGTGTGCGTGCGTGCCCGTGTGCGTGCGAGCGCCTCACTGCTGGATGCAGTCCGGGATGGAGACGTGCTCCATGGGATGACCTCCGCGAGCTCCGCCAGCGAGTGCACGTAGCGGACCTTGCGGCTGAACTTGGAGCTGCGCGCACACAAAGCCAAAGGTCCCTCTCCCGTGGAGCCCACACCGACTGCTGGGGGGCAAGTGCCGGCAAATGGCGCGTGCCGACCTCGACCGTGACCTCGACCGTGACCTCGACCGTGACCTCGACCGTGACCTAGACCGTGACCTCGACCGTGACCTCACCTGATAAAGGGCCTCGTCAACGCCAGCAGGGTCCTCACAAAGAACGACGGTGGACGATGACCAGCGCCTTGAGGTTCTTCCGCAGCCTGGGGTGGTGGGGTTGGCACAGGAGGGGGGGGGGTTGGTGGCGTCAGGGGGATCGGCGAACGCACGCTGCTCGCGGCACCCCACGCATCCCTCCTCGCATCATCGTCGTCGATGTCGTCGTCTCCCGTGGCCTCTCGTGGCCTCCCACCATCGCCGTCATCTCCGACCATCCACGGCCGAGCGGGGAGCGCCTCCCTCGTTCACCGTTCACCGCTGCCGCCGCGCCACTGCCGCCCGCGGTTGGAACCCCGCGGGGCCGGCCCCGGTCAACGCCGGTGAAATGCGGCACGTGGCTCGGGGTGGGCCGGCGTTCGCGCAGCAGTGGATAGAACACGGCTGCTACTGCCCACGCTGCCCGTGCTGCCCACGTTACCCACGTTACCCACGCTGCCCACGTTGCCCACGTTGCCACGCTGCCCACGCTGCCCACGCTGCCCACGTTGCCCACGTTACCCACGTTGCCCACGTTGCCCACGCTGCCCACGTTACCCACGTTACCCACGTTGCCCACGTTACCCACGCTGCCCACGTTGCCCACGTTGCCCACGTTGCCACGTTGCCCACGCTGCCACGTTGCCCACGTTACCCACGTTGCCCACGTTACCCACGTTACCCACGTTGCCCACGTTACCCACGCTGCCCACGTTGCCCACGCTGCCACGCTGCCACGTTGCCCACGTTGCCCACGCTGCCCACGCACGTTACCCACGTTGCCCACGCTGCCCACGTTGCCCACGTTGCCCACGCTGCCCACGTTGCCCACGTTGCCCACGCTGCCCACGTTACCCACGTTACCACGTTGCCCACGTTACCCACGCTGCCCACGTTGCCCACGCTGCCCACGCTGCCCACGTTACCCACGTTACCCACGTTACCCACGTTGCCCACGTTGCCCACGTTGCCACGTTGCCCACGTTGCCCACGTTGCCCACGCTGCCCACGATGCCACGCTGCCCACGTTACCCACGTTGCCCACGTTGCCCACGTTGCCCACGCTGCCCACGTTACCCACGCTGCCCACGTTGCCCACGCTGCCCACGCTGCCCACGTTGCCCACGTTGCCCACGTTACCCACGCTCCCACGTTGCCCACGCTGCCCACGATGCCCACGCTGCCCACGTTACCCACGTTGCCCACGCTGCCCACGTTGCCCACGTTACCCACGTTACCCACGTTACCCACGCTGCCCACGTTGCCCACGTTACCCACGTTGCCCACGCTGCCCACGTTACCACGCTGCCCACGTTGCCCACGTTACCCATGTTACCCACGCTGCCCACGTTACCCACGCTGCCACGTTACCCACTCTGCCCACGTTACCCACGTTACCCACGTTACCCACGCTTCCCACGTTACCCACGCTGCCCACGTTACCCACGTTACCCACGCTGCCCACGTTACCCACGTTGCCCACGTTACCCACGCTGCCCACGTTACCCACGTTACCCACGCTGCCCACGTCCCATTACCCACGTTACCCACGCTTCCCACGTTACCCACGCTGCCCACGTTACCCACGTTACCCCGCTGCCCACGACCCACGTTGCCCACGTNACCCACGTTCCCCGTTCCCCGTTGCCCACGCTGNCCACGTTACCCACGTTACCCACGCTGCCCCGCTTACCCCGGNCCACGCTGCCACGTTACCCACGTTGCCCACGCTGTCCCACGCTTGCCCACGTTCACGCTGCCCACGTTACCCACGCTGCCANGTGCCCACGTTACCCACGCTGCCACGTTACCCACGTGCCCACGTTGCCCACGTTACCCACGCTGCCCACGTTACCCACGTTGCCCACGTTGCCCACGACCCACGCTGCCCACGNTACCCACGTTGCCCACGTTGCCCACGTACCCACGCTGCCACGTTACCCACGTTGCCCACGTTACCCACGTTGCCCACGTTGCCCACGCTGCCACGTTACCCACGCTGCCCACGTTACCCACGTTGCCCACGTTGCCACGTTGCCCACGTTGCCCACGCTGCCCACGTTACCCACGCTGCCCACGTTGCCCACGTTACCCACGTTGCCCACGCTGCCCACGTTGCCCACGCTGCCCACGTTACCCACGTTGCCCACGTTACCCACGTTGCCCACGTTGCCCACGTTGCCCACGCTGCCCACGTTACCCACGTTGCCCACGTTGCCCACGTTGCCCACGCTGCCCACGTTACCCACGTTGCCCACGTTACCCACGTTGCCCACGCTGCCCACGTTGCCCACGCTGCCCACGTTACCCACGTTGCCCACGTTACCCACGTTACCACGTTGCCCACGTTACCCACGCTGCCCACGCTGCCCACGTTGCCCACGCTGCCCACGTTGCCCACGTTACCCACGTTGCCCACGCTGCCCACGTTGCCCACGTTGCCCACGTTACCCACGCTGCCCACGTTACCCACGTTGCCCACGTTGCCCACGTTACCCACGCTGCCCACGTTANCCACGTTGCCCACGTTGCCCACGTTGCCCACGTTACCCACGTTGCCCACGCTGCCCACGTTACCACGTTGCCCACGTTGCCCACGTTACCCACGCTGCCCACGTTACCCACGTTACCCACGTTACCCACGCTGCCCACGTTACCCACGCTGCCCACGTTACCCACGTTACCCACATTACCCACGTTACCCACGTTACCCACGCTGCCCACGTTACCCACGTTGCCCACGTTACCCACGTTACCCACGCTGCCCACGTTACCCACATTACCCACGTTACCCACGCTGCCACGTTACCCACGTTGCCCACGTTACCCACGCTGCCCACGCTGCCCACGTTACCCACGTTACCCACGTTACCCACGCTGCCCACGTTACCCACGTTGCCACGTTACCCACGCTGCCCACGCTGCCCACGTTACCCACGTTGNCCACGTTACCCACGCTGCCCACGCTGCCCACGTTACCCACGTTACCCACGTTACCCACGCTGCCCACGCTGCCCACGTTACCACGTTGCCCACGTTACCCACGTTACCCACGTTACCCACGCTACCCGTGCTGCCCGTGCCGCCCACACCTGCGGTCGATCATGGTGTAGCAGCGCTTGAGCCAGCCCAGGCCCGGCGTGCGCCGCCGTGGCGTGGCGCCGTTGAGGTAGACGATCATGTAGTCCTCGGCCACCAGGCGGTCCAGCGTGCTCACCATGTACCTGCACAGACACGGCCCACCACGTGACCACCACGACCTTCACCCCCCCCCACTACGACCTTCACCCCCCCCCCACCACCACGACCTTCCCCCCCCCCCCCGCGGACTTCGCACCGCCCACGAGTGAAGGCCGGTACCGGTGCACGGGGGCCGTAGCCAGAACCGCTGCCACCCCCCCCGCCCCGGCCACGCTTGATGCCGGCGTCGATGTCGGAGCGGGAGGATTCCAACTCGAGTTGCCTCGTTCCCGTGAACGCGCAGCGACGACGAAGACAACGCCCCCCCCACACCGCCCCCCGCCCCCCCCCCCCACCCCCCCCACCCCACGCTCCAGTTTCAGCAGCAGCATCTCCAACTGGGCATCGATCAGCCTCCTATTATATCTGTACGAAATGGAAATTCCCCGGTACAGTTATTGAAGGCTTCACGAACTACGTGGTCAAATAGATGTTAAATAATGTGGGAGCCAGAGGACATCCCTGTGCACCCCAAGGTGTACAGAGAATGGCTCTGACTCCCGGCCACGTAGTTTTACCCGGACCCGCTAACCATCATGAAGGTCCTTAATGATCGTGAGCGGAGGTTCAGGGACTCCGAAAGCATCAAGAACCCAGAGCCCAGGCCTACTGATGGTATCATAGGCCTTGACCAGGTCAATAAAGCAGAGATGTAGGTCTTGTTGGAATTCCCTACATCTCTGCTGTAGCAGACGGACAGAAAATATGGCATCTGTGCAGGACCGCCCTTTCCTGAAACCGCATTGGGCCTCTGCAAGCCTCTCCTCAGCGTGCCTAGCAAGGCGATGTTGAATCATCCTTGCCAGGACCTTACCCAGCACACTGAGGAGAGAGATGCCCCTGTAGTTGTTACAGGCTGTGCGGTCCCCCTTCTTAATGAGGGGGACCACCAGGGCATCCTTCCAGTCCTGCGGAACCCGTCCAATGGTCCAGACTGTTGTTATGATGTCATGTAGGGCAGTCTGTGCACAAACGCCACCCTCCCTCAGCATTTCGCTTGGGAGATCATCTCTGCCCGGTGCCTTTCCTGGTTTCAGGCTCTGGATTGCCTTCAGTACTTCCTCAACAGATGGCACCTCAGCCAGCCACTCACAGGGGGTGACTTCTACAAATATTTGAGGCACTGCAGCCTCAGCAGGGTTATCCCCACTTTGTGCCACGATGCTTTCCTGGCCGAGGGATTTCCCCACCCCAGGACCTCACAGAAATGCTCAGCAAATCTGCAAACCTGTTCCTGGAGGTTGAAGATTGGACCACCTTTTTTCCCCTAATGATGGTAATAGGTGTGGCGCTGCAGGTTACTTTTTTGATGGAGCTAAATAGGGATTTGCGATCGCGGGCCACAGAGGTAGACTCCATATCCTCAGCAACCCGCGACCACCACCCATCCTTGCAGCACCTCACTGCTCTCCGAACCTCCGAGCGAAGGCTACGGTAAGCCTCCTCATTCTCTGACGTGGGATGCTGTAGCCGATGAGAGTGCCTGAACACCTCCTCTGTCAGCCAGGGTCTCTGGGGAGGTCTGGACTGCGTACCCAAATCAGCCATTGCAGCTGCATGAGTCGCAGTCCTAAACCTCGCCCATTTACCCTCGACATCAGGAGGAGTGGGAGACGATGCCAACCCCAGCTGCAAGCGATGATGAAATTCTCGCTTGCAACTTCCATCAGCTAGCTGAGACCAGGCCACCTTAGGTTGGAATGGGGTCCTGGGTGTACACCCACCACCGGAGTGGAAGAATGGCAGGCGCATCTTACAGATGACAAGTCTATGGTCAGAGGGCAGATCAGCTCCACGGTAGGTTCTGGTGTCAAGGACATGGGCTCGCATCCCCTGGTCCGTCACTACGTAGTCCAGCAGATGAGACACACACAGAGACACACACAGACAAACACAGAGACACACACAGACAAACACAGAGACACACAGAGACACACACAGACAAACACAGAGACACAGAGACACACAAAGACCCACAGAGACACACAGAGACACAGAGATACAGAGACACGTGTGCTCGTGCCACGTGCTCACAGGAAGAGGTTCTCCATGATGTAAGCGTACTCCGGGTCCTTCCCGTCTGGCAGGTAGCACGCAGCGAACACGATGATCGCATTCAGCCCATCGCCGTAGTAGCCTGGAGCACACACGCGCATCACACACACAAGCAGTGCTGTGTGAGTGTTGTGATGCATCCTGTGTGAGTGATGTGACACGTGCTGTGACACGTGCTGTGACACGTGCTGTGTGAGTGGTGACACGTGGTGTGACACGTGCTGTGCGAGTGGTGACACGTGGTGTGACACGTGCTGTGTGAGTGGTGACACGTGGTGTGACATGTGCTGTGTGAGTGGTGACACGTGGTGTGACACGTGCTGTGTGAGTGGTGACACGTGGTGTGACACGTGCTGTGACACGTGCTGTGTGAGTGTGACACGTGCTGTGACACGTGCTGTGACACGTGCTCCGCGCCGTGCCACCCGCACCCCGTGTGACAGCACGCGCTTGTACGGCTCGACGGCGCGCAGGTCCACGCGGTGCTCCGTCTCGCCCAGCAGCACGCGGCGCCAGCCCAGGCGTCCTCCCGCTCCTCCGCCCCGCTCAGCTCCGGCAGCGGCGCCCTCCGCAGCGGCGTGTCGTCTAGCGGGGAGACGCGCGGGCGGGGGCACAACAACAACAACAACCGTCATTCGCCACTAAGTGGCGGTGACGTCACCACGACGCTTGTGCCAGGCTATGTGCACCTTGAGGCGGCCACGTGAAGTGTCGAACGCCCGCTGGCAGGAGGTCACGGGCAGACCCAGCAGGTTCCACGGGTCGACTGACTGAGATGACCGAGATGACTGAGATGACTGGCCGATGCACCACCTGTGCCCCCTACTGTGCCAACTTGCTGTGCTTTAGCCACCCGGCGCTCCGCTCGTTGTTGTGAGCGTCGCTCCTCTGCCCTCCGTTGTTGTTGGAGGGCGACTGCCTCCAACTGCCCAGTAGCGTCCTTCACGAGCCTCCTCCACAGAGGCCGATCTTGACACCGCTGGTACCAGTCATCGGCAAGTCCACGCAGCTCCATGTCCTCCTGTATACCACATCACTCTATCTCTTCTCTAGCCTGTGTCGCGCCCGTTTAACCCCCTCAATACGGCCGAACAAAAGCTGTTTGGGCATGCGGTGATTGGGCATGCGGGCTACATGACCCAGCCAACACAGCTTTGCCTGCCGGAGGAGCTCACCGATTGGACTTTGCCCAGATCTTTGAAGGATTTGTGAGCTCCTCACACAATCCAGCCTGGTTAACCCAGGATAGATCGTAGGCAGGCCAGCCTAAATGTTTCGAACCGGCGAAGATGCTCTATTAGGGGGTTCATGTTTCACAAGCGTAGAGAAGGGAGGAATCACCGTGGCCGAGAAGACCTGAAGCTTCATGCGGAGCGACAGACCAGGTAGCTTCCACACAGCATTACGCAACCGATGAAAAGATATTGCCGCTCGACTGATTCTGAGCGAGACCTCTGCTGTCAAACCGGAGCCGGTCATGAGAACACTGCCCAGGTATGGGAAACTTTCCATTCTCTCCACAACTGCCTCATCACCGATTGGGAGTTGTGGGGTGGAGTGTCCGATGGTACAAAATACCCAGGCAGGTGCTTAGTTTTGGTGGGGCTGATGGTAAGGCCCCACCTCTTAGTAGCACACTCCAGTTTCAGCAGCAGCGTCTCCAACTCCTCCTCTGAGTGAGCAGCAATTACCAGATCATCGGCATACATAACATGGTTGAGCAATCGGAGCCATCCCTTGACAGCACCCGGGCATCGATCAGCCTCCCAGTGTATCTGTACCAGATGGAAATTCCTCCGGTACAGCTACTGAAGGCTTCACGAACTACGTGGTCGAAATAGATGTTAAATAATGTTACAGCCAGAGGACATCCCTGTCGCACCCAAGGTGAACAGGGAATGGCTCCGACTCCCAGCCACGTAGTTTTACCCGGGCCCGCTCACCATCATGAAGGTCCTTAATGATTGTGAGTCAGGGACTCCGAAAGCACGAAGTACAACCCAGAGCCCAGGCCTAGTGATGGTATCATACGCCTTGACCAGGTCATTAAAGCAGAGATGTAGGTCTTGTTGGAATTCCCTACACCTCTGCTGTCGCAAACGGACATAAAATGTCATCTGTGCAGGACCGCTCTTTCCTGAAACTGCATTGGGCTCCGCAAGCCTCTCCTCAGCGTGCCTAGCAAGGCAATGTTGAATAATCCTTGCCAGGACCTTTCCTGGCCCACTGAGGAGTTGTTACAGTCTGTGCGGTCTCCTTCTTAAAGATGGCGACCACCAGGGCATCTTTCTGGGGACACACGCGGGTGGGGACACGTGGGCGGGGACACGGAATAGGGCCTTCAATACTCTCATGGATGAAGAAGGGAGATGAGAGGTTGGGGGTTGGCATATGGGGGGGTATGGGGGGGGGTGGAGGATGCGAGAAGGTGTNGGGGGGGTATGAGAGGGGTGGGGGTGTGACTTGGACAGAGTGCCCCGCCCTCCCCCGCTCACCCTCCCACTCGAGCTCCCCCGTGGGTCCCGTGGCGTCGAGCGACTCGGCGTCGTCCGGCGTCTCCAGCGCGTCCACGTCGATGTCCGGGGTGTCGCCCTCCAGGTCGTCATCATCGTCGTCATCGTCGTCCTCGTCGTCGTCGGCGCGTCCAGAGAGAGGCTGATGTCCGGAGCCGTCAGCTTCCGTCTGGACGGACGCGGAGCGGAGGAGAGCGGCAGCGACGACGGCACGGCTGGGCGCACGCAGTCGTCACACCGCAGCATCATCGATATCAGCACCAGTATTATCATCATCTTCAGCACCATCATCATCATCAGCACCATCATTGTCATCCGCAGCACCATCATCATCCACAGCAGCACAACGATCGACTGAGCGGCACGGACCGCCGTCTCCATGGTCATGGACTGTCGCCGTGACTGCACCACACACGCACCGCACGCACGCTCCACACGCACCGCACGCACGCACACTCCACACGCACACTCCACACGCTCCACACGCACCCTCCGCACACACACACACGCACACGCACGCTCCACTGGCTCCGTACCGGGTCTCCCTCCTCCTGGACCTCGAGGGCGCCGTGTGGCTCCGGGCCCAGCAGGCCGATGGGGCTGCACGCGGCACACAGACAAAGGTCCCTCATGTAGCCTTCTTCAGCCTGGCGGGGCAAGTGCTGTTAGCGAGTAGCACCTGCTCCGAAGGCGGACACGGGCTGCTGTAGTTTCACAGTTGGGAGCGACGTTGCTCTATGGTCTAGCCTAGGGGCACCCCCAGCGGCAGCTGTCCCTGCGCATTCACCAGAATCGGAATATTTATCCGTGGGAAAATCCGATGACCTACGATGCTCTTTTTCACAAGTTCCAACAACAAACAATACAACAAAAACGATAGGAGTGCAAAGTGTAGAAACGGTAAGTACATCTAATTCTAGATTTGAAGCTTTCGTGACTGCAAGTATTCATATTCTTAGGTTTTTTCGGTAAAGTCACGTAGGTAAAAATTTTAAATTAATAAAAGTAAAATAAAAATAAAATAAAAATCACGACGTTTCGGAGGCAACACAAGCTTCCGTCTTCAGGTGGAACCGTCACAGCACGATAGCTGCATCAAGTAAGTACATCACCTGAAAAGAAACTAAACATTTTTTTATTTTACCAGGGTGAAGCCCGTCGAGCTATATAGCTCTTTATCAAAAGGCGACCTGCACAAACGCGAGCTCAACGAAGCGTCTCATCCGGAGGCGACGCAAGATGGAAACGTCTTATGACGTACGAATGCCGCGCGCTCGCGACAAACCTCGGTTACCGAGAGCCGCGCGTTTAGAAAAACGTAGCAACTTGCTTGCAACCACCGCCGCTCTGAGTGCGACCAGATCGCTCGCCATCGTGAACCCCGTGGTTGGGGGGGGGCGAGCGACAGGCTCGGAGCGTCCGCTGTGTCTGCCCGCCGGTGTCTCAAGCGGCGAGACGGAGAGATAGAGACACCCAGACCCAGGGCTCTGACACGCAAGTGGTTACACGGCCATTGTGAAACCTGGCACGCCCATCACAAGCCGAGACAGAGACAGAGAAAGACACAGAGATACACCCAGACCCAGGGCTGACACGCCAGTGGTTACACGGCCATTGTGAAACCTGGCACGCCCATCACAAGCCGCGACAGACAGAGAGAGACGCAGAGATACACCCAGACCTAGGGCTGTGATACGCAAGTGGTTACACGGCCATTGTGAAACCTGGCACGGCCATCACGAGCCCCGCTGAGACAGAGACAGAGAGACACAGAGATACACCCAGACCTAGGGCTGACATGCCAGTGGTTACACGGCCATTGTGAAACCTGGCACGGCCATCATGAGCCCCGCTGAGACAGAGAGAGACGCAGAGATACACCCAGACCTAGGGCTGACACGCAAGTGGCTACACGGCCATTGTGAAACCTGGCATGGCCATCACGAGCCGAGACAGAGAGAGACACAGAGATACACCCAGACCCAGGGCTGTAATCCACAGGTGGTGACACGGCCATGCGAACCCTACGGGGCGAGACCCGCCCAGCCACGTGGGGTGCGTTCGTTCACAGGCGAACTCTCGCACCGCCCGTCTGCTGGGACGCGTGGAAGTCTCCAGGCTACAACCATCGGCGCCGGTTAGAGCAGCAGCAGCAGCAGCCACATTTGCCGATGCGATTCGTAACTTTGATCCTCACCCCCGCCCGTGTACTTATCGACAGTTCAAAGTTAATGTGCCAGTTATATCGAGGGACTACTACTGCTGTGTGGTTGTCGTCTTGGTGTGGCCGTGGACTGTTGTTTTTGTTGTTTGCTGCCTTGCCCAAGCTTCATAAATCTGACATATGCAATTTCATTTTTGTATTTGTAGGGGTGTCAGGGAAGATTCCCACCAATAGAAGGGTTAGTGGGAGGGGTAATCGAGGAGATATAAGGAGAGAACGGGCGGGAAGGGGGCCTTTGGCGGGAACGATATTGGGACGGCTGGGAACAGGTGTGGATGGAGAAAAGGGTTAAATAAAAGACGAAACCCCTGCAATCTTGTGTCGGCTCTCCTTTACATATTTGTATGTCGTGACTTGTTTGCCTTTAGCTCTCGTTGACACTCCTATCGTTGTTTTTGTTTTTGTCATTTGTTGTTGTGTAACTTGCCGACAAAGAGCTTCATAGCCCATCGGATTCCACCTCCTGCGGTCTCAAAGATTCTGATGAATGCACAGAGAGCGCTGCCACTGGGGTGCCCTAGGCTAGACCACACAGCAACAATCACTACCCCTACTGCAGAAGAGGTCCTGCCATGTTTGTTTTTATCGCAAGTTGGTGCGGTGGGGGCAGAGGGCGGGGGCTGCCGATGCTGCTCTGCGATTCTCCGTTGGAGTTAATTTCAGGTCATCTATTCACCATTGCGGATGCTGTGGCCAGTAGCAGTTCCACTGGGTGTGTGGGTTTAGCTATTGGGGGAGGAGGTGGAACAAGAGAAGCGGGAGAAGGAAACCCACACAGAAACAGGGGGGAGAGAGAGAGAACACACAAACTCCACTCAGAGAGAGAGAACACACAAACTCCACTCAGAGAGAGAACACACAAACTCCACTCTGAGAGAGAGAACACACAAACTCCACTCAGAGAGAGAACACACAAACTCCACTCAGAGAGAGAACACACAAACTCCACTCTGAGAGAGAGAACACACAAACTCCACTCTGAGAGAGAGAGCACACAAACTCCACTCAGAGAGAGAACACACAAACTCCACTCAGAGAGAGAACACACAAACTCCACTCAGAGAGAGAGAACACACAAACTCCACTCTGAGAGAGAGAACACACAAACTCCACTCTGAGAGAGAGAACACACAAACTCCACTCAGAGAGAGAGAACACACAAACTCCACTCTGAGAGAGAGAACACACAAACTCCACTCTGAGAGAAAGGGGCCCCTGGGCTCAACTTCGATATTCCGGGGTAGGGATTATTGGCGTAAGGCACTACCACTAGAGTACCCAAGGAACGCCTATCCACAATAATATAATCGTATATTATGTGTCCCTGCGTTGGGTGTTGGCAGCGGTGGCTATGCTCTGCACGTGGCTGCCTGTAATCCAGCAGCGCTGTGGAGGCAGCGGCGAGGTGTTGGTGGATCACCGCAAAGATGTTGCTGTGAAACTCCCTCCCCTTAGCCCGTGAGCGTCTAGGAGGAGCTGTACGCTGGCTCACCAGGAGAACGCGGTACACGGCCGGTTCCATCATGAGGGATAGAGCGTTTCCCCCTCGCGCGTGCGGGTTTTTTTTATCCTTTATATTAAGTTCACTTGCTTGCTTGCGCGCTTACGCCGTGCAAATCTTCCGGTCGTTTTTTAACCCACTTCCCATGATCCAATCGAGCTGACATTTTGCACACAGACTCGTTGTGCGTGACAATTTCTTTTCGTGAATTTTTTCCCCCAAAATTTTACACTTTTTAGGTAAAAAACATTATATTTAATTACCAATTGCTTAATGGTGGCAGGCAATCATCTGACCCATAGGTGGCAGCCATCTCAAGCCAGAGGACGAGAGGACTCTAGCCGCCCGTTTCAAAGACCAATGTGGGCTGGGTTGTGGCCCATTGAACACGCATATAAAGGATTTATAGTGAAAAACTTTGTTTTTGCGGGTTAACTTTTCTTTCCCGAGTGCGCCGGTTTCCTCCTCTCACGTGGTATAAACACTCATTGATTGGCCAATAACCACCTTGAGATATGAAGAACAACAGAGCTTGGGCAACTGTTCGCTGCGGCTCGCAGGGTGCCTGCCTTCCCGCTCCTCGTCTGCGGTTCCTATTCCTGGCACCTCGGAGTCGTCCTCTCTCTTTCCTCTCTCAGAGTCGTCCTCTCTCCGAGTCGTCCTCTCTCTCCGAGTCGTCCTCTCTCTCCAGAGTCGTCCTGTCTCTCTCTCTCCGAGTCGTCCTCTCTCTCTCCGAGTCGTCCTCTCTCTCTCCGAGTCGTCCTCTCTCTCTCCGAGTCGTCCTCTCTCTCTCCGAGTCGTCCTCTCTCTCTCCGAGTCGTCCTCTCTCTCTCCGAGTCGTCCTCTCTCTCTCCGAGTCGTCCTCTCTCTCTCCGAGTCGTCCTCTCTCTCTCCGAGTCGTCCTCTCTCTCCGAGTCGTCCTCTCTCTCTCCGAGTCGTCCTCTCTCTCCGAGTCGTCCTCTCTCTCTCCGAGTCGTCCTCTCTCTCTCCGAGTCGTCCTCTCTCTCTCCGAGTCGTCCTCTCTCTCTCCGAGTCGTCCTCTCTCTCTCCGAGTCGTCCTCTCTCTCTCCGAGTCGTCCTCTCTCTCTCCGAGTCGTCCTCTCTCTCTCCGAGTCGTCCTCTCTCTCTCCGAGTCGTCCTCTCTCTCTCCGAGTCGTCCTCTCTCTCTCCGAGTCGTCCTCTCTCTCTCCGAGTCGTCCTCTCTCTCTCCGAGTCGTCCTCTCTCTCTCCGAGTCGTCTCTTCTCTCCGATCTCCTCTCTCTCTCCGAGTCGTCCTCTCTCTCTCCGAGTCGTCCTCTCTCTCTCCGAGTCGTCCTCTCTCTCTCCGAGTCGTCCTCTCTCTCTCCGAGTCGTCCTCTCTCTCTCCGAGTCGTCCTCTCTCTCTCCGAGTCGTCCTCTCTCTCTCCGAGTCGTCCTCTCTCTCTCCGAGTCGTCCTCTCTCTCTCCGAGTCGTCCTCTCTCTCTCCGAGTCGTCCTCTCTCTCTCCGAGTCGTCCTCTCTCTCTCGAGTCGTCCTCTCTCTCTCCGAGTCGTCCTCTCTCTCTGAGTCGTCCTCTCTCTCTGAGCTCTCTCTNCGAGTCGTCCTCTCTCTCTCCGAGTCGTCCTCTCTCTCCGAGTCGTCCTCTCTCTCTCCCGAGTCGTCCTCTCTCTCTCCGAGTCGTCCTCTCTCTGAGTCGTCCTCTCTCTCTCCGAGTCGTCCTCTCTCTCCGAGTCGTCCTCTCTCTCTCCGAGTCGTCCTCTCTCTCTCCGAGTCGTCCTCTCTCTCTCGAGTCGTCCTCTCTCTCTCCGAGTCGTCCTCTCTCTCTCCGAGTCGTCCTCTCTCTCTCCGAGTCGTCCTCTCTCTCTCAGAGTCGTCCTCTCTCTCCTCGTCCTCTCTCTCTCGAGTCGTCCTCTCTCTCTCAGAGTCGTCCTCTCTCTCTCAGAGTCGTCCTCTCTCTCTCAGAGTCGTCCTCTCTCTCTCAGAGTCGTCCTCTCTCTCTCTCTCAGAGTCGTCCTCTCTCTCTCAGAGTCGTCCTCTCTCTCTCAGAGTCGTCCTCTCTCTCTCAGAGTCGTCCTCTCTCTCTCAGAGTCGTCTCTCTCTCCGAGTCGTCCTCTCTCTCCGAGTCGTCCTCTCTTCTCAGAGTCGTCCTTTCTCTTTCTCAGAGTCGTCCTTTCTCTTTCTCAGAGTCGTCCTCTCTCCAAGAGGGTGATGAGCGAACACCGTTCGGCGTGCGATAAATCAAAATTATGATAATTATTATAATATAATTACAATCCCACTAGCAGGTTGACATCGCAAGGTACAGGCGGTGGTGGCGGCTAGACGGGCACGGTGAGCCACCATCTCCCTCCCCCCAGAGGACAGCGTTCCGGACTGCTCCGGCCGTGACTGACGTTTCACAGATGCGATTGCGAGATGACCCTGCGCGCGTGTGCTTTCTGTTGTTGCTGTACCTGGGAAGTCTTCGTCTTGCCACTCCTCCTCCAGGTTCAAGCTCTCCACTCCGCGGTGAGAGCGCACGGCACTCTGTTCCCCGGCTTGGCGCTCCCCCAAACCACGACCCTCCTCCTCCTCCTCCAGGGTGCGACTCTCTCCGGCATGTCGGGGTCGCTGCAGGGAATAAAAACAAACGAGGTCCCGATTGATCATTGTTTTTTACACGTTTATCTGGCAACAAAACCGACACCTTTTTTACGAGGAGTCATGTTAGCATAGACCACAATACCTGCAGTTGGAATGCAAACAAAAACATAACTCTGATAATGTATGCACTGTCCTTGAAGTTGATTGGTCCACACCCGAGACAGCTTTCCTTAGAGCCTAGTCTCACATGGTGTTGGACCAGATGACGCCAAAAGGCGCATAACTCAAAGACAATGCACCATCAGAGTATGAGAGCTCGGGGTAAGCATTTACACCATTGGAACCTCGTTTGCCAGTAAAAAATATAATTGGTTTTTTACCCTTTTATCTGGCAACAAAACTGACACCTTTTTTTACGTGGAGTTATGTTTGCATAGACCACAATACTTGCATTATGACTGCAGGTATTGTGGTCTATGCAAACATGACTCCTTGTAAAAAAGGTGTCAGTTTTGTTGCCAGATAAAAGGGTAAAAAAACAATTATCATATCTTTTACTGGCAAATGAGGTTCCAATGGGGAGGTCCCGATTGTTGTGTGCGTCAAGAAATAAAATAAAAAAAACGTGGACACATGGAATCTAGTCATACTTTCCCCACACGCGTTTTGTAGTTCTGGCGCTAGTGTGAATTGCTTTAATAAACGTGTGCTAACCGCTACTATAGATGCATCTACCTCAACCGGCTCAAGCCTCCTGGACTGCCGTGTGGCCAAACCCACTCAGAATCCCTCTTCTCATCTAGAAATCTCTATCTTAAAATCGCACTCCGATTAGCACGGTTGGCACATACGGTGCGAAAAAAGTTCAACATAGACGTAGATTAAAGCTTGTGTGCAGAACACTTGTTTCGGTAAAGTCACGTAGACTACCTTCTGAGTGACTAATCTTCTGCATTCTAAAATATGCTAAATTCCTTTGAAGGGCTCTCCTCCAACAGCTTAAATATACGCTGCCAGCCTGTGGTGTTCATTCAGCGCTGTCTTCCCGACAGACCTATTCTTCACCTGAGGACGGCTGCTTGCGTTGTGGCCGAAACGTCGTGAGAATTATTTTATGTTTTATTTTATTATTTTATTATTTCCCTTCTACGTGACTTACCGAAAGAACCAAGAAGATCGATACGTATGGCTGAAGACTCCCCCCCGTACGTCACGTGACTTGAGTGGCCACCCCACCATGAAACCCTGCCCACTCCAGTCACCGCCGGCTGTGAAAACAGTGGGCGCCACGGTGGCTAGATGTTAACCAGCTCGCCTGGTATGCAGGAGGTCGTGGGTTCAATCCCAACCCTGACGCCTGTTGTATATTTGGAGTATGCATGTCTCTCTCTCATCATATCATTGTGGCTAGGAGATGTTAACCAGCTCGCCTGGTATGCAGGAGGTCGTGGGTTCAATCCCAACCCTGACGCCTGCTGTATATTGGAGTTTGCAGTCTCTCTCGCATCATCATCACGGTGGCTAGGAGATGTTAACCAGCTCGCTTGGTATTCAGGAGGTCGTGGGTTCAATCCCAACCCTGACGCCTGCTGTATATGTGGAGTTTGCTGTCTCTCTCTCTCATCATCATCACGGTGGCTAGGAGATGTTAACCAGCTCGCCTGGTATTCAGGAGGTCGTGGGTTCAATCCAACCCTGATGCCTGCTGTATATGTGGAGTTTGCATGCCTCTCTCCTGGTGTAGGAGATGTTAACCAGCTCGCCTGGTATGCAGGAGGTGTGGGTTCAATCCAACCCTGACGCCTGTTGTATATGTGGAGTATGCATTGTCTCTCTCTCATCATCATCGGTGGCTAGGAGATGTTAACCAGCTCGCCTGGTATGCAGGAGGTCGTGGGTTCAATAACCCTAAGGCCTGTTGTATAGTTTTGAGTTTGCATGTCTCTCTCTCGTGGTTGTGTAGATTTTTTTTCCGGGTCCTCTGGGTTTTCCCTCCACATTTAGATTCAATGCACGTTTAGAGTATTTGGCTGCGATGAATTTTCACGGGGTGATAAAAGCCACGTGTTGAGCTACGATTGTGGCCAAATGCTTCTGAAAACAGCTACACAGCAGTTCAGGTGGGCCTTACCTGGTGNAAAAAAACAGAGCTTAGTTTAATAGTTCATTTACTTTTCGTGATTTGCGATAGTTTTAGTTTAGACGCCGTTCCTCCTCCGTCGAGGCCCACGTACAGCCTCTCCTCATCCCTCCTGACCACCGTGCTCCCTTTTCTCCATTCCTTCCCCATACTTTTCTCTCGAATTTCCCGTTCCATCGGTTCCCTCTCCTCTCCGTATCGTTCTCCCGTCCCCTTTGTCACCGACTCCATCGCTCTCTTCCCCTCCCGTCGCCGGGCCTTGCACGGGTGGCTCGGCCAAGTCGTCGTGGCGTCAGAAACGCGGACGTCACCGAGAGGAAGGGAGGGACTAAGTACAGTGATACATCGAGGAGCACNAGGGAGAACGATTGAGCGCACGTACAGCTAGGACAAAGAAAAGATCATATAAACAGGCTGCCGTCCACGAAATGCTAGTTGCTATTACTGGCGAAACGTCGTACTTGAACGGTAAACGTCGTTTTACGCTCCAACACACCGGTGTGCTGTGCTAGTAACGAAGCACGTTTTGTTTACGCGACAAACCTTAAAAAGGCCTGTGGGTGCGGTGAAGACACTTTCACAGACCTTTTCTTTGAGGGCTGCTTTTTGGCCGAAACGTCGTGAGAATTATTTTTATTATATTTTATTTTTGTTATTTTATTACTTCCCTTCTACGTGACTTACCGAAAGAACCAAGAAGATGAATCCCTGCAGTCACGAAAGCTTTAAATCGAAATTTGACACTTTATATTTACGTGATCTAACCCAAAAACCTTTATTATGGACATTAACATGCTGTTGCAAGTGCTGTGAACAAGCACCTATGGTTAGAGAAATCAAAAAGCAAAGCTCCCCTGTATAGCCTTAGCAGACTGTTGGGGTCAAGTGCTGTTAACGAGGACACCTACGAAGGCGGCACGGCACACGAGTAGATTGGGTGGCCAGCACCACGCCCGGTCGTCTCGGTCTCCCGGTGGCGATGTTTACACACGCACAAGGTACTCATTTGAGGCCGAGTCGATCTAGGGGTAGCCCAGAACCGATTCGGATAATCGTCACCGGTGTTGGCGGCTGAGCGGGAATCGAACCCCTGTGCCCCGGGTTCGAAGCGATGTGCAGCGTTAGCAGGCTGCACCACCGNTCCCCAGAGACATCCCACCACCACCAACGCCACCACCGCCGCACCGTCGTCGCCATCAGGGAAGCCAGTGGGCTGGCAGGACGCGGCGTTGCCGAGGGGCGCTGGCCAGACCAACGACAGAGTCGCAGCCAATAGCGCGAGCGCTCCAGGACAACATGGTGGTCACGGCGCGATGATGTCACAAAGCACGTGTACAGCGACGGGCACGGCGAGATGACGTCACAAAGCACGCGTACAGCGACGGGCACGGTGAGATGATGTCACAAAGCACGTGTACAGCGACAGACACGGCGCGATGACGTCACAAAGCACGCGTACAGCGACAGGCACGGCGCGATGACGTCAAAGCACGCGTACAGCGACGGGCACGGTGAGATGATGTCACAAAGCACGTGTACAGCGACAGACACGGCGCGATGATGTCACAAAGCACGTGTACAGCGACGGCACGGTGAGATGATGTCACAAAGCACACGTGCAGCGACGGGCACGGTGAGATGACATCACAAAGCACACGTGCAGCGACAGACACGGCGAGATGACATCACAAAGCACACGTACAGCAACAAACACGGCGAGATGACATCACAAAGCACACGTACAGCGACGGGCACGGCGAGATGACGTCACAAAGCACACGTACAGCGACAGACACGGCGAGATGACATCACAAAGCACGCGTACAGCGACGGGCACGGCGAGATGACGTCAAAGCACACGTGCAGCGACGGGCACGGTGAGATGACATCACAAAGTACACGTGCAGCGACAGACACGGCGAGATGACGTCACAAAGCACCGTACAGCGAGATGACGTCCCAGCACGCGTACAGCGACACGGCGAGATGACGTCAAAGCACACGTACAGCGACAGACACAGCGAGATGACGTCAAAGCACGCGTGCAGCGACAGACACGGCGAGATGATGTCACAAAGTACACGTGCAGCGATGGCACGGCGAGATGACGTCACAAAGCACGCATGCAGCGACAGACACGGCGAGATGACGTCAAAGCACACGTACAGCGACAGACACAGCGAGATGACATCACAAAGCACACGTACAGCGACAGACACGGCGAGATGACATCACAAAGCACACGTACAGTGACAGACACGGCGAGATGACGTCACAAAGCACGTGTACAGCGACAGAAACAGCGAGATGACGTCACAAAGCACACGTGCAGCGACGGGCACGGCCAGATGATGTCAAAGTACACGTACAGCGACAGAAACAGCGAGATGATGTCACAAAGCACGCATGCAGCGACGGGCACGGCGAGATGACATCACAAAGCACGCGTACAGCGACGGGCACGGCGAGATGATGTCACAAAGCACACGTACAGCGACAGACACGGCGAGATGACGTCAAAGCACGTGTACAGCGACAGAAACAGCGAGATGACGTCACAAAGCACACGTGCAGCGACGGGCACGGCCAGATGATGTCACAAAGTACACGTACAGCGACAGAAACAGCGAGATGATGTCACAAAGCACGCATGCAGCGACAGGCACGGCGAGATGACATCACAAAGCACACGTGCAGCGACGGGCACGGCGAGATGATGTCACAAAGCACGTGTACAGCGACGGGCACGGCGAGATGACGTCACAAAGCACGTGTACAGCGACGGGCACGGCGAGATGACGTCACAAAGCACGTGTACAGCGACGGGCACGGCGAGATGACATCACAAAGCACGTGTACAGCGACGGGCACGGCGAGATGACATCACAAAGCACGTGTACAGCGACGGACACGGTGAGATGACATCACAAAGCACGTGTACAGCGACGGGCACGGCGAGATGACATCACAAAGCACGTGTACAGCGACGGGCACGGCGAGATGACATCACAAAGCACGTCTACAGCGACGGGCACGGCGAGATGACGTCACAAAGCACGTGTACAGCGACGGGCACGGCGAGATGACGTCACAAAGCACGTGTACAGCGACGGGCACGGCGAGATGACGTCACAAAGCACGTGTACAGCGACGGGCACGGCGAGATGACGTCACAAAGCACGTGTACAGCGACGGGCACGGCGAGATGACGTCACAAAGCACGTGTACAGCGACGGACACGGTGAGATGACATCACAAAGCACGTGTACAGCGACGGGCACAGCGAGATGACGTCAAAGCACGCGTACAGCGACAGACACGGCGAGATGATGTCAAAGCACACGTACAGCGACAGACACGGTGAGATGATGTCACAAAGCACACGTACAGCGACAGACACGGCGAGATGATGTCACAAAGCACACGTACAGCGACAGACACGGTGAGATGATGTCAAAGCACACGTACAGCGACAGACACGGCGAGATGACATCACAAAGCACGTGTACATCGACGGGCACGGCGAGATGACATCACAAAGCACACGTACAGCGACGGCATGGCGAGATGACGTCACAAAGCACACGTACAGCGACAGACACGGCGAGATGACATCACAAAGCACGCATGCAGCGACAGACACGGCGAGATGACGTCACAAAGCACACGTACAGCGACAGACACGGCGAGATGACATCACAAAGCACGCATGCAGCGACAGACACGGCGAGATGACGTCACAAAGCACACGTACAGCGACGGGCATAGCGAGATGACGTCACAAAGCACACGTACAGCGACAGACACGGCGAGATGACATCACAAAGCACGCATGCAGCGACGGACACGGCGAGATGACGTCACAAAGCACACGTACAGCGACAGACACGGCGAGATGACATCACAAAGCACGCATGCAGCGACAGACACGGCGAGATGACGTCACAAAGCACACGTACAGCGACGGGCATGGCGAGATGACGTCACAAAGCACACGTACAGCGACAGACACGGCGAGATCACATCACAAAGCACGCATGCAGCGACAGACACGGCGAGATGACGTCACAAAGCACACGTACAGCGACGGGCATGGCGAGATGACGTCACAAAGCACACGTACAGCGACAGACACGGCGAGATGACATCACAAAGCACGCATGCAGCGACAGACACGGCGAGATGACGTCAAAGCACACGTACAGCGACAGACACGGCGAGATGACATCACAAAGCACGCATGCAGCGACAGACACGGCGAGATGACGTCACAAAGCACACGTACAGCGACGGGCATGGCGAGATGACGTCACAAAGCACACGTACAGCGACAGACACGGCGAGATGACATCACAAAGCACACGTACAGCGACAGACACGGCGAGATGACGTCACAAAGCACACGTACAGCGACGGGCATGGCGAGATGACGTCACAAAGCACACGTACAGCGACAGACACGGCGAGATGATGTCACAAAGCACACGTACAGCGACAGACACGGCGAGATGACATCACAAAGCACGTGTACATCGACGGGCACGGCGAGATGACATCACAAAGCACACGTACAGCGACGGGCATGGCGAGATGACGTCACAAAGCACACGTACAGCGACAGACACGGCGAGATGACATCACAAAGCACGCATGCAGCGACAGACACGGCGAGATGACGTCACAAAGCACACGTACAGCGACAGACACGGCGAGATGACATCACAAAGCACGCATGCAGCGACAGACACGGCGAGATGACGTCACAAAGCACACGTACAGCGACGGGCATGGCGAGATGACGTCACAAAGCACGCATGCAGTGACAGACACGGCGAGATGACGTCAAAGCACACGTACAGCGACAGACACGGCGAGATGACGTCAAAGCACACGTACAGCGACGGGCATGGCGAGATGACGTCACAAAGCACGCATGCAGCGACAGACACGGCGAGATGACGTCACAAAGCACACGTACAGCGACGGGCATGGCGAGATGACGTCACAAAGCACGCATGCAGCGACAGACACGGCGAGATGACGTCACAAATGACGCCAGGCGACGTCACCGATCGCTGCGACCGAGAACGACTGTCTAGCAGGGCGCTTCATACATTTAAATTATTATTATGATCAGCTTTGGCCCAAATCGATTAACTACTAGGCGATGGGGCGATTATATATTTATTTATTTTAATTGCCGAGTACGAAGGATTAAATCGGCGCTCGCGAACAGCACGTGGCCGTGGTGGTGGTGGTCACGGGACCAAGGGTGTGGCCACCCCAGCTGTGACGTCAGAGAGAAGGTGACGTCACCTTTCTCGCCCTCGCTCTCTCGAGCAGCCAGGGAAAGCGAGAGCTCCGCGTGTGTTTGCAAGTTACCAGGGGCGTTACCATGCACTTAGTGGGCGCGTCTGTGTGTGTGTGTGTCACCGTCTGTGTGTGTGTGCGTGTGTGTGTGTCACATCTGTGTGTGTGTGTGCGTGTGTGTGTGTGTGCGTGTGTGTGTGTCACCCTGTGTGTGTGTGTCACCATCTGTGTGTGTGTGTCACCGTCTGTGTGTGTGCGTGTGTCACCATCNGTGTGTGTGTGTGTCACCATCTGTGTGTGTGTGCGTGTGTGTGTGTCACCGTGTGTGTGTGTCACCATTTGTGTGTGTGTGTCACCGTCTGTGTGTGTGTGTCACCGTCTGTGTGTGTGTGTGCGTGTGTGTGTGTCACCGTGTGTGTGTCACCGTGTGTGTGTGTCACCATCTGTGTGTGTGTGTCACCGTCTGTGTGTGTGTCACCGTCTGTGTGTGTGTGTGCGTGTGTCACCGTCTGTGTGTGTGTGTGTCACCATCTGTGTGTGTGTGCGTGTGTGTGTCACCATCTGTGTGTGTGTGCGTGTGTGTGTCACCATCTGTGTGTGCGTGCGTGTGTCACCGTCTGTGTGTGTGTGCGCGTGTCACCGTCTGTGTGTTGCGCGTGTCACCGTCTGTGTGTGTGTGCGTGTGTCACCGTCTGTGTGCGTGTGCGTGTGTCACCGTCTGTGTGTGTGTGTGCGTGTGTCACCGTCTGTGTGTGTGTGTGCGTGTGTCACCGTCTGTGTGTGTGCTTGTGTCACCGTATGTGTGTATGTGTGGGTGTGTCACCGTCTGTGTGTGTGCATGTGTCACCGTGTGTGTGTGTGTGCATGTGTTACCGTCTGTGCGTGTGTCACCGTCTGTGTGTGTGTCACCGTCTGTGTGTGTGTGCGTGTGTCACTGTCTGTGTGTGTGCGTGCCACCGTGCGTATGTGTGTGTGCCACCGTGCGTATGTGTGTGTGTGTGTCACCGTCTGTGTGTGTGTGTCACCGTCTGTGTGTGTGTGTGCCACCGTCTGTGTGTGTGCGTGTGTCACCGTCTGTCTGTGTGTGTGCGTGTGCCACCGTCTGTGTGTGTGTGCGTGTCACCATCTGTGTGTGTGCGTGTGTCACCGTCTGTGTGTGTGTGTCACCGTCTGTGTGTGCGTGTGCGTGTCACCGTCTGTGTGTGTGTGTGTGCGTGTGTCACCGTCTGTGTGTGTGCGTGTGTCACCGTCTGTGTGTGTGTGTGCGTGTGTCACCGTCTGTATGTGTGTGTGTGTGCGTGTGTCACCGTCTGTGTGTGTGTGTGTGTCACCGTCTGTGTGTGTGTGTGCGTGTGTCACCGTCTGTGTGTGTGTGTGCGTGTCACCGTCTGTGTGTGTGTGTGCGTGTGTCACCGTCTGTGTGTGTGTGTCACCGTCTGTGTGTGTGCGTGTGTCACCGTCTGTGTGCGTGTGCGTGTCACCGTCTGTGTGTGTGTGTCACCCTGTGTGTGTGCGTGTGTCACCGTCTGTGTGTGTGTGTGCGTGTGTCACCGTCTGTATGTGTGTGTGTCACCGTCTGTGTGTGTGTGTGCGTGTGTCACCGTCTGTGTGTGTGTGCGTGTGTCACCGTCTGTGTGTGTGTGTGCGTGTCACCGTCTGTGTGTGTGTGCGTGTCACCGTCTGTGTGTGTGTGCGTGTCACCGTCTGTGTGTGTGTGCGTGTCACCGTCTGTGTGTGTGTGTGTGCGTGTCACCGTGCGTCACCGTGTGTGTGTGTGCGTGTGTCACCGTCTGTGAGTGTGCGTGTAGTCACCGTCTGTGTGTGTGTGTGCGTGTGTCACCGTCTGTGTGTGTGCGTGTGTCACCGTCTGTATGTGTGTGCGTGTGTCACCGTGCGTCACCGTGTGTATGTGTGAGCGTGTGTGTGCGCGTGTGTGACCGCGTGTGTATATCAACTGTGTGTGTAGCTGTATGTGTGTGTGTAGCTGTGTGTGTGTGTGTAGCTGTGTGTGTGTGTGTGTGTGTGTAGCTGTGTGTGTGTGTAGCTGTGTGTATATCAACTGTGTGTGTAACCGTTTGTGTGTGTAACCGTGCGTCACCGTGTGTGTGTGTGTGCGTGTGACCGTATGTGCGTGCGTGTTTGACCGCGTGTGTATATCAACTGTGTGTGTAGCTGTGTGTATATAAACTGTGTGTGTAACCGTGTGTGTGTAACCGTGTGTGTGTGTCCGTGTGTGTGTGTGTCCGTGTGTGTGTGTAGCCTCAAGGTGCACATGGCCTGGCACAGCGTCGTGGTGACATCACCGCCACTTAGTGGCGAATGGCGGTTGTTTGTGTAGCCGTGTGTGTGTGTGCGTGTGACCGTGTGTGCCCGCGTGTGTATATAAACTGTGTGTGTAACCTTGTGCGTGTAACCATGTTTGTGTGTAAACCACGTGCGTGTGTGACCACGTGTGTAACCGTGTGTGTGTGTGCGTGTGACCGTGTGTGTATATAAACTGTGTGTGTAACAGTGTGTGTGTGACCGTGTGTGTGTGTAACCGTGTGTGTATATCTGTGTGTGTAACCGTGTGTGTGACCGTGTGTGTAACCGTGTGTGTGTGTGTAACCTTGTGCGTGTGACCGTGTGTGTGTGTTTGTGTGTAAACAACGTGTGTGTTGGTGTAAACGCACGCGAGCTCTGAACCCGGCGACCCGAGTTAGATTCCCTCTCACGACCCATCACAGTGACAGCGCCAACACGTGAGTCGCTAACCCCGTGCGGTGCGTGGCAAACACCGCCACCGGGGAGACAAAGGCGGCCGGGCGTCGTGCTGGCCACCCACCCCCTCCCTCGTGTGACGTACCGGCCTTCATTGGGTGCCACTCGCAGACAGCGCAGCACTTGCCCCAACAGCTACACGGGGGAGCTTTGTCTTTGGCATCGCCCCCGCCCGCTGTTATTTTTGTCCAGGAGGCTGTTCCCAGCGTCCCCTCTCATCATTGCCCCCCCAAGACGCCTCGCCACAGCGTCACGTGACTGGCACGACACCCTCCCCACCAACCCCCCCACCAACCCCCCCCACCAACCCCCCTCCACCAACCCCCCCCACCAANCCCCCCACCAACCANCCCCAACACCCCCTCACCAACCTCCCCCCACCAACCCCACCCCACCAACCCCCCCCCACCAACCCCCCCCACCAACNCCCCCCACCAACCCCCCCACCAACCCCCCCCCCCACCAACCTCACCCCACCAACCACCCCCCAACACCCCCTCACCAACCCCCCACCCCCCCACCAAACCCCAACCCCCAACAACCCCCCCCCCCCCCCCACCGAGCCTAAACACTGCGTGCCATGAAAAGAGTCCATGGCCCGAAACGTCGTCTAAATGATCGCTGTGCCACAATGGGAAATTGTCCGATACACACACACACGCAGCCTGTCACAACCATTCCGTCATACAGACAAAGATCCCCCGTATAGACATTGACAGACTGCCAGGCAAGTGCACTGTGGCACACGAGGGGGTGGTGGGGCCATAGACAGCGCCCGGCCGCCTTTGTCTCCCCAGCGGCGATGGTTGTACACATCGCACCGGGCGCTCGACCGAGGCACGGGAGGCCCAGGACCCGTTGAGGGCTTCGTTGTTGGTGGCCGTGAGCGGGGGCATCGAAGCCCAACCCACGTGCACCCACAAAGGTTACCAATCATCTGGCTTGTTGGGTGCGTGGGAGGTGGGAGCCATGGGGTGTGGTGAGAGAGAGAGTGGTGAGACAGTGTTGGTGAGTGAGTGTTGGTGAGTGAGAGAAGAGAATGGTGGTGGTGAGTGAGAGTGGTGGTGAGCGAGAGAAGAGAGTGGTGGTGAGTGAGAGAGTGGTGGTGAGCGAGAGAAGAGAGTGGTGGTGAGTGAGAGAGTGGTGGTGAGTGAGAGAAGAGAATGGTGGTGGTGAGTGAGAGAGAGAGTGGTGGTGAGCGAGAGAAGAGAGTGGTGGTGAGTGAGAGAGTGGTGGTGAGTGAGAGAGTGGTGGTGAGAGAGAGAGTGGTGGTGAGCGAGAGAAGAGTGGTGGTGAGTGAGAGAAGAGAGGGTGGTGGTGGTGAGTGAGTGAGAGTGGTGGTGACGAGAGAAGAGAGTGGTGGTGAGAGAGAGAGGGTGGTGAGCGAGAGAAGAGAGTGGTGGTGGTGAGTGAGAGAGTTGGTGAGCAGCGAGAGAGAGAGAGTTGGTGAGTGAGAGAGTGTTGGCGAGTCAGAGAGAGTGGTGGTGAGTGAGAGTGAGTGTTGGCGAGTCAGAGAGAGTGGTGGTGAGTGAGAGTGGTGGTGAGTGAGAGAGAGAGTGGTGGTGAGTGAGAGTTGGTGAGGAGAGAGAGAGTTGGTGAGTGAGAGTGAGTGTTGGCGAGTCAGAGAGAGTGGTGGTGAGTGAGAGTGGTGGTGAGTGAGAGAGAGAGTGGTGGTGAGTGAGAGAGTGGTGGTGAGTGAGAGAGAGAGTGGTGAGTGAGTGTTGGTGAGTGAGAGAGTGGTGGTGAGTGAGAGAGAGAGTTGGTGAGTGGTGAGACAGTGTTGGTGAGTGAGTGTTGGTGAGTGGTGTAGACAGTGTTGGTGAGTGAGAGAGAGAATGGTGGTGAGTGAGAGAGAGAGTGGTGGTGAGCGAGAGAGAAAGTGGTGGTAAGCGAGTGAGAGAGTGGTGGTGAGAGTGAGAGTGGTGGTGAGTGAGAGTGAGAGAGTGGTGTGGAGTGAGTGTTGGTGAGTCAGAGAGAGTGGTGGTGAGTGGAGAGAGAATGGTGGTGAGTGAGAAAGTGGTGGTGAGTGAGGGAAAGAGGGGTGTGGAGTGAGTGTTGGTGAGTCAGAGAGAGTGGTGGTGGTGAGTAGCGAGAGTGGTGGTGAGTGAGAGAGTGGTGGTGAGTGAGCGAGAGAATGGTGGTGAGTGAGAGAAGAGAGTGTTGGTGAGTGAGAGAGTGGTGGTGAGTGAGAGTGAGAGTGTTGGTGAGTGAGAGAGTGGTGGTGAGTGAGAGAGTGGTGGTGGTGGTGAGCGAGCAAGAGAGTTGGTGAGTGAGAGAGTGGTGGTGAGTGAGTGAGAGTGTTGGTGAGTGAGAGAGTGGTGGTGAGTGAGAGAGTGGTGGTGGTGGTGANGTGAGTGAGATGTTGGTGAGTGAGAGAGTGGTGGTGAGTGAGTGAGAGAGTGGTGGTGAGTGAGTGAGTGGTGGTGAGTGAGAGAGTGGTGGTGGTGAGCGAGCAAGAGAGTTGGTGAGTGAGAGAGTGGTGGTGAGTGAGAGTGAGAGTGTGGGTGAGTGAGAGAGAGGGTGGTGGTGGTGGTGAGAAAGAGAAGAGAGTGGTGGTGCGGTGGGAATCTTGCGAGGCGACATTCCCCGCTCTCACCACGCGCAGGAACTCTTCCACCCGGGCGCGGAGAGACGGGGAGAGACACGGGAGAGAGACACGGGGAGAACACGAGAGTTGGAGAGAGACAGGGAGAGAGACGGGGGAGAGACACGGCGAGAGACACGTGGAGAGACACGTTGAGAGACACGGGAGAGAGAAATGATGAACGAAGCAAAGTGCCAACTACACCGAGCATCTTCTGTTTCCACTGATCGTAACAAAAAAGAGACACGGGAGAGACACGAGAGTTGGAGAGACACNGGGAGAGAGACACGGAGAGAGACGGGGAGAGACAGGGAGAGACAGAGAGGGTGGGGGAGTCCAACTCATGTGAGGAGACGCAGTGTCAATCCCTGCCAAACCGTCCTACAAAGACAAAGATCCCCCGTATAGCCTTCGCCAGACTACTATTGGGGCAAGTGCTGTTTGCGTGTGGCAGCAGCAGCACCTGGGAACGGCACACGGGGGGGGGGGTGGTTGCCAGCACCGCGCCGACCGCCTTTGTCTCCCCGGTGCTGATGTTTTACACACANCCCACCGGATACTCTTTGGAGGCCGAGTCCACCTAGGGGAGGCCCAGCACCGGTTCGGTTCTGATCAGCCACCGTGTTTAATCGGTGGCGAGCCAGAATCGGGAGCTCAGCGCCGATAATTAAATCGCCGCTGCCACCGCTCACAAATAAACCACATCGGCACCAAGGGAGACAAAGGCGGCCGGGCGTGGTTTGCTGCCCACCCCACCCCCACCACCATTCGGGGCAATGTTTTTTTTGCGGGAGCGCATAGAAGTACGGTACAACGGCGGGTGGTTTTTGTTGCTGTGTTTTCGTTCTTCCTCTGCGCTCGCCACGTAACCTATAGCAGCCGCCCCTCTGCGCGTGGCAACTGGGCCCATGGACGTCACGTTGCACGCACGCTGTGCAAACGACGCAGCCAAGCGTGACACACAAACACAGACAAAGGTCCCCTGTGTAGCCTTCAACAGACTGCGGGGGCAAGTGCCGTTCGTGACGAGCACCCATCACCGTGGCATCGTCGGGGTCAGGATCGAAGCCACGACCTCCTGTGCACCGGGCGAGGTAGTCAACATCTCACCACGCATCTGAGATTCCCCAAGAGTCTGGCTCACACACAGCGAGGTCACCACCTCCTGTACACCGGGCGAGGTAGTCAACATCTCACCACGCATCTGAGATTCCCAAGAGTCTGGCTCACACACAGCGAGGTCACGACCTCCTGTGCACCGGGCGAGGTAGTCAACATCTCACCACAGCGTCAACATCGTCTCTCTCTCGCTCTCACACGAACACAGACAAAGGTCCCCCGTGTAGCCTTCAACAGACTGCGGGGGCAAGTGCCGTTCGTGAGAAGCACCCATCACCGTGGCATCGTCGGGTCAGGATCGAAGCCACGACCTCCTGTGCACCGGGCGAGGTGGTCAACATCTCACTACGGAGCTGAGATTCCCAAGAGTCTGGCTCACACACAGCGAGCCACGACCTCCGTGCACCGGGCGAGGTAGTCAAATCTCCCACGTGTANCCAAGCGCCTTCACACACAGCGAGGTCACGNCCTCCTGTCCGCGAGTAGCAACATCTCACCACGATCTGAGATTATCCAAGCGCCTGGCTCACCACGCGAGGTCACGACCTCCTGTGCACTGGGCGAGGTAGTCAACACTCACCCAGCGTCAACATCGTCTCTCTCTCGCNCTCACACGNACACAGACGGTCCCCGTGTAGCCTTCAACAGACTGCGGGGCAAGTGCTCTCCGCGAGTAGCACCTACATCACGAGAGGGTGGGGGGGGGTGTCAGCACCAGCCCGGTCACCTTTGTCTCCCCAATTGCCGATGTGTTGATACCCAGCCAGTGGTGGGCCTCCCTACGACTCGGCCTAATGCGTNGCCGGTGCTACGTGTAAACTTGCCCTGAAGGGAGACAAAGGCGGACCCGGAGGTCGTTCCCCGACATCGCGAGAGGCGGCTTGTATGTGTAAACAAACAAAACACAACAACAAAACCCCATCACCGCTGGGAGAGCAGGCGGCCGGCGTGTGCTGGCCACCCACCCACCCTGTGTGTTGAGTTCCGGCCCTTGTGTGTGACAGTCTCAGGATATACGGGTGNTCTTTGCCTGTGCGCGCGTGTGTCTGCGTGTGTGTGTCTGCGTGTGTGTCTCTGTGTGTGTATGTCTCTGTGTGTGTTTGCGTGCGTGCGTGCGTGTGCGTGCGTGTCTGTGTGTCTGTCTGTGTGTGTGTGTCTGTGTCTCTGTGTGTCTCNGTGTGTGTGTGTGTCTCTGTGTGTGTGTGTCTCTGTGTGTGTCTGTGTGTGTGTGTGTCTCTGTGTGTGTCTCTGTGTGTCTCNGTGTGTGTTCTGTGTGTGTCTGTGTGTGTGTCTCTGTGTGTGTGTCTCTGTGTGTCNGTGTGTGTGTGTCNGTGTGTGTGTGTCTCTGTGTGTGTCACTGTCTCTGTGTGTGTGTCTGTGTGTATATGTGTCNGTGTGTGTGTCTCTGTGTCTGCGTGTGTGTCTGCGTGTGTGTCTGTCTGTGTGTGTCTGTGTGTGTCTGTGTGTGTCTATGTCTGCGTGTGTGTGTCTGCGTGTGTGTGTCTGTCTGTGTGTGTCCAGTCTGTGCTATACGGGGATCTTTGTGTGTGTGTGTCTGTGTGTGTGTGTGTCTGTGTGTGTGTCTGTGTGTCTGTGTCTGTCTGTCTGTGTGTGTCTGCGTGTGTGTGTCTGCGTGTGTGTGTCTGCGTGTGTGGGTCTCTGTGTGTGTGGGTCTCTGTGTGTGTGGGTCTCTGTGTGTGTGGGTCTCTGTGTGTGTGGGTCTCTGTGTGTGTGGGTCTGCGTGTGTGTGTCTGCGTGTGTGTGTCTGCGTGTGTGTGTCTGCTGTGTGTGTGTGTGTGTGTGTGTGTCTCTGTGTGTGTGGGTCTCTGTGTGTGTGTGTCCAGTCTGTTAAGGATATACGGGGATCTTTGTGTCTGCGTGTGTGTCTGCGTGTGTCTGCGTGTGTGTGTCTGTTAAGGCTATACGGGGGATCTTTGTGTCTGTGTGTGTGTGTCTCTGTGTGTGTGTCTCTGTGTGTGTGTCTGTGTGTCTGTGTGTGTGTGTCTGTGTGTACTGGGGAGCGATAGTGTAGTTGTCAGCGCTACGCTGCGCTACGAACCCAGCGACCCGAGTTCGATTCCCGCTCACGGCTAACACCAGTGACGATGATCTGAACCGCTCCTGGGCCTCCCCTAGGTCGATTCAGCCTCAAATGAGAACCTGATTCGATGTGTAAACATCGCCACTAGGGAGACAAAGGCGGTCGGGCGTGGTGCTGACCACCCACCCCCTCGTGTGCCGTACCGGCCTTCATAGGTACTCGCTATAACAACACTTGCCCTTACAGTCTGTTAAGGCTACACGGGGATCTTTGATCTTTGTACTGTACACGTGAAGGGTGTTGCCTGTTCGCCTGTCAATGTGAGATGCTGTCCGCGGGAGCGGTGGCGCAGTGGTTAGCGCTGCGCCGCGACAAACAGAATCCCGTCTCGGTCGACTCAGCCTCAAGCGAGTAACGGTGTGCGTGTGTGTTTAACATCGGCACCGGGGAACACGCAACACAAGAGAGATGAAGGCAGCCAGGTGCGTGGTGGGTCAGCCACACCAAGCCCGCTGACCGCCTTCATTAGGTGGATGTGGTTGCTGCTGATCGATTTGTTCGAGGCGGCACGGGGGATGTTTGTCAGCTGTTGTTGTTGGTGGTTGTGGTGGTGGTGTTGGTGGTGGCCGTGGGTGGAATCGAACTCGGGTCGCCGGGTTCGGATCGCAGCGCTCACGCCGCAAGCACACCACACTAATGCTCACCACACCACCACTCACCATACCACGCTCACCACACACCACACCACCACCACTCACCACACCACCAACGCTCAACACCACCACTCACCACACCACACTCACCCACACCACCACATCACCGTTCAACACCACCACTCACCACACCACCACTAACCACACCACACTCCCCACCACTCACCACACCACCACTCACCACACACACACCAACGCTCTCCACACCAACACTCACCACCACACCACCGCTCACCACACCACACTCACCACCACACACTCACCACACCACCGCTCCCCACACCACCACTCACCACCCACACACTCACCACACCACGCTCCCACACCACCACTCACCACCACACACTCACCTCACCACCCCACTCACTACACACCACCACCACTCACCACACCACCACACTCAACACCCATACTCACCACACTACACTAACCACTGCTCACCACACACCAATGCTCACCACACCACACCACACTCACCACACCACCACACTCAACACCCACACTCACCACACCACACTCACCACACCANACCACACTCACCACACCACCATCACCACACCACACCACCACCACACTCACCACACCACCACCACACTCACCACACCACCACCACTCACCACACCACCACCACACTCACCACACCACCACTCACCAAAGTCGAGGAGGCTGCGCATCTTTTCCCACCGCCGCTGTCGAATCATCGCCATCATCGCCGTCGTCCCTTCCAGCATCGCCATCATCGCCCTCTTCATCTTCGTCGTCATCGTCGTCATCATCGGCAACTTCATCATCGTCCGCATCATCACCATCACTACCACCATCACTACCACCATCATCACCATCACTACCATCACTACCACACCACCATCATCTTCAGCGTGAACGCCATCGTCCTGCGACTGGCGAGTTTCGACGGCAGCTCTCCCCACGTCGCTCTCCTCCTGCTGCTCCTGCTGCTGCTCCTGCTGCTGCTGCTCATACTCATCATCCTTCGCGGATCCATCGCTGGGCGGTGTTTGCACCACCACCACAATAACACCACCACCACTACACCACTACCAATAACACCACCACCACCAATAACACCACCACCACCAATAACACCACACCACTACACCACCACTACCACTACACCACCACCACTACACCACCACCAACAACACTACCACTACTCAACAACAACACCACCACTACACCACCACCACCACTACACCACCACCAACAGCAGCAGCAGCGCTAACAGCTGCAGGCACAAGGCTATTCTGGTCCGCCGAGCCGGTAACGACTCGCCCTGCTGCTCCTCCTCCTGTCGCTGATGCTGCTGTTCCTGCTGAGGCTGTTACTGCTGCTGTTGATGCTGATACTGTTGCTGTTGATGCTGCTGCTGCTGCTGTTGATGCTGATACTGCTGTTACTGCTGCTGTTGTCGATGATGCTGCGACTGCTGCTGTTGATGCTGATACTGCTGCTGTTGATGCTGATATTGCTGTTACTGCTGCTGCTGTTACTGCTGCTGTTGATACTGCTGTTACTGCTGCTGTTGATACTGCTGCTGCTGCGAGTAAAGGCGATCGCTGTTACGGCGGCCGGCTCACGATCCACGGAGGCAGCGGCAGACGGAGAGAGACACCACCGCCTGCGCTGCTGCTGCTGCTGCGGTGGTGGCGGTGGTGGTTGTGGTGGCGGTGGTTGTCGTTGTGCGGGTTGCAAGCAGCGAGCAGCGCGCATCAGAGGCGAGGAGAGGAGACGAGGCGGGGAGACGAGGCGGGAGACGCTGCGGTTGCATCGCCCAACAGCGGCAGCCGCGGTGGTTTAAAAGCCTTCGAGTACCTGACAGACCGGTTGAGTTACACAGAGGGCGTGAGAGGGGTGAGCGAGAGAGTGTGAGAGAGAGTGTGTGTGTGAGAGAGAGTGTGAGGANGTGAGTGTGTGTGTGAGTGTGAGAGAGAGTGTGAGAGAGTGTGTGTGTGTGTGAGTGTGGAGAGAGAGTGTGTGAGTGTGAGAGAGTGTGAGAGAGTGTGTGTGANTGTGTGAGAGAGAGAGTAGTGTTGAGTGTGTGTGTGTGTGAGAGAGTGTGTGTGAGAGAGAGTGTGTGTGTGAGAGAGTGTNAGAGAGAGTGTGAGAGAGTGTGTGTGTGTGTGAGTGTGAGAGAGGGTGTGAGAGAGTGTNAGAGAGTGTGAGTGTGTGAGAGAGTGGTGTGAGAGAGTGTGTGTGAGAGTGTGAGAGAGTGTGTGTGAGTNTGAGAGTGTGGAGTGTGTGTGTGAGAGAGTGTGAGAGAGTTTGTGAGTGTGTGTGAGAGANTGTGTGTGTGAGAGTGTGTGAGAGAGTGTGAAGTGTGTATGTGAGAGTGTGAGGTGTGTGTGTGTGTGAGAGTGTGTGAGAGAGAGTGTGTGTGAGAGTGTGAGAGAGGGTGTGTGTGAGAGTGTGAGAGTGTGTGTGTGTGTGTGAGAGTGTGTGTGAGAGTGTGAGAGAGTGTGTGTGAGTGTGTGTGTGAGTGTGTGTGAGAGTGTGTGTGTGAGGGTGTGTGTGTGTGGGAGCGGTGGTGNAGCGGTTAGCGCGTGCGCTAGAACCCGGCGACAGGTTCGATTGTCACGGCCAACACAGTGCGATTATCTGAACCGGTCCGGGTCCGTAGGTCGACTCAGCCTCAAAGAGTACCTGGCGCGGTGTGTNAACATTGCCACTGGGAGACAAGGCGGTGGCGTGTGTGACCCACCCCTCGTGTGTGCGGCCTTCATAGGTGTCGCTAATAGCACTTGCTACAGTCTGTTAAGGCTATACGGGGGATCTTTGTGTGTGTGAGAAGTGTGAGAGTATGTGTGTGTGTGCGAGTGTGTGAGAGTGTGAGAGAGTGTGAGAGAGTGTGTGTGNATGTGAGAGTGTGACTGAGAGTCTGTGTGTGAGAGAGTGTATGTGTGTGAGAGTGTGAGTGTGTGAAAGTGTGTGAGAGTGTGAGAGAGGGTGCAAAACGTGGACCCCTTAATGGCCGGTTAGAAACATTTTGGCTGGCCTGCCTACGATCCATCTTGGGTTTAACCAGGCTGGATTGTGTGAGGAGCTCACAAATCCTTGAAAGATCTGGGCAAGGTCCCATCGATGAGCTCCTCTGGCAGGCAAGGCTGCATTGGCTGGGTCATGTAGCCCACATGCCCAGCCACCGCATGCCTAAACAGCTTTTGTTCGGCCGGATCGAGGGGGCTTAACGGGCGCGGTACGGGCTAGAGAGGAGATGGAGTGATGTGGTACAGGAGGACGTAGAGCTGAGTGGACTTGCCGATAACTGGTACCAGATCGGCCTCAGTGGAGGAGGTTCGTGAAGGACGCTACTGGGCAGTTGGAGGTAGTCGCCCTCCAAAACAACAGAAGGCGGAGAAGCGACGCTCACAACAACGAGCTGAGTGCCGGGTGGATAAAGCACAGCAAGTTGGCACAGGAGGGGCACAGGTGGTGCATCAGCCAGTCATCTCGGTCATCTCAGTCAGTCGACCCGCGGCACCTGCTGGGTCTGCCCCGTGACCTGCCAGCGGGGCGTTCGACACTTCACGTGGCCTCAAGGTGCACATGGCCTGGCACAGGCGTCGTGGTGACGTCACCGCCACTTAGTGGCGAATGACGGTTTTTGTTGTTGTTGTGTGACAGTGTGTGTGAGAGAGTGTGTGCGCGTAGGATGATCTGACTCGATTCTGAGCCTCGCCTAGGTCCACTCGGCCTCAAATAAGTACCTGGTGCGGTGCGTGGTAAACATCGCCACTGGGGAGACAAAGGCGGCCGGGTGCGGTGCTGACCAACCAGCTCCTCGTGCGCCGTGCGGGCCTTCAGAGGTGCTCCTTAACAGCACTTGCCCCAAGAGTCCGCGAAGGCTACACGGGGATCTTTGTCTTTGCGAGAGAGAGATCTGGACCCATTGCCATCGTTGCCTGGGTCACGTGGCCCGCATGCCCAGCCACCACGTGCCCCAGCGGCCTAGGTTTGGCCGCATAGAGAGGGGGGGGGTGGTGGGGGTGGTGGTGGGATAGAGGTTGTAGGCAGAGCCGGCCCAGCCACTAAGCGACCCTTGCAATTGCAAAGGGCCCCGTGGCCAGCAGAGGGCCCCTAGAGTCACTGCTAGCTAGTGGGTGAAAAAAATCATACATCAAAGGGGCCTCCAACCAAATTTTGCTTAGGGCCCCCAAAGGTCTAGGGCCGGCTCTGGTTGTAGGGGGTGTGGTGGTGGGTTGGTGGTGGTGGGGGTGGTGGTGGGCTGGTGGTGGGGGATAGAGGTTGTGGGGGGTGGTGGTGGTGGGGGATGGGGTGGTGGTGGTTGGGGGTGGTGGGGGATAGTGGGGAGTGGTGGTGGGGATGTTGGTGGTGGTAGTGGTGGGTAGTGGTGGGGTAGTAGTGGTGGGGGAGGGGGTGATGGTGTGGGGTAGTGTGGGTGGGTGGCTGGTGGGGGTGGAGGGGGGTAGTTGTGGTGAGGGGTAGTTGTGGTGGGGGTAGTTGTGGTGGGGGTAGTTGTGGGGTAGTTGTGGGGTAGTTGTGGTGGGGTGGCTGAATTCAAGAACATTCCACCCTCCATTGTTTCACCAACTCCCGCACCGGGAGCTAGAGTCGAACCGGCGAGTGCCACCTCAGCACCTCCGTGGCAGAATGTCCGAAACTCGAACCCACGGGACAGATGTCCGTGGCACGTTCCCTGTCTTTAGAGGCAACACGGTTTATTAAATCCNTTATATTAAGTTCACTTGCTTGCTTGCTTGCGCGCTTACGACCGTGCAAACTTTCGGTCGTTTTTTAACCCACTTCCGTGATCCAATCGAGCTGACATTTTGCACACAGACTCGTTGTGCGTGACAATGTATTTTCGTGAAAAAAATTTTCCTAAATTTTACACTGTTGAGGCAAATTTTTTTGATATTTAATTACCAATTGCTTAATGGTGGCAGGCAATCATCTGACCCATAGGTGGCAGCCATCTCAAGCCAGAGGACGAGAGGACTCTAGCCGCCACGCATATAAAGGATTTATAGTGAAAAACTTTGTTTTTACGGGTTAATTTTTAATAAACTTCAAACAAGACTCCCCTTAACTCCCACTATCTATGGAGGAACATCCTCTGGCCTAGCGTGGCCCTCACACCGTGTTAAGCTGGCCCTCAGACCTCCGGCTATCTGTGGCCCTCGGGAGGCTAACTGACCCGACCCAGCCAAGGTGCGGGTCCTGACCACTGGTCCACGTTCGGCCCTTACAAGGACGTCGGGTCCCGGGTCCCGGGGTCCCGGAGTCCCGGGGTCCCGGAGTCTCGGGTCTCGGGGTCCCGGGGTCCCGGGGTCCCGGAGTCCCGGGGTCCCGGGGTCCCGGAGTCCCGGGTCCCGGGGTCGTAGCCTAGCCGGTCTTCGGTTCTTCGTCTTCAGAGCACTGCCCGAGCTGTCCCCAGAGGTGCCCCTTTTATACTCCGCTCGGGGACTCTCCGCCCCCGGTCACGCCCCCTTTCTGGAACCTTCCAGGGGCTCTGGAAGAACCCCCAACCCTCACCCGGGGTATGGGGGTGGGGGAGAACCCGGCCCCTCAACGGTCTGGCTCCCTCTGTCTTTCCCCAGCTCAGGTGGCACCCCTATGGGCCTGTGCCCGAAACTGCAGGTAAGTAGACACCGGGAAATGTGTGTTGTGTATTTCCGACGCTACATGTGACCTCGACCAACGCAGAGCCAGAGGAAGTCTTCCGCTGTCCCCATCCCAGAATCTAAAGCCAGACCCAGAGGAACTGATGCTGATGCTGCTGCAGCGCAGTGGAATAACGCGCACGTGCAGAATAAACTGGCTCCCCTCCTCCTCCTGGCCTTGAGATGAATCTCTTTCTCCTCGAAGCACTGGTGGAGCCATAACTCACTCANACCAATTCACTCACTCACCACTGGTGAACCACCAACTCACTCACCATATTCACNCATTCACCACTGGTGAACCATCAACTCACCATATTCACATCATTCACCACTGGTGGAACCATCAACTCACCATATTCACTCATTCACCACTGGTGGAACCATCAACTCACTCACCATATTCACATCATCACCACTGGTCGAACCATCAACTCACTCACCANATTCACTCAGTTTCACCACTGGTGGAACCATCAACTCACTCACCANATTCCTCATTCACCACTGGTGAGCCATAAACTCACTCACCATATTCACTCATTCACCACTGGTGGAACCATCAACTCACTCACCANATTCACTCATTCACCACTGGTGAACCATCAACTCACTCACCAATTCACTCATTCACCACTGGTCGAACCATCAACTCACTCACCANATTCACTCATTCACCACTGGTGAACCATCAACTCACTCACCAATTCCTCATTCACCACTGGTGGACCTAAACTCACTCACCATATTCACTCATTCACCACTGGTGAACCATCAACTCACTCACCAATTCCTCATTCACCACTGGTGGAACCATCAACTCACTCACCATATTCACTCATTCACCACTGGTGGAACCATCAACTCACTCACCACCTCATTCACCACTGGTGAGCCATAAACTCACTCACCATATTCACTCATTCACCACTGGTGGAACCATCAACTCACTCACCACCATCATTCACCACTGGTGAACCATCAACTCACTCCATATCATCACTCACTCACCACTGGTGGAACCATCAACTCACCAATCATCACTCATCACCAGGTGGAACCATCAACTCATCACATATCACTCACTCACACTGTGGAACCATCAACTCACTCACCATATTCCTCATTCACCACTGGTGACCATCAACTCACTCACCAATTCACTCATTCACCACTGGTGGAACATCAACTCACTCACCACCTCGTATTCACTCACTCACCACTGGTGGAACCATCAACTCACTCACCATATTCACTCACTCACCACTGGTGGAACCATCAACCCACTCACCAATTCACTCACTCACCACTGGTGGAACCATCAACTCACTCACCACCTCACCACTGGTGAACCATCAACTCACTCCATATTCACTCATTCACCACTGGTCGAACCATCAACTCACTCACCACCTATTCCTCATTCACCACTGGTGGAACCATCAACTCACTCACCACCTCATTCACCACTGGTGAGCCATAAACTCACTCCACCTCATTCACCACTGGTGGAACCATCAACTCACTNACCATATTCACTCATCACCACTGGTGGAACCATCAACTCACTCACCATCCTCATTCACCACTGGTGAACCATCAACTCACTCCATATTCACTCATTCACCACTGGTGGAACCATCAACTCACTCACCACCTCATCACCACTGGTGAGCCATAAACTCACTCCATATTCACTCATTCACCACTGGTGGAACCATCAACTCACTCACCACCTCACCACTGGTGAACCATCAACTCACTCACCATATCATCACTCACTCACCACTGGTGGAACCATCAACTCACTCACCATATCATCACTCACTCACCACTGGTGGAACCATCAACTCACTCACCACCTCGTATCATCACTCACTCACCACTGGTGGAACCATCAACTCACCACCATCATTCACCACTGGTGGAACCTCAACTCACTCCANATTCACTCATTCACCACTGGTGGAATCATCAACTCACTCACCATATTCACTCACTCACCACTGGTGGAACCATCAACTCACTCACCACCTCGTTATCATCACTCACTCACCACTGGTGGAACCATCAACTCACTCACCATATCATCACTCACTCACCACTGGTGGAACCATCAACTCACCANATTCCATCATTCACCACTGGTGAACCATCAACTCACTCACCACCTCATTCACCACTGGTCGAACCATCAACTCACTCCCANATTCACTCATTCACCACTGGTGGAACCATCAACTCACTCACCAATTCCTCATTCACCACTGGTGAGCCATAAACTCACTCACCAATTCACTCATCACCACTGGTGGAACCATCAACTCACTCACCTCCATCATTCACCACTGGTGAACCATCAGTTGACTCACTNACCANATCATCACTCACTCACCACTGGTGGAACCATCAGTTGACTCACTCACCAATTCACTCACTCGCCACTGGTGGAACCATCAGTTGACTCACTCACCAATTCACTCATCACCACCTGGTCGAACCACCAACTCACTCACCATCACTCACTCGCCACTGGTGGAACCATCAACTCACTCACCATATTCACTCACTCACCACTCGTGGAACCATCAACTCACTCCTAAATTCACTCATCACCAGTGAACCACCAACTCACTNACCATATTCACTCACTCACCACTCGTGGAACCATCAACTCACTCACCATATTCACTCACTCACCACTCGTGGAACCATCAACTCACTCACTACCTCATTCACCATCTGGTGAACCACCAACTCACTCACCANTCACTCCTCACCACTGGTCGAACCACCAACTCACTCATATTCACTCACTCGCCACTGGTGGACCATCAACTCACTCACCATATTCACTCACTCACCACTCGTGAACCATCAACTCACTCCTAAATTCACTCATCACCAGGTGAACCACCAACTCCTCACCAGTTCACTCACTCACCACTGGTGGAACCACCAACTCACTCACCANATTCCTCATTGCTACTNGTGAACNCCAACTCACTCACCACATCACTCACTCACCACTGGTGGAACCACCAACTCACTCACCACCTCACCACTGGTGAACCACCAACTCACCGTATTCACTCATTCACGACTGGTGGAGCCATAAACTCACTCACCAAATTCACTCATTCACTACTGTGGAACCATCAACTCACTCACCAATNCACTCATCACCAGGTGAACCACCAACTCACTCGTCATCACTCACTCACCACTGGTGAACCATCAACTTACTCACCACCTCGTTATTCACTCATCACCACCTGTGAACCACCAACTCACTCACCNAATTCTCTCACTCGCCACTGGTGGAAATATCAACTCACTCCCATTCACTCATCACCACCTGGTGGAACCTGAACTCACTNACCATATTCACTCACTCACCACTCGTGGAACCATCAACTCACCAAATTCACTCATCACCACCTGGTGAACCACCAACTCCTCCCGTATTCACTCACTCCCACTGGTGAACCACCAACTCACTCACCACCTATTCACTCANTCGCCACTGGTGAACCAACAACTCACTCCCNNATTCACTCATCGCACACCTCGTGGAACCACCAACTCACTCACCATTCATCACCACCTGGTGAACCATCAACTCACTCACCATATCATCACTCACTCACCACTGGTGAATCATCAACTCACTCCCACCTCCTTGCCACTGGTGAACCATCAACTCACTCACCATCACTCGCCACTGGTGGAACCATCAACTCACNATATTCCTCACNACTGTGGAACCATCAACTCACTCACCTAATTCACTCACTCCCACTGGTGGAACCATCAACTCACTCCCANATTCCTCCTTGCTACTGGTGAACCAACAACTCACTCCANATTCACTCACTCGCCACTGGTGGAACCACCAACTCCCACCACCATATTCACTCACTCGCCACTGGTCGAACCATTAACTCACTCCCCCTCGTTGAATTCCTCATCGCCACCTGGTGAACCACCAACTCACCATCCTCCTCGCCACTGGTGGAACCACCAACTCACTNACCATATCATCACTCACTCACCACTAGTGGAACCATCAGACTCACTCCCACCTCGTTGAATTCACTCATCGCCACCTGGTGAACCACCAACTCACTCCATATTCACTCATCACCAGCTGGTNGAACCATCACTCATTCACCANATTCACTCTCACCCTGGTGGAACCACCAACTCACTCCAATTCACTCATCACCACCTGTGAACCACCAACTCACTCACCANTTCCTCTCGCCACCGGTGAACCACTAACTCCTCACCTCGCCAATTCACTCACCTACTGGTCGAACCATCAACTCACTCACCACTCCTCGTCGGAACATCAACTCACACTTCCTCACTCGCCTGGTGGACCATCAACTCACTCNCCATCCTCCTCGCCATTGGTGGAACCATCAACTCACCCACTCTCGTCGAATCACCAACTGCCTCCCAATATTCTCGCCATGGTGGAACCATCAACTCCTCGNCATATTGACTCCCCACTCGTCGCACATCAGCTGACTCCCCACCTCGTTCATCATCAGTTGACTCCCCACCTCTGCATCATCACTGACTCCCCACTCGTTGCACATCAGCTGACTCCCACCTCGTTCATCATCANCTGACTCCCCACCTCGTCGCATCATCAGTGACTCACTCGCATCATCAGCTGACTCCCTCCTCGTTCATCATCAGCTGACTCCCCACTCNTCGCACATCACTGACTCCCCACTCGTTGCATCATCAGCTGACTCCCCACCTCGTCGCATCATCAGTTGACTCCCACCTCGTTGCATCATCACTGACTCCCCACTCGTCGCACATCAGCTGACTCCCCACCTCGTCGCACANCAGCTGACTCCCCACCTCGTTCATCATCANTTGACTCCCCACTCGTTGCATCATCAGCTGACTCCCCACCTCGTTGCACTCATCAGCTGACTCCCACCTCGTTGCATCATCACTGATTCCCCACCTCGTTGCATCATCAGTTGACTCCCACCTCGTTGCATCATCACTGACTCCCACTCGTTGCACATCAGCTGACTCCCACCTCGTTGCACTCATCAGCTGACTCCCACCTCGTTGCATCATCAGCTGACTCCCACCTCGTTGCATCATCAGCTGACACCCACCTCGTTGCATCATCAGCTGACTCCCCACTCGTCACACATCAGCTGACTCCCCTCCTTGTCCCACATCAGCTGAATCCCCACCTCGTTGCATCATCAGCTGACACCCCTCCTCAACGAGAGCGACAGCGTGGGGATGCTCACACGATATTTATATAAAAAATAAGTAATTTAAAATATTTTTTNAAAACACGCTTTAATGAAATGTACCGTACGAGTAATGGAAGAACTCCACGACTCCAGGTAGTGGCCCGAAGCTTGCCATAATGTAAGGGAACGTGGGCAATTACAGCCAACGTCAGTTGAGCGTGGACAATTAGACCCAAGCCGAAACATAACATATAAAAATTAACGTTTAAAAATATGTTTTTNACTTATGATAGAATATAGTATTGTCTTCAGTATGACATAAGTATACCAAGTTTGCACTCGATACCACATTGGGAAGTGGGTTAAAATCGAGTTACAAGATTTGAGGATACAACAACAGACAGAGTGAGTTAATAGAAAGCGTGTAAAAAGATAGTTAAAAAAAGTTTATTTTTATGATAGAATATTGTCATCAGTATGAAATAAGTTTACCAAGTTTGCAGTCGATACCACATTGGGAAATGGGTTAAAATTGAGTTCACGATTTGAGGATACAACAACAGACAGAGTGAGTTCATAGAAAGCCTGTTTAAAGATAGTTAAACANTTTTTTTTATAGAACATGTATTGTCATCAGTATGACATCAGTATGCCAAGTTTGCAGTCGATACCACATTGGGAAGTGGGTTAAAATTGAGTTACAAGCTTTGAGGCTACAACAACAACAACAACAACACCAGACAGTGAGTGAAATAAAAGCGTGGAATCAAAAACACCGATCCGACACCGTGTGGTCATTGGGTACCTCTCTGCAGCCCAGAGGTCGCAAACGGGTTTTGATTCCTTACCCGTACCCGGCCGCACCAGGGTCGCAAACTCTCCCACTCACTCACTCACCCACCCACCATTCAGCTACTCACCCACCCACCCACTCACCCACTCACTCAGTCACCCACTCACGAGCTCACTCACTCACCCACTCACCACGCACCCACTTACTCACCACCAATCAGAGGTCGCAAACGGGTTTTGATTCCTTACCCGTACCGGCCGCACCAGGGTCGCAAACTCTCCCACTCACTCACTCACACCACCCACCAATTCAGCTACTCACTCACCCACTCACTCACTCACCCACTCACTCAGTCACCCACTCACGAGCTCACTCACTCACCACTCANCCACGCACCCACTTACTCACCCACCAATCAGAGTCGCAAACGGTTTTGATTCCTTACCCGTACCCGGCCGCACCANGGTCGCAAACTCTCCACTCACTCACCACCAATTCAGCTNCTCACTCACCACCACTCACTCACCCACTCACTCACTCACCCACAATCAGAGGTCGCAAACGGGTTTTGATTCCTTACCCGTACCCGTACCCGGCCGCACCAGGGTCGCAAACTCTCCCACTCACTCACTCACCACNCACTCACCCACCCACTCACTCACCTACTCACTCACTCACCCACTCACCACTCACGCACTCACCCACCACTCACCCACGCACCCACTTACTCACCCACCAACCAGAGGTCGCAAACGGGTTTGATTCCTTACCCGTACCCGGCCGTACCAGGGTCGCAAACGGTCCCACCCCCGTACCCACCCTACCCACCCACTAATACGGGTATCGGATACCGATTGCGACCTCTGGGATGAAGCCAGTCAGGCGCGGGTGGGTTGATTCAGGAACGAATTGTGAGAAGAGACAAGACGTTGGGAAATGAGTGACAAACGGGACTTGACTCCCTACCCGTACCCGTACCCGGCCGCACCAGGGTCGCAAACGGGTACCCGTACCCGGCCGGGTACGGGTAGCGGGTATCGGTAGGGTACTGGGTATCGGGTACCCGGTCGATCTCTGCTGCAGCCGTGAGCCAACAATGCCCATTGGTGGGGCATCCACACGGGGGAACAGCGTCACGCGAAGATGGGGGTGGTGGGGTGGGGTGAGAAGGGGTGAGTGGCACAGGCTGTGACCAGACGAGAGAGGGTTTTGGTTCGAGAAGGACGACCCCGGTTAATACCGCGGCGGATGTCCTGTTTCCGTACGTGCGTGCGTTAAGTGTGTGTGGNCTGTGCGTGTGTGTTTCACTGTGATCACTGGTGTGTCACTCTGTTGCAGCGTGTGTGTGTCACTGCGTGTATGTGTGTCAGTGTGTGTGTTTCACTGTGTGTGTGTGTCACTCTGTGTGTTTGTCACCAGCGGGCGTTCGCAATTCACGTGGCCTCAAGGTGCACCTGGCCTGGCACNAGCGTCGTGGTGACGTCACCACCACTTAGTGGCGAATGGCGGTTGTTGTTGTGTGTCACTGCGTGTGTGTGTCAGTGTGTGTGTCACTCGTGTGTGTCAGCGTGTGTGTGTGTCACTGTGTGTGTGTCATTCTGTGTCAGCGTGTGTGTGTGTCACTGCGTGTGTGGGTGTCAGTGTGTGTGTCACTCNGTGTGTGCCACTGCGTGTGTGTGTCAGTGTGTGAGTGTGTCAGTGTGTGTGTGTCACTCTGTGTGTGTCAGTGTGTGTGTGCCAATGCGCTGTGTGTGTAACGCGCTGCGCTCAGCGCGGGTGTTGCGTCAAGGCCAACATCAGTGACATTATCTGAACCGGTCCTGGACCTCCCCTAGGTGACTCACTCCATGAGTACCTGGTGCGGTGTGTGGGAGACAAAGGCGGCCGGGCGTGTGTGCCACCACCCCCTCGTGTGCCGTGCCGGCCTTCATAGGTGTGTGCAGCACTTGCGACAGTCTGTTAAGACTCACGGGGATCTTTGTCTTGGTGTGTGTGTCTCAAGTTCCTGAGACTCCGGGGGTCATGCGCGAATGTTAACTACCTGCCCGGTGGTAGTGTTGAGTCTATGGGTGTGTGAGTCTATGGGTNGTGTAGTCTATGGGTAGTGTTAGTCTATGGGTAGTGTTAGTCTATGGGTAATGTTAGTCTATGGGTAGTGTTGAGTCTATGGGCAGTGTTGAGTCTATGGGCAGTGTTGAGTCTATGGGTAGTGTTGAGTCTATGGGTGTGTTGAGTCTATGGGTGTGTGAGTCTATGGCAGTTTGAGTCTATGGGTGTGTTGAGTCTATGGGTGTGTTGCTCTGTGGGTGTGTGAGTCTGTGGTAGTGTGAGTCTATGGGTAGTGTGAGTCAGGGTGTGTGAGTCTATGGGCAGTGTTGAGTCTATGGTAGTGTGAGTCTATGGCAGTGTTGAGTCTATGGGTAGTGTTGAGTCTATGGGTAGTGTTGGTAGTGTTGATCTATGGGTAGTGTTGAGTCTATGGGTAGTGTTGAGTCTATGGAAGTGTTCGTCTATGGGCAGTGTTGAGTCTATGGGCAGTGTTAGTCATGGGAAGTGTTCGTCTATGGGCAGTGTTGAGTCTTGGGCAGTATTGAGTNTATGGGCAGTGTTGAGTCTATGGGTAGTGTTGAGTCTNTGGGCAGTGTTAGTCTATGGGAAGTGTTCATCTTGGGCAGTGTTGAGTCTATGGGTAGTGTTGAGTCTATGGGCAGTGTTAGTCTATGGGCAGTGTTAATCTATGGGCAGTGTTGAGTCTATGGGTAGTGTTAGTCTATGGGCAGTGTTAGTCTATGGGAAGTGTTAGTCTATGGTAGCGTTAGTCTATGGGCAGTGTTAGTCTATGGGTAGTGTTAGTCTATGGGCAGTGTTAGTCTATGGGCAGTGTTAGTCTATGGGTAGTGTTAGTCTATGGGCAGTGTTAGTCTATGGGTAGTGTTAGTCTATGGCAGTGTTGGGTCTAAGGGTATGTTGGCCTTTTGTCGCACCGTAGGTAGCCAGCCGCGCTATTCGGACAACAAACTAAAGACAAAAAGCAGTTCTAAAGAAATTCGTTTTCAATCTCCTCGATTATTTACAAGTGCATCATAGCTGCCCAGTGGGCTTCCTAACATGGCGGCATCTGTTAGGAGCCGTCCCAGAGAGAACCACGGGGGGGGGGGGGGATCACGGATCGGCTCTCGATCCATCCTCGAGTCGAGCCGCGGTCGTGGAGACGGTGGTGGAGGTGGTGGTGGTGGAGACGGTGGTGGAGACGGTGGTGGAGACGGTGGTGGAGGAGGAACAGAGGTTCAGCCCAGGATGCTTCGGAGTTGAAGGTCGCGTTGCAAGCTGATCCAGAATGAAGCAGGGGTCACTCTGGGTCACCCAGGACGTGACCAGGACATGACACAGGTGTGACCAAGGGTTGACTAAGGGTCACGCAGGGTCATGCAGGGTCACTCAGGGGTCCCCAGGGGTCACCCAGGTGTGACCAAGGGTTGACTAAGGGGTCACCCAGGGGTCACCCAGGGATCACCCAGGAGATGACCAGGACATGACACAGGTGTGACCAAGGGTTGACTAAGGGGTCACCCAGGGGTCACCGAGGGGTCACCCAGGAAATTACACAGGTGTGACCAAGGGTTGACTAAGGGGTCACTCAGGGTCACGCAGGAGGTCACCCAGGGTCACCCAGGACATGACACAGGTGTGACCAAGAGGTTTTCAGTTTTTCAGTTCCATGTATTTGGTATAGCCCTGTGAGCCATGCGGCTATTGACTCGGGTGCAACCGCGACAAACTAAAACATAACAAGGAGTGACCAGCGGGGTCATCCAGGGGCGACAAAGAGGGGTGATACCCCCCCCTCTCCTACCCCTAGGGTGAGCCCAGGTGCGGGACCCGGGGGGTCGATCGCCCCCCGGGTGAGACCCACGGCGCTCACATGACGCTGCACTTTTGCTCGGCCGCCTGTCGCACCCCGTGGAGGGTTTCCTGGGCCTTCTCTCGGAGAGACTCCACGCCCTGCGGAGACACGAGAGACAACATAAACACGCCCCTCATTAGCATAATCACGCCCCTCATTCGCATAAACACNCCCCTCATTAGCATAAACACGCTCCTCATTAGCATAAACACGCCCCTCATTAGCATAATCACGCCCCCTCATTAACATAATCACGCCCCTCATTAGCATAATCACGCCCCTCATTAGCATAATCACGCCCTCATTAGCATAAACACGCCCATCACTAGCATAATCACGCCCCTCATTAGCATAATCACGCCCTCATTAGCATAACCGCCCCCTTGTTGCACTAGCCACGCCCCTCATTAGCATAATCACGCCCCTCACTGCATATAACCACGTCCCTCATTAGCATAACCACGCCCCACCATTAGCATAATCACGCCCCTCACTGCNACAACCACACCCCTCATTAACTAACCACGCCCCCTCATTAGCATAACCACGGCCCTCATTAGCATAATCACGCCCCTCACTGCTATAGCCACGCCCCTCGTTACACTAACCACGCCCCTCATTAACATAAGCACGCCCCTCGCTGCTATAACCACACCCCTCATTAGCATAATCACGCCCCCTCATTGCTATCGTCACCTAACCATGCTCCTCTTATAACAAAACGCCGCGACGTTTCGACTGCAACGCAAGCGGCCGCCATCAGGAGTAGGGGGTTTAGCCTCTAAAGTCAAACTGTTCACAAAGGTTAATGTGTGGGCGGGGCAGCTGATGTTAATGTGGTGGGTNGGGCAGCTAATGTTAATGTAGTGGGTGAGGCAGCTGATGTTAATGTGGTGGGCGGGCAGCTGATGTTAATGTGGTGGGCGGGGCAGCTGATGTTAATGTGGTGGGCGGGGCAGCTGATGTTAATGTGGTGGTGGGGCAGCTGATGTTAATGTGGTGGGCGGGGCAGCTGATGTTAATGTGGTGGCGGGGCAGCTGATGTTAATGTGGTTTGCGGGGCAGCTGATGTTAATGTGGTGGTGGGGCAGCTGATGTTAATGTGGTGGGCGGGCAGCTGATGTTAATGTGGGGGTGGGGCAGCTGATGTTAATGTGGGGGCGGGGCAGCTGATGTTAATGTGGTGGTGGGGCAGCTGATGTAATGTGGTGGGTGGGGCAGCTGATGTTAATGTGGTGGGCGGGCAGCTGATGTTAATGTGGTGGGTGGGCAGCTGATGTTAATGTGGTGGCGGGGCAGCTGATGTTAATGTGGTGGGCGTCGACCGTGACGGTGGTGGGTTTCCACCAATCAAAGGGCTACCAGGTAAAAATGATGTTAATGTGAGAGATTAGCATGTTAATGTGAGAGATTAGCATGTTAATGTGGAGATTAGCAGTTAATGTGAAATCGGAGAGCATACCAACTCATCGGAAGGTGGTAGGATGGGAACATCAAGCGATTGTGATTAATAAGTGGCTTATCACATGGAAATTTTAGCGGTTAAACACGTGATGTTGATGAAATGGGAGGGGCAGCGGATATTAATACCGCAGGAAGAGNAACAGCAAATCCAAATATGCAGCAGGGTGGGTCTGATGACCCAATCCTGTATACCAGGCAGGTAGTTAACATCTCCTAGCCACCTGATGATGATGAGAAAGAGAGACAGCAAATCCAATATACAGAGCGGGTCAGCTGATGCCCACGACTTCTGTATACCAGGCGATNGTTAACATCTCCTAGCCCCCGTGATGATGATGAGAAAGAGAGACAGCAAATCCAAATATACAGAGCGGGTCAGCTGATGCCAATCCTGTATACCAGGCAGGTAGTCAACATCTCCTAGCCACAGTGATGATGATGAGGAGAGCGTCTACAGCAGCAGGCGTNAGGGTGTGAATCGACCCCACGACTGCCTGTATACCAGAGGTAGTTAATCTCCCAGCCACCGTGATGATGTGAGAGGGAGACACGAAACTCCCAATAACAGCAGCAGGCGTCAGGGTCTGAACACCCCAGCCTGTTACGAGGTATTAACATCTCCTAGCCACCGTGATATGATGAGAGAGAGACACGCAAACTCCTAATATACAGCAGCAGGCGCAGGGGAAACCCCCGACTTCCCGGAGAAACATCCCTACCACCGGATGGAGAGAGACACGCAAACTCCCAATATACAGCAGCAGGCGTCAGGGTCTGAATCGACCCCACGACTTCCTGTATACCAGGCGAGGTAGTTAACATCTCCTAGCCACCGTGATGATGATGAGAGAGAGAGACACGCAAACTCCTAATATACAGCAGCAGGCGTCAGGGTCTGAATCGACCCCACGACTTCCTGTATACCAGGCGAGGTAGTCAACATCTCCCCGCTGTGGCGCCCATCGACACTGGGAGACAAAGACGGCGAGTGCGGGTGGGTGGTACTGGCCATCCAACCACCACTGCCCAGAGACTCAGTGCCGACCTTCATAGGCGCTGCTACTCGCTAAACAGCACTTGGCCCCAACAGTCTGTTAAAGTATATTCGTGGTTCTTTCGGTAAAGTCACGTAGATAGAATAGAAAAATTAAACATAAAGCTTTCTACTATGTAGTTTATATAAAGTATAAACTACATAGTATCATCAGTATACTAAATATACTCTCCAATAAGCTCAACTACTAACAGTAAGTAATACAAAGTAATGTAAGTAGAAAGCTTTAAATCGAAAAATATGTAGTTTATACTTTAGTTGTTTACGTGGTGTTTAGTTACTGCAGCTACATACTATTAACATTCCTTCCCTTTATTAATGCTACCCCTGTCCCTCCTTTGTTGCTGCTAATCCTGCATAATGCACGGGCATAATGACTTAAACCCTCTGCCAAACCTCCTACGCATTTCACAAGTAGTACTAATCGCATACCTGCATTTCCCATAAATATGCTAAATTCCTCTTGAGCTGCAAATTATTTTGTCAAGGCGCCCTTCCCCCCTCAATCCCAGCTTAAATAGTCGCTCCAAGCCTGGGGTGTGTCATTCAGACTCTGTCTACTCGACAGACCTGCTCTCCACCTGAGGACGGCTGCTTGCGTTGTGGCCGCAACGTCGTGAGAATTATTTTATGATGNTTTATTTTATTATTTTATTATTTCCCTTCTACGTGACTTTACCGAAAGAACCACGAATATGAATCCCTGCAGTCACGAAAGCTTGAAATCGAAAGATATTTTATTTATTATTTACTTTTCTATCTACGCGACTTTACCGAAAGAACCACGAATATGAATCCCTGCAGTCACGAAAGCTTGAAATCGAAAGATATTTTATTTATTATTACTTTTCTATCTACGCGACTTTACCGAAAGAACCACGAATATGAATTCCTGCAGTCACGAAAGTGTTAAGTCAATAGTCTGTTAAAGGCTACACTCCNGGGGGGGGGGGGGGGGATGTTAGTCTTTGGTGTGCTGCCTGGTTGCCGGAGAGGACCAGGATAGGCAGCGAGTTTAGCAGCGACGCCTCCTCTACCTGCAGCTGCTGCTGCTCCTGCTGCTGCTGCTCGGACCGAACCATCTTGGCGAGATCCNGGGGGAGTTCCACTGCCCCCCCGCGAGCTGCACTTTGGCAGCGTCCTGTTCGCTCTGTGGAGGCTCCCCGCGCGGGATGGGCGATGGGCGAGGGAGAGAGAGGAGAGGAGCGGTGCGCAGCGGTTAGCGCCGCGCTGAGATACGGGATCGAGATACGGATCGGGGAATCATCTTCTTGACTTTACCGAAAGAACCAAGAAGATGAATCCCTGCAGTCACGAAAGCTTTAAATCGAAATGGGATCGGGGAAGTCAACAAATCACTTAAACAAAAAAAAAGATGCAAATAAAATTTAAACAATGTTCTAAATTTCGATTTGAAGCTTTCGTGACTGCAGGGATTCATCTTCTTGGTTCTTTCGGTAAAGTCACGTAGAAGGGAAATAATAACATAATAAAAACTAACATCATAAAGTAATAAATATATTATTATTATATTATTTATATTATTTTATCACGTAGAAGGGAAATAATGAAAGAATAATAACATAATAAAATAATATTATATTATTATAATATTATTTTATTATGTTTATTATTATTTTATTATTTCCCTTCTACGTGACTTTACCGAAAGATCCAAGAAAATGTTCTAAATGCCACATTAGCTTCTTCTTCAGAAGCGAGCTGGCAAATCACAAACTAAACTACTAAGCGATACATTTTATTTATCTTAGCAGGTCAGGCCCCACTAAGCTAAGTTGCTCTTTTTAGAAGCGACCTGGCTTTCACAATCTAAACTACTAACTATGAACTAATTTTATTTTTTACCAGGTAACGCCCCACTGAGATATGTTGCGAAGTTGGCCTAATCACGTGGACGTTATAACAGCCAAAACACATTCCTGCTGCGGAGGGAGCTGGTAGGAACGTTGGGTTGCTCGGTCAATGGCCAGGGTCAACGGCGGCGTGGTGTATTCCGCAAATATGCCCGACTGTGAGGGCGGCACAAGCCGGCGTGAGTAGGTTAAACGTTGAGTTTTTAAGGGCACCACGGGTGACCAGCCCTCCCACCCAGCCCATCCCTCCCACCAGCCCCTCCCACCCTCCCACCCAGNCCCACCCTCCCCACACAGCCCCTCCCCACCCTCCCCACCAAGCCCCTCCCACCCTCCCCACCCAGCCCTCCCACCCAGCCCACCTCCACACCAGCCCTCCCCACCAGCCCTCCCACCCTCCACACCAGCCCTCCCACTCACCCTCCCCACCAGCCCTCCCTCCCTCCCCACCCAGCCCTCCCTCCACGCCGGAAGGCAGCAGCAGCAGTAGCAGCAGCAGCAGTAGCAGCAGCAGTAGCAGCAGCAGCAGTAGCAGCAGCAGCAGTAGCAGCAGCAGCTGCAGCAGCAGCAGCAGCAGCAGCAGCCACGTGGCGCTGATGAGGAGCCGGCACTAACAACGATCGCCCTCCAAGCTCTGCGGTCCTCTATATATATCAAGGTGTTATCGGGCCAATCAGTGGCGAGCGTGTACACACGCGGAGGAGCAACACGGAGAACACCGAACGCGCGCGTGCGTGCGAGGGGAAACACTCGATCCCGTACAGGTGAAACAAGATTGAGTCGACAGCTTTGGTGTTAGCGTCCCTGGCAGGGCCACGGTAGGAAGGGAGTGTCGCTGCATCTTCTGTGCGTGTGGACCACAGCGAGCCAGGCACACAAAGCAGTTCTAGAGAAATTCCTTTTTCAAATCTGCATTTAAAAGTGCACGTAGCTCCATGTGGAAATTTACAGCAGCCAAATCCTCCAAACACCACCATCATCATTAATTGGGTTGTGCCGGGTGGCGGAGGGGTGTACGACACAACGTAGATATGAGTGTCGCTCGGGGCAGGGGGTCCGAGTGGGTGCTGGGGGAGAGGGAGACGGAGCCCCCCCCCCCACCACCCCCAGTGCCGGATTAAGCTAGTGAGGGGTCTGCTGCGTACCTTATGAAGGGGCCCTAAAAAATGTTTTTTAAAAATAAATATTCAAACACAAATTCTTTACTTGCGTAGTAAAGTCATTGTATTTTTTCATTTGCTACACAGCCAGATAATAGAAAAGCACTAACCTTAAACACCCAGTCGTTCGTAAAAGTTGAAGGCGGTATAGTTATAGTAATAGAGCAAGTGCGGAATCACTGAACCGGAATTGATAGCTTGAAAGCATTTAGCGCGGGGCCCTTGAAAGTGCGGGGCCTGTAGCATTTGATTCTTTTGCTGCTTGGAGAATCCGGCAAAAACTCATTTCTTTAGAACTGCTATTCGTATTCTTGGTTATTTCGGTAAAGTCGCGTAGAAGGGAAATAATAAAATAATACAAATATAAAAAATAAAATTCGCACGACGTTTCGACCGCAACACAAGCAATCATCATCAGGTGTGAAATTCACAGCAATAATTTTTGTTTTCAAACGTTATTGTTTTAAATCAAAATGTAACTGCTATTGTGTTTAGTTTGTTGTCCTACCCCCACCCACCCACCCCCGCACCTCCTATTAGCACGGTTTGCTACGTACAAAGGTGTCAGTTTTGTACCAGTTTAAAGGGTAAAAACCTACTACTATATTTTGCCACTGGTACAGGAGGTCTCATAGTGTAAATGCTTCACCCGAGCTCTCAATACTCTGATAGTGCGCTGTCTTGAGTTGTACGCCTTTTGGCGTCATCTGGTCCAACACCAATGGAGACTAGGCTCTAAGAAAAGCGTCTCGGGTGGGGACCAATCAACTTCAAGGACAGTGCACATCATTATCATCATCAGAGTTGTTTTCTTTTGTTTGCATTTTGACTACTTGTGTTGTGGTTATTGCAAACATGATGCCTTGTACAAAGGTGTCAGTTTTGTACCAGTTTAAAGGGTAAAAAATTAACCGTAAAAACAAAGTTTTTCACTATAAATCCTTTATATGCGTGGCATCGGTTTTATTTATTATTCATTTCTGTTTTCTTGAGTAAGAGTTTCATTTTTATCACATTGGTATTTTAAATTAAATATGAAAAAAAATTTCCCTAAAAAGTGAAAAAAAAATTCACGAAAATAAATTGTCACGCACAACGAGTCTGTGTGCAAAATGTCAGCTCGATTGGATCACGGGAAGTGGGTTAAAAAACGACCGAAATATTTGCACGGTCGTAAGCGCAGCAAGCACGCAAGCAAGTGAACTTAATATAATGGATTTAAAAACCTACTACTATGTGTTGCCACTGGTACAGGATGTCTCATCGTGGTGCACCTTGGGCAGGTGGTACTTCTCCCTGAAGTGGGTCCGCACCCTGGCTCGCTCGGCCTTCTTCTGCGTGAAGTGCGCGTCACGTTCATCCTGGCCACGCACGGTGGGGGGGGGGGGGGTCACGTGGGAGGGGGGTCAGATGGGGGCAGACACGCCAGAGAGGGGGGGGGGGTCACACAGGGGGGTCACGCGGGGGGGGAGGGTTACTCGGGAGTGGTCACGTGGGAGGGTCACGCGGAGGGTGGGGGGGGATCACCGAGGGGGGTCACGCGGGGGGGGTCACGCGGGGGGAGGGTCATACGAGAGGGGTCACGTGGGGGTGGGGCACGCGGGTGGGGGGGTCATGCGGGGGCGGGTAACACCAGAAGGGGGTGGGAGTTACGCAGGGTCACACGGGGGGGGGTCACGCGGGGGGGGGGTACGGGGGGGGGGGTCACGCGGGGGGGGGTCACCNGGGGGGTAGGGGTCACGTCGATGGCGACGATGAGAAAGATGCGTGCAGAGCAATTGGCTGCTGCTGCTACCAATGTCCACGTGATGTTGTCAGCTCAGTCCGGCCCCCCTGATCAAATACAAACATGTGATAGTTCATAGGTCACGCGGGCGGGGTCAAAGACTGTAACCCCCCCTCCCCCCCCATGTAGCCTTCCACAGACTGTGCTGTTAGCTAATGGCACCTTTGCACACCGCACCAGCTACTCATTTGAGGCCGAGTCGACCTAGGGAGGCCCAGGACGTCCATAAATGACGTCACGCAATTTNCCCCCCCTCCCCCCTCGTCACACGGCGTCACAAAAAGTCAGACCCCCCTCAAGTATGACGTCACAAAGCTTTGCCCCCACCCCCCAAAACCATATTTACATTTTGAAAATAAAACATGCTTCAAATCGCTGTAAACTCATTGTCATTGTAGTGCGTATTTAATGTGGCGCTGCACTCTGATGTTGTAGGAGAAAACATTTATTAAAAAGGTGGCGTTGGAAAGCTGAAATTTAGCATAAAATGCACTTGAAAATATTCAAAAATTTCAGATGGTCAGAATATTATACAGAAATTATCTATAATTATTAAATATTAAAAGTAATTCTAACTATATAAAAAATACTTGAAACTTTGTAGTAGAACGAAGTAAAACGGAGAGTAAATTATAACAGTCGCATATTCATTCCACAGAATGAAAAGCCCTAGAAGAATTATTAAAATAAAAATGTTTAATAACAATTATTCAAATTTTTATAAAATGTATGCTTCTCCATTCTCACATGGAGAAGCAAAATGCTCCTTCAAATGTAAATAATTAAATAGTTAATAATGAAAATTTATCAAAATGAGTGTTGTTTAACAATTCTACTTAATTAAGTAGAACGTGTTGATTATATTTAAAGTTACGCATTTTGATGTGACGTCACATTTCTCAAACCCCCACTCCCCCCTCGTCACACATCGTCACAAATGTCTGATCCCCCTCCCCCTAGGTGCGTGACGTCATTTATGGACGGCCCCTTATCCGTCAATGGGTGTTGGTGGCCGAGAGCGTGAATGGAACTCGGATCGCCGTGTTCGTACCACGTGCGTCACGACTCCACCACCACCATCACCACCACCATCACCACCATCACCACCCCATCACCACCACCATCACCACCACCACCACCACCACCATCACCACCACCATCACCACCACCACCATCACCACCACCATCACCACCACCATCACCACCACCACCACCATCACCACCACCACCACCACCATCACCACCATCACCACCACCACACCACCACCATCACCACCCCACCACCACCACCANCACCACCATCACCACCACCACCATCACCACCATCACCACCACCATCACCACCACCACCATCACCACCACCATCACCACCACCACCATCACCACCACCATCACCACCACCACCATCACCACCACCATCACCANCCCCCANCCCCACCACCATCACCACCACCACCACCACCACCATCACCACCACCACCATCACCACCACCATCACACCACCACCATCACCACCACCATCACCACCACCACCACCACCATNACCACCACCACCACCACCACCACCACCACCACCACCACCANCACCACCATCACCACCACCACCACCATNACCACCACCACCACCACCACCACCACCACCACCATCACCATCACCCCACCACCACCATCACCACCACCACCATCACCACCACCATCACCACCACCACCATCACCACCACCATCACCACCACCACACCACCACCATAACCACCACCACCACCATCACCACCACCATCACCACCACCACCACCACCATCACACCACCACCATCACCACCACCACCACCACCACCACACCACCACACCACCACCACACCACCACCACATCACCACCATCACCACCATCACCACTCACCACACCACACCACCACCACCACCANCACCACNATCACCACCACCATCACCACCACNACCACCATCACCACCACCATCACCACCATCACCACCACNACCACCACCCTCATCACCACACCACCCGCTCACACCACCTCACCACCACTCATCACCACCACCACCACCATCACCACCACACCACCACCATCACCCCCACCATCACCACCACCATCATCACCACCACACCACCACCATCACCACCACCACCACCATCATCACCACCATCACCACCACCATCACCACCACCATCACCATCACCACCACCATCACCACCACCATCACATCACCACCACCACCACCACCATCACCACCATCACCACCACCACCATCACCACCATCATCACCACCACCACCATCATCACCACCATCCCAACNAACCACCATCACCATCACCACCACCACCACCACCACCACATCATCACCACCACCACCACCACCACCACCCACCACCATCATCACCACCACCACCACCATNACCACCATCACACCACCACCATCATCACCACCATCACCACCACCACCACCACCACCATCACCACCACCATCACCACCACCATCACACCACCACCATCACCACCACCATCACCATCACCACCATCACNATCACCACCATCACCATCACCACCATCACCATCACCACCACCACCATCACCACCATCATCACCACCACCATCACCACCATCACCATCACCACCATCACCACCACAATCCTCACACCTCCCCACACCTCCTCACACGTCACTCACTTCTCCTCCAGCAGCTGCTTCCGGTACTCCTCGTACTCATCCCGCGTCATCCCCCCGCCCCCCCACCCGCGTCGCCCCCCCCTTGTCCCGCCCCCTCCCCCCCGCCCGTGAGCCCCCAGCGAGGCTCTTCAGCGGGCCCCCCACCATCGACTTCACCACAAAGGAGGCCATGGAGGTCGAAAGGAGCGTTCCTTCAAGACGCTTCTTCAAGACGCTCCTCCAAGACGCTGGCTCCTTCAAGATGCTCCTTCAAGACGGTGGTTTTTCTGTCGTCCGGCGACAATCCTTGGGAGCTCCGTCTCAAGGCAGCCACGTGGCACCATCAGCAGTGAAGAGTGTTTTGATCGGCAGTGAAGAGTGTTTTGACCAGCAGTGAAGAGTGTTTTGATAAGGCTATTGCTAAAGCAATGGCTGATGGGTTTTATTGCAATTTTGCGCTGCGCCTTCTGATGATGCTGATGATGCTCAAGATGCTGCTGATGATGCTGATGATGATGCTCAAGATGCTGCTGATGATGATGCTGATGATGATGTTGATGATTATGCTGATAATGCTGAAGATGATGCTGCTGATGATGCTGATGATGATGCTGATGATGCTGAAGATGCTGCTGATGATGCTTCTGAAGATGCTGCTGATGATGCTGATGATGATGCTGCTGATGCTGCTGATGATGCTGATGATGCTGCTGCTGATGATGCTGCTGGTGATGCTGCTGATGATGCTGATGATGTTGCTGCTGATGCTTCTGCTGGTGATGCTGCTGCTGCTGCTGATACTGCTACTGCTGCTGATGCTCCTACTGCTGCTGATACTTCTGCTGCAGTTGCAGATACTGGCTAGGCTGCTGCTGCTGCTGATACTGCTACTGCTGCTGATGCTCCTACTGCTGCTGATACTGCTACTGCTGCTGATTCTACCGCTGCTGATACTGCTACTGCTTCTGATACTGCTACTGCTGTTGATACTGCTGCTGCTGCTGATACTGCTACTGCTGCTGATACTGCTGCTGCTGCTGATTCTACCGCTGCTGATGCTGCTGATATTGCTACTGCTGCTGATTTTACTGCTGATTCTACTGCTGCTGCTGATACTGCTGCTGGTTCTACTGCTGATCCTACTGCTGCTGATGCTGCTGATACTGCTACTGCTGCTGATTTTACTGCTGCTGATGCTGCTGATACTGATTCTACTGCTGCTGCTACTGATTCTACTGCTACTGATGCTGATACTGCTACTGCTGCTGATACTGCTGCTGCTGATTCTACTGCTGCTGATGCTGCTGATACTGCTGCTGATTCTACTGCTGGTTCTACTGCTGCTGCTGATTCTACTGCTGCTGATTCTACTGCTGCTGCTGATTCTACTGCTGCTGCTGATTCTACTGCTGCTGATGCTGCTGATACTGCTACTGCTGCTGATTCTACTGCTGCTGCTGATTCTACTGCTCCTGATGCTGCTGATTCTACTGCTGCTGCTGATTCTACTGCTGCTGCTGATTCTACTGCTGCTGCTGATTCTACTGCTTATGCTGATTCTACTGCTGCTGCTGATTCTACTGCTGCTGATGCTGCTGCTTCTGCTGCTGCTGTTGTTGTTGTCGCTGCTGCTGATTCTACTGCTGCTGATGCTGCTGCTTCTGCTGCTGTTGTTGTTGTTGTTGTCGCTGCTGCTAGTTGGACTGTGTGCGGATGACGATGACGACCGTGACGACGACGACGATGATGATGATGCTGATGCTGTGAGGGATGAGTCTGGATTTGTGGTCACGTGGCGAGGTTAATCTCTCTCTAATCCCAGGGAATTCGCAACACGGCAACACGTGTGTCTACGTGTGTGTCTGCGTCTACCATCCACAAAAAACTAAAGCTCCCCGTATAGCCTTAGCAGGCTGTTAGGGGCAGGTGCGGTCGTTAGAAGTCACCGATGAAAGTCAGCACGGCACATACAGACCGGTGGAAGTGTGGCACCTCGCCCGGCCGCCTTTGTCTCTCTCCATAGCTGGTGATATGTACACGCTATACCCAGGTACTCATACTGGTAGGAATCTCCTGGTTACACCAGCCCACAGGGATAATTGTGTCCGTCATGCAGGGAGGGGCTGGGTGGGGAGGGAGGGGCTGGGTGGGGAGGGTGGGAGGGGCTGGGTGGGGAGGATGGAGCTGGGTGGGAGGGTGGGCTGGGTGGGAGGGGAGGGTGGGAGGGGCTGAGTGGGGAGGGTGGGGCTGGGTGGGAGGGTGGGGCTGGGTGGGGGTGGGAGGGGTGGGGCTGGGTGGGGAGGGGCTGGTCACCCCGTGGTGCCCTTATAAAACTCAACGTTTAACCTACTCACGCCGGCTTGTGCCCGCCCTCGCAGTCGGCCATATTTGCGGAATACACCACGCCGCCGTTGACCCTGGCCATTGACCGAGCAACCCAACGTTCCTACCAGCTCCCTCCGCAGGAGGAATGTGTTTTAAGGTTTCCAGTCGACCGCTTCAGGATATTTGTCACCAATGTTAGTTGGCTGCGAGCGGGAGTTTGCGTGTTCTCCCCCTGCTCTGCAGAGTGTGAGCGAGCGAGTGTGAATGAGTGTGAGCGAGCGAGTGTGAATGAATGTGAGCGAGCGAGTGTGAATGGGTGTGAGCGAGCGAGTGTGAATGGGTGTGAGCGAGCGAGTGTGAATGAGTGTGAGCGAGTGAGTCGGCGTGAATGAATGAGTGGGCAGAGGTCTCGCTCCGAATCAGTCGGGGGCATTCTCTTTTCATCGGCTGCGTAACGCTGCTCTGTGGAAGCTACCTGGTCTGTCGCTCCAAACGAAGCTTTACGAATTTGCTCGGCCACGGTCATGCCCTCCCTTCTCCATGCTTGTGAAACGTGGACCCCCTCTCCCCCTCTAATGGAACATCTGCGCCGGTTATACACATTCAGGCTGGCCTGCCTACGATCCAGCCTGGTTTCAACCTGGCTGGATTATGCGAGGAGCTCACAAATCCGTGAAATATCTGGACCCATTCCCGTCAGCGAGCTCCTCCGGCAGGCGAGGCTGCGTTGGCTGGGTCATGTAGCCCGCATGCCCAGCCACCGCATGTCCAAGCAGCTTCTGTTTGGCCGCATGAGGGGGCTAAACGGGCGCGGCACGGGCTGGAGAAGAGATGGAGTGATGCGGTACAGGAGGAAGTGGACTTGTGACTGGTACCAGCGGTGTCAAGATCGGCCTCTGTGGAAGAGGCTCGTGAAGGACGCTGCTGCTACTGGGCAGTTGGAGGCAGTTGCCCTCCAACAACAACGGAGGGCAGAGGAGCGACGCTCACAACAACGAGCGGAGCGCCGTTGCGGATAAAATACGGCAAGTTGGCACAGTAGGGGGTAATAGCTGGTGGTGCATCTGCCGGTCATCTCAGTCGGACCAACCCGTGGCACCTGCTGGGTCTGTCCCGTGACCTCCTGCACTTAGCCTGGCACAGTAAGGGGGTACAGCTGGTGGTGCATCTACCGGTCATCTCAGTCAGCCAACCCATGGCACCTGCTGGTTCTGTCCCAAGATCTCCTGCACCTAGCCTGGCACAGTAAGAGAGGTACAGCGGGTGGTGCATCTACCGGTCATCTCAGTCAGCCAACCCGTGGCACCTACTGGGTCTGTCCCAAGACCTCCTGCACCTAGCCTGGCACAGGGGGGTACAGCTGGTGGTGCATCTACCGGTCATCTCAGTCAGCCAATCCATGGCACCTGCTGGGTCTGTCCCGAGATCTTCTGCACCTAGCCTGGCACAGTANGGGGTACAGCTGGTGGTGCATCTGCCGGTCATCTCAGTCAGCCAACCCGTGGTACCTGCCGGGTCTGTCCCGAGACCTCCTGCCAGCAGCGAGCCTTCGACACTTCACGCGATAGCCTCAAAGTGCACCTAGCCTGGCACAAGCGCCGTGGTGACGTCACCGGCTGTGTTGGTATTGGAATTTGTATTCTCTCACCCCTGTTCTGGATGAGTTTCCTCGGCGCTGTCCCGTTCCCTCCCATAGCTAAACCCACACACACAGTGGAACTGCTCTTTGGAAAAAACACATCACCCCCCCTCCACCAGCCCCCCGTGCTGAAAAATGCCTTGCCAATCACTCCGTTGGCATCACACACAGCAACAACAGCAGCAGCAGAAGTAGAAGCAGCAAACCCTTCGCTGCCTCCCTCCTGATAGAAATCTTGGCAGGACCCTCTAGAAAAGAAAATCAACCTCGAGACTGAGCGAGCACACGGAGCTATAAGCGTGGTGCCGGTACGCCTTGGAACACAAGTCAATTGGCTGTGCCGATTTCACAGAGCCGTGTCACGTTCCCAAGCCGTGCCACGTCCCAAGCCGTGCCGCTTTCATAACCGTGCCACGTTGCCTGCCGTGCCGCCTTCATAACCGTGCCACGTTCCAGCCGTGCCGCTTCATAACCGTGCCACGTTCCCAGCCGTGCCGCCTTCATAACCGTGCCACGTTCCCAGCCGTGCCGCCTTCATAACCGTGCCACGTTCCCAGCCGTGCCGCTTTCATAACCGTGCCACGTTCCCAGCCGTGCCGCTTTCATAACCGTGCCACGTTCCCAGCCGTGCCGCTTTCATAACCGTGCCACGTTCCAGCCGTGCCGCTTTCATAACCGTGCCACGTTCCCAGCCGTGCCGCTTTCATAACCGTGCCACGTTCCCAGCCGCGCCCCTTCATAACCGTGCCACGTTCCCAGTCGTTCATAAAAGTTGAAGGCGGTATAGTACTATAGCAATAGAGCAAGTGCAGAATCACTGAACCGGAAATGATAGCTTGAAAGCATTTAGCGCGGGGCCCTTGAAAGTGCGGCGCCCGTAGCATTTGATACTTTTGCTGCTAGTAGAAGCCGGCACCGGGAGCTGTAATGCACCTTTAAATCATCTCCATTGACAAACACATTTCTTTAGAGCTGCTATTCGTGTTTAGTTTGTTGTTTTCCCACCCACCCACCCCCGCACCTCCGATTAGCACGGTTTGCTACGTACGGTGCGAAGGAAGTTCAGCATACGTACAAGCCGCGACAAATTGGCATGTTTTGCTTACGTTACACAAACGTTACTAATTGTCTGTGTCGGGTGGTGGTGGCGCGTTTGACGACACATTCCTATTTACGCGATCAAACTAACCGCCAATGAAGCTCCATTCATTATGGATGATATTTGTCGCGAAAACCCGACGACTGCGACTTCTACAAACTACCACATGGTGAACCCCTTGAAGTTGGCCCAAGCTTAGGTCGATGGAACTAAAGCTAGATTTGAAGCTTCCGCGACTGCAAGGATTCATACTCTTCGTTTTTTCGGTAAAGTCACGTAGGTAAAAAATGAAATTAAAATTATTATTATTTTATTTTTTATTAATTAAAATTTCATTTTTACCCACGTGACTTTACCGAAAAAACTAAGAGTATGTCGATGGAACTGCCGCGGATTTCTGTGCGCCGAGTTAATGCCGCGCGAACGCCGGGCAGCTGTCGCTACCTCTACGACCACGAAGACAAAGATCCCCTCGAACAACCCCCCCACACACACACAGACACACACACAGACACACACACAGACACACACACAGACACACACACAGACACACACACAGACACACAGACAGACATAGACACACACACCCTCCACACACAAACCCACACACACACAGACACACACACAAACACACAAACACAGACACACCCACCCACACACAAACAAAGACACACAAACACACAGATACACCCACTCGCAAAGACACACAAAGACACACACAAACAGACACACACGCGCGCACAGCTCCCTACTGTGCCAGGCTAGGTGCAGGAAGTCACGGGACAGACCCTGCAGGTGTCATGGGTTGACTGAGATGACTGGCAGATGCACCACCTGTGCCCCTACTGTGCCAGGCTAGGTGCAGGAGGTCACGGGACAGACCCAGCAGGTGCCATGGGTTGGCTGACCGAGATGACTGACAGATGCCCCGCCTGTGCCCCCTACTGTGCCAGGCTAGGTGCAGGAAGTCACGGGACAGACCCAGTAGGTGCCATGGGTTGACTGACTGAGATGACTGGCAGATCCACCACCTGTGGCCCCTACTGTGCCAGGCTAGGTGCAGGAGGTCACGGGACACACCCTGCAAGTGTCATCGGTTGACTGACTGAGATGACTGGCAGATGCACCACCTGTGCCCCCTACTGTGCCAGGCTAGGTGCAGGAGGTCACGGGACAGACCCAGCAGGTGCCATGGGTTGGCTGACCGAGATAACTGGCAGATGCAACACCTGTGCCCCTACTGTGCCAGGCTAGGTGCAGGAGGTCACGGGACACACGCAGGTGTCATGGGTTGACTGAACGAGATGACTGGCAGATGCACCGCCTGTGCCCCTACTGTGCCAGGCTAGGTGCAAGAGGTCACGGGACAGACCAGCAGCAGGTGCCATGGGTTGGCTGACTGAGATGACTGGCAGATGCACCGCCTGTGCCCCCTGCTGTGCTAGGCTAGGTGCAGGAGGTCATGGGACAGACCCAGCAGGTGCCATGGGTTGGCTGACCGAGATGACTGGCAGATGCACCGCCTGTGCCCCTACTGTGCCAGGCTAGGTGCAGGACGTCACGGGACAGACCCAGCAGGTGTCATGGGTTGGCTGACTGAGATGACTGGCAGATGCACCACCTGTGCTCCCACTGTGCCAGGCTAGGTGCAGGAAGTCACGGGACAGACCCAGCAGGTGCCATGGTTGGCTGACCGAGATGACTGGCAGATGCACCACCTGTGCCCCCTACTGTGCCAGGCTAGGTGCAGGACGTCACCAAACAGACCCAGCAGGACCCTCCTTAACGAGAGGTCTTGAGACTCGGGGATTGGGGTGGGGAGGACTTTGCCGGCTAGCAGACGAGTGTATCATCATCATCAACAACAACAACAAGGACGGTGATGACAGGGAAGAGATGTGGGCGGCGTGGGTCGGGGCGAGGATTAACGCTGAATTATTGAGCACAGCTCAGAAATCCGCGGCTGCGGCGGTGACGACACTGGGGGATCCACCATCTGGGGAATTCACCATCTGGGTGATTCACCATTTAGGTGATTCACCATCTGAGGGATTCACCATCTGAGGGATTCACCATCTGAGGGATTCACCATCTGAGGGATTCACCATCAACCTCGCCCTGGGATTAATCTGCGAGAAACGCTCGCTCACAATCCAGGGCCTCCCCCACCCTCCCTATGCCCCCCCCCCCTCCTACGTCCTGCACCCCCCCACACACAACCAGCGAAATAAGTCACAGACCCCCCAACCACCCCCCGCCCACCCACCCACTCCCCTCCCCTGGGACAGTGGGTGAGTGAATGAGTGGATGAGCGAGTGAGTGAATCGGTCAATTAGTGGGTGAATGGGACAGTGGGTGGGTGAATGAGCGGATGGGTGGCGAGTTCAATGAGTGGGTGAATGAGACGGTGAGTGAATGAGTGGATGAGTAAATCGGTCAATGAGTGGGTGAATGGGACAGTGGGTGGGTGAATGAGCGGATGGGTGGCGAGTTCAATGAGTGGGTGAGTGAGACGGTGAATGAGTGAGTGAATGAGTAACTCGGTCAATGAGTGGGTTAATGAGACAGTGCGTGGGTGAGTGAATGGGTGAGTGAATGGGTGACTATCAATTAGTTGCTGAACGAGTGGGAGAGTGGATGGGTGAGTGGGTGGATGAGTTACTCGGTCAATGATTGGGTGAGTAGAATAGTGGGTGAGTGGATGAGTCGGTGAGTGGATGAGTGGGTAAGTGGATGGGTGAGGATAGTGGTGAGTTGGATAGTCGGTGAGTGGATGAGTGGGTAAGTGGATGGGTGAGTGAATCACTTCCGTGTGACCAGCGTAAGAACTCAGACTGAGCCTCATTCTCCAATAATTCTATCAGCTATGCGCCCAGTACCCCACGGAGAAAAAGGGTTCCTGATCCACCAAATCATTCTCACTTGAGTCAGATCAGGAAGAGGATGAAACTTCTGGTCCTGAACCTCAAGGTCACTGACCCAGATTTTCCCATCATTCTCTGCCAACCTTGACCACAAGGTAATTAAAGACTTGTCAGGGAAACTCCCCAAGAGTAAGGCGGAGCTGTTGGGATACACACTGCAGCAGTGAAATCTCTGGCATAATGTTGGCTCCATGTTCCGTGACCGTCAAAAGGACTGCACAACACGATGGTGTGATGACAGCCCTCAACATGCAAGCCAGTGAGGGAACTTCATTGATTCATCGAAGACGAGTCTTAAAGCGTTTTGCTGCGTATGGAAATGTTTGCACAATTCCATTGGTCATCAGTCCATATGAAGGAAACCTATGCAACCTCTTCTTGGTTCTTTCGGTAAAGTCACGTAGAAAAATAATAAAATAATAAAAATAACATAAAAATAATCTCACGACCTTTCGGCCACAACGCAAGCAGCCGTCCTCAGGTGGAACGGTCTCGGAGACGCGTCCGAAGNCCTGTCTTCACCTGAGGACGGCTGCTTGCGTTGTGGCCGAAACGTCGTGAGAATTATTTATTATGTTTATTTTTATTTTTTATTTCCCTCCTACGTGACTTTACCGAAAAAAAGGATAACCCGCAGTCACGAAAGCTTTAAATCGAAATTTAACCTATGACAACTTGAAACAACTTTTGAGGTGCATAAACTATGACCAACACCAGTGGCAGCTTTGTGGAGATTTGAAGGTTGTTGTTGTTTTCTTGCTTGGTCTGCAGACAGGATACACAGAGTACTGCTGCTGTTTTCTCTGCGATGGGAAAGTCGTGCGAGAGATTCCCACGACATCAAGATGGATTGGCCACTCCGACAGTCATTGGAGCCTGGGAGGATAAGTGTTCAGCATCCACCACTTGTTGAATCAAGGAAGATGTTGTGATCACCCTTACACCTCAAGCTGGGTCTGATGAATAACTTTGTCAAAGCCATGGACAAAACACAAGCAGCTTGCAAGCACCTCTGTGGAAAATGTCCAAGGTTAAGTGAAGGACATTGCGACAATGGAGAAACGCTCTCAGGGCAAATGGAGTCCCATCAATGCTTGCAGACTATTGCTGGACAGTGACAAGAGATGGTCCATTTAATAAATACAAGAGGCAAGCCAAGAAGCGCCGAGTAGACACTGAACAAGGACTCAACTATGTACTGATATGATACTGGTAGCAACCTCCTGGCTACAACCGGCCCACAGGGATTATTGCGTCCGTCCTTCCGTCCAAAAATGGCGGGTGGGGCTGGGTGGGAGGGTGGGGAGGGCTGGGTGGGGGGTGGGAGGGTGGGGCTGGGTGGGAGGGGCTGGTCACCCCGTGGTGCCCTTATAAAACTCAACGTTTCACCTACTCACGCCGGCTTGTGCCCGCCCTCACAGTCGGACATATTTGCGGAATACACCACGCCGCCGTTGACCCTGGCCATTGACCGAGCAACCCAACGCTCCTACCAGCTCCCTCCGCAGATGAATGTGTTAATCGGTGTTTACCCTTTTTTCTGGCAACAAAGCAGGTGCTCAGATGTTAAAACGCCAAACTGAAACCTTTTTACAAGGAATCATGTCTGCATTAACCACAATGCTTGTGGTCAGAAAAAAAAACACGCTGATAATATTTGCATTGTCTTTGAAACTGACTGGTCCACACCAGAGAAATCTTTCTTTTGAGCCTCGTCTCAAACGGTGTTAGACCAGAGGTATGTACTGTTATATATATATAAGAGTTTTTTGCCATTTGTTTCACAATACATTTAATTTATATAACCCTTTTGCTGACTTTTAAAGTGTTACATGAACAGGACAGATGACATGTTGTCATGTAAAGCAACCGTAAACACAGAAAATACATAGTTTTACAATTTATGAGTAAAACTCTACTATCTACACAACACACATCGATGTAAAATGTAAAAACTTGAATATCTTGGGAACAGTAGCCAACCACTTGTTTTAATTGTAATATTTGATCTCGGCACATCCAAATCCATAACGAACAGCACATTTCATCTCTGAAACAAACGACGTCTAAAAAATTGTCGACCAGTGTTATTGAATTTTGATTTGAAGCTTTCGTGACTGCGGGGATTCACCTTCTTGGTTCTTTCGGTAAAGTCACGTAGAAGGGAAATAATAAAATAATAAAAATAAAACATAATAAAATAATTCTCACGACGTTTCGGCCACAACGCAAGCAGCCGTCCTCAGGCGAAGAACAGGTCTGTCGGAAAGACAGTGTCTGAATGAACAGTTCATGAACTATATTCTTAGGTTTTTCGGTAAAGTCACGTAGGTAAAATATTAAAATTAATAAAAGTAAAATAAAAATGAAATAAAAATCACGACGTTTCGGAGGCAACACAAGCTTCCGTCTTCAGGTGGAACCGTCACAGCACGATGCCTGGCTGCTGTTCATGAACTGTTCATGAACTGTTCATTCAGACACTGTTCATGAACAGTTCATGAACAGTTCATGAACAGTGTCTCATGAACAATGTCTGAATGAACAGTTCATGAACAGTTCATGAACTGTTCATTCAGGCACTGTCTTTCCGACAGACCTGTTCCACCTGAGGACGGCTGCTTGCGTTGTGGCCGAAACGTCGTGAGAATTATTTTATTATGTTTTTTATTATGTTATTATTTCCCTTCTACGTGACTTTACCGAAAGAACCAAGAAGACAGTGTTATTGATTTATTGATCTTTATACGGAGAGGAGGGGAGGGGGCCTCAGCCAGTAGAGGGCGAAGTTCGCTAGCTCATTCTAGATTTGAAGCTGTCGTGACTGCAAGGATTCATACTCTTAGTTATTTCGGTAAAGTCACGTAGCCGTGCTGCCTGGTACTGCGTGTGATCTCAACGCGGTGCCACGAACTTTCGAATGTGCCTTGTCCCTGACGCCGCAGACACACAATATTCAACGCCTGCGAGGAGATGTTGACTACCTCGCCTGGTAGACAGGAGGTCGTGGGTTCGATCCCGACCCTGACGCCTGCTGCTGTATATTTGTAGTTTGCGTGTCTGTCTCTCTCATCATCATCACGGTGGCTAGGAGATGTTAACTACCTCGCCNGGTCTACGGTGGTATGCAGGAGGTCGTGGGTTCGATCCCGACCCTGACGCCTGCTGCTGTACACGTGGAGTTTGTGTGTCTGTCTCTCTCATCATCATCACGGTGGCTAGGAGATGTTAACTACCTCGCCTGGTCTACAGGAGGTCGTGGATTCGATCCCGATCCTGACACCTTCTGCTGTATATTTGGAGTTTGCGGTGTCTCTCTCTCTCATCATCACGGTGGCTATGAGATGTTGACTGCCTCGTCGGGTATACAGGAGGTCGTGGGTTCGACGTCCCGACCACAACGCCTGCTGCTGTATATTTGGAGTCTGCGTGTCAAATATGAAGTTCCACCTCGGATGAAACTGTACAAAAGCATTTTCTTTGTACAGGGGGGAGGGGTAGTGGGGTGGGGGCAGTGGGGGAGGGTGGTGGGGGGAATAGTGGGAGGGTAGTGGGGGAGGAGTAGTGGGGGGGAGGAGGGGTAATGGTTTNGGGGGGTGGGGGGGAGGGGGAATAGTGGGAGGGTAGTGGGGGGAGAAGAGAGTGGGAGGGGGGTAGTGGGGAGGGGTGGTGGGGGGATTTGGTGGGGGGAGAGAGTGGAGGGTAGTNGGGGGTAGTNGGGGGANAGTGGGGTGAGGGGTGGTGGGGGGGGAGAGTNGGAGGGGTAGTGGGGGGAGAGAGATGGGGGGGGGGGTAGTGGGCGAGGGGTGGGGGGGANTGGTNGGGGGAGAGAGTGGGGGGTAGTNGGGGGGTAGTGGGGTGAGGGGTGGTGGGGGGGAATAGTGGGAGGGGTAGGGGGGATGGGGGTGGGTGGAATGGAAGGGTGAGTGGGGTTGAGGAGTTAGTGGGGGGGGGGTAGTGGGGTGAGGGGTGGTGGGGGAGGGGGAATAGTGGAGGGTAGGGGGGGATGGGGCGGGGTGGAATGGCAGTGGTTAGTGGGGAAGAGTAGTGGGGGGTAAAGGGGGAGTGGCTGCCTCTCCCCCCCTCCCTCCCCCGCGTTCTCCACTCGCATCAATAGCAGGAAGCGTCTTCTCAAAGCAGGGGGTGGTGGTGGTGGTGAACCTCTGGTGGTGGTGGTGGTGAACCTCTGGTGGTGGTGGTGGTGAACCTCTGGTGGTGGTGATACATCGTGGGGTTCACGTGGGGAGACAAAGGCGGCCGGGCGTGGTGCTGGCCACCCACCCACCCACCCCCTCGCGTGCCGTGCCGGCCTTCATTGACGCTACTGGCTAACAGCACTTGCCCCAAAAAAATATGTGAAGGCTACACGGGGATCTTTGTCATTTAGTAAGGAGTTATGAGTTGTTGGTAAGGAGTTGTTAGTAAGGAGTTTTAGTAAGGAGTTGTTAGTAAGGTCTTGTTAGTAATAAGTTGTTAGTAAGGAGTTGGTAGCAAGGAGTTGTTAGTAAGGAGTTGTTAGTAAGTCATGTTAGTAAGTAAGGAGTTGTTAGTAAGTAAGAAGTTGTTAGTAAGGAGTTGCTAGTAAGGCGTTGTTAGTAAGGAGTTGTTAGTAAGGAGTTGTTGGTAGGGAGTTGTTAGTAAGTTGTTAGTAAGGAGTTGTTAGTAAGTACGGCGTTGTTAGTAAGGTCTTGTTAGTAGNTAAGTTGTTAGTAAGAAGTTGTTAGTAAGGGCTTGTCCCTGGCTTTGTATTCGACGCGTCGTGTGATCGGCATCGCGCTCGCTGAAGCTGCTGATGCCTTCCGGGAAGTCGTGTACTGCACAATTCTGAGTCACTTACAACCGCTTTGCCCTTACTTATTGCCAATTGTGGACCCAGACTATTGTCCTATCATCTCGTAGAGTCCCTGGCACATAATAATATGCTACACAGTGGCAGTTGTGGGTCGCAAAAATGCCAATTTATTACTAATAAACCCCAATGATCCGATCGAAATTAAGGATTTCGATCGGATCATTGGGACTGTGCCCTGGGCCACGTGGGGACTGTCCCCGGTCACGTGACGACTGTACCCTGGGTCACGTGGGACTATACCTCGGCCACGTGGGGACTACCTCGGTCACGTGACGACAGTACCTCGGTCACGTGACGACTGTACCTGGGTCACGTGGCGACTGTACCTCGGCCACGTGACGACTGTACCTCGGCCACGTGACGACTGTACCTCGGCCACGTGGGGACTGTACCTGGGTCACGTGGCGACTGTGCCCTTGGTCACGTGAGGACTGTACCTGGGTCACGTGGTGACTGTATCCTGTGCCACGTGGGGACTGTACCCTGGGTCACGTGGCGACTGTACCTCGGTCACGTGGTGACTGTACCTCGGCCACGTGGGGACTACCTGGGTCACGTGACGACTGTACCTCGGCCACGTGGGGACTACCTGGGTCACGTGACGACTGTACCTCGGGCACGTGGGGACTGTACCTGGGTCACGTGACGACTGTACCTCGGTCACGTGGTGACTGTACCTCGGCCACGTGGGGACTGTACCCTGGGTCACGTGACGACTGTACCTCGGCCACGTGGGGACTGTACCTCGGTCACGTGGTGACTGTACCTCGGCCACGTGGGACTGTACCTGGGTCACGTGGCGACTGTACCTCGGCCACGTGGTGACTGTACCTCGGCCACGTGGGTTGGGTCTGTCTGCACCCACTCATTCAGGAAACGTGATTGCAGCGATATTGTTATCAGGACCCAATGGCTCTATACGTGTTTACGTGCGTGTAGGGCTGTCTCTAGCGATCACGGTGGCTCGGAGATGTTGACTACCTCGCCTGGTGTGCAGGAGGTCGTGGGTTCGATCCCGACCCTGACGATGCCTGCTGCTGTATATGTGCAGTTTGCGTGTCTCTCTCTCTCATCATCATCATCACGGTGGCTATGAGATGTTGACTACCTCGCCTGGTGTGCAGGAGGTCGTGGGTTCAAACCCGACACTGATGACGCCTGCTGCTGTATATGTGGAGTTTGTGTGTCTCTCTGTCATCATCATCACGGTGGCTAGGAAATGTTCACTACCTCGCCTGGTATACAGGAGGTCGTGGGTTCGAACCCGACCCTGATGACGCCTGCTGCTGTATATTTGGAGTTTGCGTGTCTCTCTCAGTCTCTCATCATCACTGAGGCTAGGAGATGTTGACTACCTCGCCTGATCTACAGGAGGTCGTGGGTTCGATCCCGACCGTGACGATGCCTGCTGCTGTATATTGTAGTTTGCGTCTCTCTCATCATCATCACGGTGGCTAGGAGATGTTAACTACCTCGCCTGGTCTACAGGAGGTCGTGGGTTCGATCCCGACCCTGATGACGCCTGCTGCTGTATATTTGGAGTTTGTCTCATCATCATCACGATGGCTATGAGATGTTGACTACCTCGCCTGGTCTACAGGAGGTCGTGGGTTCGATCCCGACCCTGATGACGCCTGCTGCTGTATATTTGGAGTTTGCGTGTCTTCTCATCATCACGGTGGCTATGAGATGTTGACTACCTCGCTGGTGTACAGGAGGTCGTGGGTTCGATCCCGACCTTGACGCCTGCTGCTGCTACTGTATATTTGGAGTTTGCGTGTCTCATCATCATCACGGTAGCTAGGAGATGTTGACTACCTCGCCTGGTGTACAGGAGGTCGTGGGTTCGATCCCGACCCTGTGACGATGCAGAGTTTCTCCTCCCCCCCCCTAGGTGCGTGACGTCATTTATGGCGGCCCCACAACAAAGTAAATGATTTCACATTTTATCTTTCCGCTCCCCGTGTCTGTTTTATCACAATGGAGTGATTTGCAGGCGATGTTTCGGTATTGGTGGGATATTGTTGGGTGAGATCATACAAACTCCACTCACTCACTCTCTAGAACAGGGAAGATCATACAAACTCCACTCACTCTCTAGAACAGGGGGAGATCATACAAACTTCACTCAATCACTCTAGAACAGGGGAGATCATACAAACTACACTCACTCACTCTGTAGAACAGGGAAAGATCATACAAACTCCACTCTTTGGAACAGGGGGAGATCATACAAACTACACACAATCACTCTGTAGAACAGGGGATATCATACAAACTCCACTCTAGAACAGGGGGAGATCACACAAACTACACACAATCACTCTATAGAACAGGGGGATATCATACAAACTCCACTCCCCTCACTCTAGAACAGGGGGAGATCATATAAACTCCACTCACTCTGTAGGACAGGGGGAGATCACACAAACTACACAATCACTCTCTAGAACAGGGGAAGATCATACAAACTCCACTCCCTCACTCTCTAGAACAGGGGGAGATCACACAAACTACACAATCACTCTCTAGAACAGGGGAAGATCATACAAACTCCACTCAATCACTCTGTAGAACAGGGGGAGATCATACAAACTCCACTCGCTCTCTAGAACAGGGGGAGATCACACAAACTCCTCTCACTCTAGAACAGGGGGAGATCATACACACTCCGCTCGCTCTCTAGAACAGGGGAGATCATACAAACTTCACTCACTCACTCTGTAGGACAGGGGGAGATCATACAAACTCCACTCGCTCTGTAGAACAGGGGAGATCATACAAACTTCACTCACTCTAGAACAGGGGAGATCATACAAACTCCACTCACTCTGTAGGACAGGGGGAGATCATACAAACTCCACTCACTCTAGAACAGGGGAGATCATACAAACTCCACTCACTCACTCTGTAGGACAGGGGGAGATCATACAAACTCCACTCGCTCTGTAGAACAGGGGGAGATCATACAAACTTCACTCACTCTAGAACAGGGGAGATCATACAAACTCCACTCACTCACTCTGTAGGACAGGGGAGATCATACAAACTCCACTCACTCTAGAACAGGGGAGATCATACAAACTCCACTCACTCACTCTGTAGGACAGGGGGAGATCATACAAACTCCACTCACTCTAGGACAGGGGGAGATCATACAAACTCCACTCACTCTGTAGGACAGGGGGAGATCATACACACTCCACTCTGTAGGACAGGGGGAGATCATACAAACTCCACTCACTCTGTAGGACAGGGGGAGATCATACAAACTCCACTCTGTAGGACAGGGGGAGATCATACACACTCCACTCGCTCTGTAGGACAGGGGGAGATCATACAAACTCCACTCACTCTCTAGAACAGGGGATATCACACAAACTACACTCAATCACTCTGTAGAACAGGGGGAGATCATACAAACTACACTCAATCTGACTCTAGAACAGGGGGAGATCATACAAACTCCACTCATTCTGTAGAACAGGGGAAGATCATACAAACTCCACTCACTCTCTAGAACAGGGGGAGATCATACAAACTCCACTCAATCTCTAGAACAGGGGAGATCATACAAACTCCACTAACTCACTCTGTAGAACAGGGGAGATCATACAAACTCCACTCACTCTACAGAACAGGGGAGATCATACAAACTCCACTCAACTCACTCTGTAGAATAGGGGGAGATCATAGAAACTCCACTCACTCTCTAGAACAGGGGAGATCATACAAACTCCACTCACTCTGTAGAACAGGGGAGATCATACAAACTCCACTAACTCACTCTGTAGAACAGGGGGAGATCATACAAACTCCACTCTACAGAACAGGGGGAGATCATACAAACTCCACTCACTCTCTAGAACAGGGGGAGATCACACAAACTCCACTCACTCTGTAGAACAGGGGGAGATCACACAAACTTCTCTCACTCTGTAGAACAGGGGGAGATCATACAAACTCCACTCACTCTAGAACAGGGAGAGATCACACAAACTTCACTCACTCTCTCTAGAACAGGGGGAGATCATACAAACTCCACTCACTCTAGAACAGGGAGAGATCACACAAACTTCACTCACTCTGTAGAACAGGGGGAGATCATACAAACTCCACTCACTCTACAGAACAGGGGGAGATCATACAAACTCCACTCACTCTACAGAACAGGGGGGATCATACAAACTCCACTCANTCTCTAGAACAGGGGAGATCATACAAACTCCACTCACTCTACAGAACAGGGGGATCATACAAACTCCACTCACTCTAGAACAGGGGAGATCACACAAACTTCACTCACTCTCACTCTGTAGAACAGGGGGAGATCACACAAACTTCACTCACTCTCTAGAACAGGGGGAGATCATACAAACTCCACTCACTCTAGAACAGGGGAGATCACACAAACTCCACTCACTCTGTAGAACAGGGGGAGATCATACAAACTCCACTCACTCTAGAACAGGGGAGATCACACAAACTTCACTCACTCTCTCTAGAACAGGGGGAGATCACACAAACTCCACTCACTCTAGAACAGGGGAGATCATACAAACTCCACTCACTCTAGAACAGGGGGAGATCACACAAACTCCACTCACTCTGTAGAACAGGGGAGATCATACAAACTCCACTCACTCTAGAACAGGGGAGATCACACAAACTCCACTCACTCTAGAACAGGGGAGATCACACAAACTCCACTCACTCTAGAACAGGGGGGATCACACAAACTTCACTCACTCTCTAGAACGGGGAGATCATACCAACGCATATCCACTCATAGAGACCCATAGAGACTCATGGAGAATCTTAACGACCCTTAGAGACGCAAGGATGCATATGGACTTGTAAAGACCCACAAGGCAGTAATTATAATAGATATTGGGGGGGGGACACATNGGGGGGGATACCCCCCCCCCCAATATTCAAATATGCCCAAAATGTCTCCCCCAATAGGACCATATTATTTGACAGACAACTATTACAGGTTATTGATAGACAGCCAGGCTTGTTTTACCATGTTTAGTTTGTTTCTTTTTTCACACTATTGTTATGTAGGCCAGGCTTAGTCACAAACCGTACCTCTCCATAACAAAGGCTCAGCCTCTTAAGCCTCACCTTACCATATGAAGAAAAAGTGTGCCGTACTTGGCCCTTCCACCCTCTCCAACCATTATATATACGGAGTGGTAGCTCTTGTAATCTCTCATTGACTTGATACAGCTGTCGTGGCTGTGACGGTTCCACCTGAAGACGGAAGCTTGCGTTGCCTCCGAAACGTCGTGATTTTTATTTTATTTTACTTTTATTAATTTTAATGTTTTACCTACGCGACTTTACCGAAAAAACCTAAGAATACGAATCCTTGCAGTCACGAAAGCTTCAAATCTAGAATTAATGCTATGTAAATAAAAACAATTTGCTAAACCTTGGCCACAATATGTGGACTTGTCTTCATTTAAATCAACGCGTAGATTTCTGTTCATGTGATTGCGGTTATGGTTGTACTTTATTAATCCCTAATCTCTGCCATTACGTACAATGAAACAAGAAATGGTAAAAAAAAAGTAAAAACAGAGCAGTGTAATACAATACACTATTAGACATTGTAAAAACATATCCCATCTTCTTGGTTCTTTCGGTAAAGTTACTTAGAAGGGAAATATTAAAATAATAAAAATAAAAACATTTTTTATAATAAAGTTAATAAAATTATGTTTTATTTTTATTATTTTGTTATTTCCCTTCTACGTCACTTTACCGAAAGAACCAAGAAGATGAATCCCTGCAGTCACGAAAGCTTTAATCGAAATATATCCCATGTGTTAGTGAATTTTTTTATATTTTAGGCAGGAAATGAGTTTTCAAATGTAGATATTTTTCTGGGTTGGGACCCCAGACACCCTGGAAGATTTGGTCCCCCCCAATGTTGACAACTTTGCTACGGCCTTGGCGAAACCCACACCCCCGGTGGAACTGCTATTGGGGGAAACACACCCACAAACCCAGCTGCTGCTGCTGTGGGTGGGATATCAAAGCAGAAGCAGCAACAGAAGCATCGCCTCCTCTGCTGCAGAAAAAAAACTCGACAAGACCCCCCTCTAGACACAACAACAACGGAGTGCCGAGACTCGGTGGAGGCTATTCCTGGTAGAGGTTGGCGGGGAAGTGGAATTAATATTAATATAATTATTATTTGCACAAAACCAGAGGCTTCCGCCGATTTCCGTGGACGGAGCAGAGTTTATCGGCAACGTTTCCGGCCCAGACCCCCCCCACTACCATCCCCCACCACCACCCTCCCACCACCACCCTCCCCCCACCACCCTCTCCCCACCACCCCCCCCACCGCCATCCCCCCCCACCACCATCCTCCACCATCCCCCCCCCACCACCCCCCCTCCCACCACCACCCTCCCCCACCACCCTCTCCCCACCACCCTCTCCCCACCACCATCCCCCCCACCACCCCCCTCCCCCACCACCACCCCCCCCCTCCACCACCACCCTCCCCCCACAACCCTCTCCCCACCACCCTCTCTCCACCACCCCCCCCACCACCACCATCCCCCCCCCCCACCACCCTCCCCCTCCCCCCACCACCATCCCCCCCTCCCACCACCCTCTCCCCACCACCCTCTCCCCACCACCATCCCCCCCCACCACCACCCCTCCCAGCACCTCTCCCGCCCCCACGCAAGGCCACGCGTGACGACACAGCCCCCCCACACCACCCCAAACATGAGCTCAAGGCCCCCCCCCCCGCCCCCCTCCAACTGTCACTCACAGCAAGGGATACGCCCACGCGCCTGCAGCGTGATCCACGCGTCTTTAGAGCACGTACGGCGCGAAAGAAGTTCAACGTACACACTGCCCATAGACTCAACACTGCNCCATAGACTAACACTGCCCATAGACTCAACACTGCCCATAGACTCAACACTGCCCATAGACTCAACACTGCCCATAGACTCAACACTGCCCATAGACTCAACACTGCCCATAGACTAACACTGCCCATAGACTCAACACTGCCCATAGACTCAACACTGCCCATAGACTCAACAATGCCCCAGACTCAACACTACCCATAGACTCAACACTACCCATAGACTCCACTGCCCATAGACTCAACACTGCCCATAGACTCAACACTGCCCATAGACTAACACTGCCCATAGACTCAACACTGCCCATAGACTAACACTGCCCATAGACTCAACACTGCCCATAGACTCAACACGCCCATAGACTCAACAATGCCCCAGACTCAACACTACCCATAGACTCAACACTACCCATAGACTCAACACTACCCATAGACTCAACACTGCCCATAGACTCAACATGCCCATAGACTCAACACTACCCATAGACTCAACACTGCCCATAGACTCAACACTGCCCATAGACTCAACACTGCCCATAGACTCAACACTGCCCATAGACTCAACACTGCCCATAGACTCAACACTGCCCATAGACTCAACACTGCCCATAGACTCAACACTGCCCATAGACTCAACACTGCCCATGACTCAACACTGCCCATAGACTCAACACTGCCCATGACTCAACACTGCCCTAGACTCAACATGCCCAGACTCAACACTACCATAGACTCAACACTACCATAGACTCAACACTGCCATGACTCAACACTGCCCATAGACTCAACACTGCCCATAGACTCAACACTGCCCATAGACTCAACACTACCCATAGATCAACACTGCCCATAGACTAACACTGCCCATAGACTCAACACTGNCCATAGACTCAACACTGNCCCATAGACTCAACACTGTAGACTCAACACTACCCATAGACTACACTGCCCATAGATCAACACTGCCATAGACTCAACACTGCCCATAGACTCAACACTGCCCATAGACTCAACACTGCCCATAGACTCAACACTGCCCATAGACTCAACACTGCCCATAGACTCAACACTGCCCATAGACTCAACACTGCCATAGACTCAACACTGCCCATAGACTCAACACTGCCCATAGACTCAACACTGCCCATAGACTCAACACTGCCCATATACCCAACACTGCCCATAGACTCAACACTGCCCATAGACTCAACACTGCCCATAGACTCAACACTGCCCATAGACTCAACACTGCCCATAGACTCACACTGCCCATAGACTCAACACTGCCCATAGACTCAACACTGCCCATAGACTCAACACTGCCCATAGACTAACACTGCCCATAGACTCAACACTGCCATAACCAACACTGCCCATAGACTCAACACTGCCATAGACTCAACACTGCCCATAGACTCAACACTGCCATAGACTAACACTGCCCATAGACTAACACTGCCCATAGACTCAACACTGCCCATAGACTCAACACTACCCATAGACTCAACACTGCCCATAGACTCAACACTGCCCATAGACTCAACACTGCCCATAGACTAACACTGCCCATAGACTAACACTGCCCATAGACTCAACACTGCCCATAGACTCAACACTGCCCATAGACTCAACACTGCCCATAGACTCAACACTGCCCATAGACTCAACACTGCATAGACTAACACTGCCCATAGACTCAACACTCCTCATTGACTCAACACTGCCCATAGACTCAACACTGCCCATAGACTCAACACTGCCCATAGACTCAACACTGCCCATAGACTAACACTGCCCATAGACTAACACTGCCCATAGACTCACACTGCCCATAGACTCAACACTGCCCATAGACTAACACTACCCATAGACTCAACACTACCCATAGACTAACACTGCCCATAGACTAACACTGCCCATAGACTAACACTGCCCATAGACCAACACTGCCCATAGACTCAACACTGCCCATAGACTAACACTGCTCATAGACTAACACTGCCCATAGACTCAACACTGCCCATAGACTCAACACTGCCCATAGACTAACACTGCCCATAGACTAACACTGCCATAGACTAACACTGCCCACAGACTAACACTGCCATAGACTAACACTGCCCATAGACTCAACACTGCCCATAGACTAACACTGCTCATAGACTCAACACTACTCATAGACTCAACACTGCCCATAGACTAACACTGCCCATAGACTCAACACTACTCATAGACTCAACACTGCCCATAGACTAACACTGCCCATAAACTCAACACTACTCATAGACTCACACTGCCCATAGACTCAACACTGCCATAGACTCAGCACTACCCGTAGACTCAACACTGCCCATAGACTCAACACTACCCATAGACTAACACTGCCCATAGACTCAACACTGCCCATAGACTAACACTGCCATAGACTAACACTACTCATAGACTCAACACTGCCCATAGACTAACACTGCCCATAGACTCACACTGCCCATAGACTAACACTGCCCATAGACTCAACACTACTCATAGACTCAACACTGCCCATAGACTAACACTGCCCATAGACTCAACACTACTCATAGACTAACACTGCCCATAGACTAACACTGCCCATAGACTAACACTACTCATAGACTCAACACTGCCATAGACTCAACACTGCCCATAGACTCAACACTGCCCATAGACTAACACTGCCCATAGACTCAACACTACTCATAGACTCAACACTGCCCATAGACTAACACTGCCCATAGACTAACACTGCCCATAGACTCAACACTGCCCATAGACTCAACACTACACACAGACTAACGCTGCCCATAGACTCACACTACCCATAGACTAACACTGCCCATAGACTCAACACTGCCCATAGACTCAACACTGCCCATAGACTAACACTGCCCATAGACTCACACTGCCCATAGACTCACACTGCCCATAGACTAACATTGTCCATAGACTAACACTGCCCATAGACTAACACTACCCATAGACTAACACTGCCCATAGACTCACACTGCCCATAGACTCAACATTGCCATAGACTAACACTGCCCATAGACTCAACACTGCCCATAGACTCAACACTGCCCATAGACTAACACTGCCCATAGACTCACACTACTCATAGACTCAACACTGCCCATAGACTAACACTGCCCATAGACTCAACACTGCCCATAGACTCAACACTGCCCATAGACTCAACACACCCACAGACTCACGCTGCCCATAGACTACACTACCATAGACTCAACACTGCCCATAGACTCAACACTGCCCATAGACTCAACACTGCCATAGACTCAACACTGCCCATAGACTCACACTGCCCATAGACTCACACTGCCCATAGACTCAACATTGTCCATAGACTAACACTGCCCATAGACTCAACACTACCCATAGACTCAACACTGCCCATAGACTCACACTGCCCATAGACTCAACATTGTCCATAGACTAACACTGCCCATAGACTCAACACTGCCCATAGACTCAACACTACCCATAGACTCAACGCTGCCCATAGACTCAACACCTCCGCATAGCACGGTTGACTACGTCCGGTGCAAACGAAGTTCAACCCCAAACATGTTTTCCTCCCGTCGCGTATCAATGTAAATGTCAATTGTCCAAAATACATTTTGGGGTCAACCCTCGTCGGATCTCGATTCAAATTTGAGAAAATGTAAACACATTCCTGCGGAGGAGCTGGTAGGAACGTTGGGTTGCTCGGCAATGGCCAGGGTCAACGGCGGCGTGGTGTATTCCGCAAATATGGCCGACTGTGAGGGCGGGCACAAGCCGGCGTGAGTAGGTTAAACGTTGAGTTTTATAAGGGCACCACGGGGTGACCAGCCCTCCCACCCAGCCCCACCCATCCCACCCAGTCCCTCCCACCCAGCCCCACCCTCCCCACCCAGCCCTCCCTCCCCACCCAGCCTCTCCCTCTCCACCCAGCCCCTCTCCACCCTCCCACCCAGCCCTCCCACCCAGTCCCTCCCACCCAGCCCTCCCCACCCTCCCACCCAGCCCCTCCCACCCTCCCACCCAGCCCTCCCCTCCACCCAGCCCCTCCAACCCTCCTCACCAGCCCCTCCCACTCCCCACCCTCTCCTCTCCACCCAGCCCCTACCTCCCCACCTAGCCCTCCCCACCCTCTCCTCTCCACCTAGCCACACCCCTCCCATTGTTGTATGCACGACGGACGGACACAATAATCCCCTGTGGGCTGGTGTAACCAGGAGGTTCCTACCAGTATAAAAGTTCCTATAATTACTGTTGTTACATTGTATTTTATAGCTTTATTTTGGCGATTTCGAAAACAAATGGTTAAGCCATGTTCTTTGTGTAAGTGCGGAGTTGGCCTGATAACTTGAATCTAAATTGTCTTATGGTTGTTATTGTCTGACTTGCATCGCACTGGGATTTTTGCACAGCGTTGTAATACGATGTTTCTTTGTTTTTCTGGAAGATTTACTGGTTTATCCCAGGATGTTTCTGTTCGCGTCGTCGCTTTAAGATGTTTCTCTGTTCATGTTTTTGTTTGTTGCGGTTGCACCCGACTCAAGAGCCGAATGGCTCACAGGGCTATACCCAATCAATGAACCTTGAACTTGATGTTTATGCCATTTATTGTGAAAACTCCGTCAGTTCCTATGATTGCTTTTTCATTGTGTTCATGGCTTTATTTTGGTAATTTCGAAAAGTGTATTGGTTTAGCCATGTTTGTTTGTTGTAGTACAGAGTTAGACTGATGGCCTTAATCTAAGTTGTCTTGTGGTTGTTGTTGTTTGACTTGCATCCCACTGGGATTTTTGCACACAGCGTTGGTGTACGGTGTTGTCTTTTCTTGGATTTTCTGTTTGCACTTAGTCACATATTCACTTTAATATGTTTTTGTTCATGTTTTTGTTTGTTGCGGTTGCACCCGATTCAAGAGCCGCATGGCTCACAGCGCTATACCAAATCAATGAAACTTGAACTTGATTCGACTTTAACAATCATCCAAGCTCTGCGATTCCCCCCCCCCCGCGTCTGTCTCGCTATATATATCTAGAGGTGTGTTCGGCCAATGCATGAGTGGTTTACACGTGGGTGGAGAAACCCGGAGTAGCCTGGAGAAAAATTAACCCGTAAAAACAAAGTTTTTCACTATTAATCCTTTATATGTGTGGCGGCTAGAGTCCTCTCGTCCTCTGGCTTGAGATGGCTGCCACTTATGGGTCAGATGATTGCCTGCCACCATTAAGCAATTGGTAATTAAATATAGACATTTTTTTCACGAAAATAAATTGTCACGCACAACGAGTCTGTGTGCAACATGTCAGCTCGATTGGATCACGGGAAGTGGGTTAAAAAAACGACCGAAAGATTTGCACGGTCGTAAGCGCGCAAGCAAGCAAGCAAGTGAACTTAATATAAAGGATTTAAAACCCACGCGTGTCTGCGAGGGGGAAACGCTCGATCCCCATACAGGCCGGTCACGTGGAGGCCACCGTTTTGCTGTAGCCGCCTTCTCCTGGCAGAGCCAGGTGTACGGCTCCATCCTTGATGTCCACCCACGTGGAAGAGTTGGAACAGGTGGAGCTCAGAGGCTCCGCGCGTCTCGTGAGCGTCTCTCTGCGGCACAAAGTTGACCACGGGGCCAATCACTGGGGAGTCAGAGGGACCCCCCCGCCCCCCCCGCCCTCCCCCCGCCCGCCTCACCCCCCGCCCCTCCCCCCGCCCCTCCCCCCGCCCCCCGCCCACCTCGCCTCANCCCCCCCCCCGCCCTCCCCCGCCCCCCGCCTTCCTCCCCGCCCCCCCACCCCCCCGGCTCATCATCACCACCGTCACCCCATCATCATCACCACCACCACTACTATCATCATCACCCCCATCATCATCATCACCATCACCACCACTACTATTACCCCCCCCCATCACCACCATCACACCCCCATCATCATCATCACCACCGTCACCCCCCCATCAACATCATCACCACCACCACCACTACTATCATCATCACCACCACCATCACACCCCATCAACATCATCACCACCACCACCACCACTACTATCATCATCACCACCACCATCACACCCCCATCAACATCATCACCACCACCACCACCACTACTATCATCACCACCACCATCACACCCCATCATCATCATCATCACCACCACCACTACTATCATCACCACCACCATCACACCCCATCATCATCATCACCACCACTACTATCATCACCACCACCACCGTCACCCCATCATCATCACCACCACCACTACTATCATCACCACCACCATCACCCCATCATCACCACCACCACCATCACACCCCATCATCATCACCATCGTCATCACCACCACACCCCCATAATCATCACCACCATCAAACCCTCATCATCATCATCACCATCATCACCATCATCACCCCCCGCCATCATCACCATCGTCTTCACAACCACACCCCCATCATCATCATCATCACCTTCACCCCCATCATCATCATCATCACCTTCACCCCCATCATCACACCCCATCATCCCCATCATCACCACCTTCATCATCACCATCATCCTCACCACCACCATCACCACACCCCTATCCCCACCATCACACCCCCATCATCATCACCATCACCACCATCACACCTTCATAATCATCACCACCACCGTCACCCCCATCATCATCACCACTGTCATAATCATCATCACACCCCATCATCACCACCACCACCATCACCACACTCCTATCTCCACCATCTCACCCTCACCATCACCACCATCACCACCATCACCCCATCACACCTTCATCATCACCACCACCACCCCCGTCACCATCAACCACCCACGGGTCACACCCAGATCGTAATCATCATGCGAACTACCTTCAGAAAACTTGACGAGATTAATATTGCGTGTAGCCGCGTGAGTGTGTAGCTGTGTGTGTGTAACCCTGTGTGTGTGTAGCCGTGTGTGTGTGTAGCTGTGTGTGTAGCTGTGTGTGTAGCNGTGTGTGTGTAGCTGTGTGTGTGTAGTAGTGTGTGTAGCTGTGTGTGTGTGTGTGTGTGTGNGTGTGTGTGGCTGNGTGTGTGTGTGTAGGTGTGTGTGTGTGTGTGTGTGTGTGTGTAACTGTGTATGTGTAGCCGTGTATGTGTGTAGCTGTGTGTGTGTAGCCGTGTGTGTAGCTGTGTGTGTAGCTGTGTGTGTGTAGTGTGTGTAGCTGTGTGTGTAGGTGTGTGTGTTAGCGTCGTGTGTGTAGCTGTGTGTGTGTAGCTGTGTGTGTGTAGATGTGTGTGTGTAGTTGTGTGTGTAGCTGTGTGAGCTGTGTGTGTAGCTGTGTGTGTGTGGTGNGTGTGTGGTGTGTGTGTGTAGCTGTGTGTGTGTAGCTGTGAGTGTATGTAGCCGTGTGTGATAGGCTATGTGTAAGGTGTCTGGTCAACGTGTAGCTGTCAATCATCGGCGAGTTCATAGTTACACCCCAAGCAGCGTTGAGGTTGTGGTGGTTATAGTGGTGGGTGGTGGGTGGTGTGGTGTCACCCTCTGTGGTGAGGTTGTGGTGGTTATAGTGGTGGTGGTGGTGTTGGTGGCGGTGGTGGGTGGTGGGTGGTGGTGGTGGTGGCAGTGGTGGTGTCACCCTCTGTGGTGAGGTTGTGGTGGTTATAGTGGTGGTGGTGGTGTTGGTGGCGGTGGTGGTGGTGGTGGTGGTGGTGGTGGCAGTGGTGGTGCCTCTGTGGTGAGGTTGTGGTGGTTAAAGTGGTGGTGGTGGTGGGTGGTGGTGGTGTCACCCTCTGTGGTGAGGTTGTGGTGGTTATAGTGGTGGGTGGCTGGTGGTGGTGGCGGTGGTGGTTATAGTGGTGGGTGGTGGTGGTCGGTGGTGGTGTCACCCTCTGTGGTGAGGTTGTGGTGGTTATAGTGGTGGTGGGTGGCTGGTGGTGGTGGCGGTGGTGGTTATAGTGGTGGTGGTAGCTGGTGGTGGTGTCACCCTGTGTGGTGAGGTTGTGGTGGTTATAGTGGTGGTGAGTGGTGTTGGTGGCGGTGGTGGTGGTGGTGGCGGTGGTTATAGTGGTGGTGGGTGGCTGGTGGTGGTGGCGGTGGTGGTTATGTGGTGTGGGTGGTGGTGGTGGTGGTGGGTGGTGGTGGTGGTGTCACCCTGTGTGGTGAGGTTGTGGTGGTTATGTGGTGGTGGGTGTGGTGGTGGTTATAGTGGTGTGGGTGGCTGGTGGTGGTGGTGGTTATGTGGTGGTGGGTGGCTGGTGGTGGTGGCGGTGGTGGTTATAGTGGTGGTGGGTGGTGTTGGTGGCGGTGGTGGTGTGTGGCGGTGGTTATAGTGGTGTGGGTGGCTGGTGGTGTGGCGGTGGTGGTTATAGTGGTGGTGGGTGGTGGTGGTGGTGTGGTGTGGGTGGTGTGTCACCCTGTGTGGTGAGGTTGTGGTGGTTATGTGGTGGTGGGTGGGTGGTGGTGTTATAGTGGTGTGGGTGGCTGGTGGTGGCGGTGGTTATAGTGGTGGTGGGTGGCTGGTGGTGGTGGCGGTGGTGGTTATAGTGGTGGTGGGTGGTGTTGGTGGCGGTGGTGGTGGTGGTGGCGGTGGTTATGTGGTGGTGGGTGGTGGTGGTGGTGGTGGGTGGTGGTGTCACCCTGTGTGGTGAGGTTGTGGTGGTTATGTGGTGGTGGGTGGTGGTGGTGGTTATGTGGTGGTGGGTGGTGGTGGTGGCGGTGGTTATAGTGGTGGTGGTGGCTGGTGTGGTGGCGGTGGTGGTTGTTATAGTGGTGGTGTGGTGGTGGTGGTGGGTGGTGGTGGTGGTGTCACCCTGTGTGGTGAGGTTGTGGTGGTTATAGTGGTGGTGGGTGGCTGGTGTGGTTATAGTGGTGGTGGTGGCTGGT
>MU249632.1:1595196-1758714 GCA_018977245.1 Lethenteron camtschaticum
GTGGGTTTGTGTTTGGTGGGATGGTGGGTGTGTGTAGGTTTGTGTGGGGTGTGTGTGGATGTGTGTGGGTTTGTGTGGATGTGTGTGGGTTTGTGTGGGTGTGTGTGTGGGTGTGTGTAGGTTGTGTGGGGTGTGTGTGGATGTGTGTGTGGGTTTGTGTGGGTGTGTGTGTGGGTGTGTGTAGGTTTGTGTGGGGTGTGTGTGTGTGTGTGTGGGTTTGTGTGGGTGTGTGTGTGGGTGTGTGGGTTGTGTGGGGTGTGTGTGGTGTGTGTGGTGTGTGGGTGTGTGGGGGGTGTGGGGTGTGTGGTGTGTGTGGTTGTGTGTGGGTTGTGGGTGTGTGTGGTTTGTGTGTGGGTGTGTGTGGGTGTGTGTGTTGTGGGTGTGTGGTGTGTGTGGGGTGTGTGTGGGTGTGTGTGTGGGGTGTGTNGTGGGTTGTGTGGGTGTGTGTGGGTTGTGGTGTGTGGGTGGTGTGTGTGGTGTGTGTGGGTGTGTGTGGGTTTGTGTGGTGTGTGTGGTTGTGTGGGTGTGTGGGTTTGTGGGTGTGTGGGTGTGTGTGGGTTTGTGTGGGTTGTGTGGGTTTGTGTGGGTGGTGGGGGGTGTGTGTGGTGTGTGTGGTGTGTGGTGTGTGTGGGTGGTTTGTGTGGGTGGTGTGGGTTTGTGTGGGTGTGTGGGGGTGTGTGGGTTTGTGTGGGTGGTGTGGTTTGTGTGGGTGTGTGGGGGTGTGTGGTGTGTGGTGTGTGGGTGGTGTGGGGTGTGTGTGGGTTGTGTGGTGTGTGGTTTTGTGGGTGTGTGGGGTGGTGTGTGGGTTTGTGTGGTGTGTGTGGGTGGTTTGTGTGGGTGTTGTGGGTTGTGTGGGTTGTGTGTGGTGTGGTGGGTGTGTGGGTTGTGTGTGTGGGGTGGGTGTGTGTGGGTGTGTGTGGGTGTGGGGTGGTGTGGGTTTGTGTGTGGGGTGGTGTGTGTGTGGGTGTGTGGGTGTGGGGTGTGTGGGGGTGGTGTGGGTTTGTGTGGGGTGTGTGGTTTGGTGGGTGTGTGGGGGTGTGGTGGTTTGTGTGGTGTGTGTGGTTGTGGGGGTGTGTGTGGGTGTGTGTGGGTTTGTGTGGGTGTGTTGGGGTGTGTGGGTGTGTGTGGGTTTGTGGTGGTGTGGTTTGTGGGGGTGTGTGTGTGTTGTGTGGGTTGTGTGGGTGTGTGGGGGGTGTGGGTTGTGTGGGTGTGTGGGGGTGTGTTGGTTTGTGTGGTTGTGTGGGTGTGTGGGGGTGTGTGTGGGTGTGTGTGGGTTTTGTGGGTGTGTGTGGGGTGTGTGGGGGTGTGTGTGGGTTTGTGTGGTTGTGTGGTTTGTGGGGGTGTGTGTGGGTGTGTGGGGTTTGTGTGGGTGTGTGTGGGGTGTGTGGGGGTGTGTGTGGGTTTGTGTGGGTGTGGTGGGGTGTGTGTGGGTTTGTGTGGGTGTGTGTGGGTTTGTGTGGGTGTGTGTGGGTTTGTGTNGTGTGTGTGGGGGGTGTGTGGGTTTGTGTGGGTGTGTGTGGGTGTGTTTGTGTGTGGGTTTGTGTGGGTGTGGTGGGTTTGTTGGGGTTGTGTGGGGGTGTGTGGGTTGTGGGTGGTGTGTGGTGTGGTGTGGGGGGTGTGGTGGTGTGTGTGGGTGTGTGTGGGTGTGTGTGGGTTCGCTGGCGTTCTCGAAGGAAATTCTAGGAAGTGAGATTGTTTGGTGAGAGGGGGGAAAAGTTTTGGGAGTTAAAAATAAAAAATCCGCCCCCCCCTCTCCCGACTTGTTTGAGGAACTTTGCACAAGCGGCTATCGGGGGGGGGGGGGCAGGGCAGGGGGGGGGGCACCTGGGAAAATGTAAACCCGGCGGCGGCGGCGGCGTTCTGGCCGACGCACCATGGCAACAATCCTCTACTATTCTCGGCTGCTGAAAGCCGAAATACGTCAACGGTGTGATGACGACGACGATGATGCTTATTGCCGGGTTATTTTTTTTAGGCGTGCGGCAAATCGGTTTTGTACGGCAAGTGCTGAATCAACGCACGGCGCCGTTGCTAGGCGCGCCGTTGCTAGGCGCGGCGCCGTTGCTAGGCGCGCCGTTGCTAGGCGCGGCGCCGTTGCTAGGCGCGGCGCCGTTGCTAAGCGCGCCGTTGCTAGGCGCGGCGCCGTTGCTAAGCACCGTTGCTAGGCGTGGCGCCATTGCTAAGCACCGTTGCTAGGCGTGGCGCCGTTGCTAGGCGTGGCGCCGTTGCTAGGCGCCGTTGCTAAGCGTTTTCTGAGCGTTCGACGACGAACTACTTTCTTACTTTCTTGAGACGCGCGGCTGAGCGGTACGGCGATGCAGTTTGTGACAAAGTTACGCAGCAGCGGTGGCGGCGGTGGCGGCCCTCGGTTTATTCATCCCGCCATCTCGCCGCGCGTGCCCAGTAGCGCACCGCGTCTCGCCAAGTTTTTATATCAAATCGTCGTTTACGGGGAAAATAACTTTCGCTTCACGCGGTTTTTTCGCCCGACGCGGCACTTTTCCGGAACGCGTCCACTATGACTGCCGCGGTAAACCCAGGACTTGCTGTACATTTGCGCTGGTTACAAGTTCAGGGACTCCTCGACTTACGAACATTCGACTTACGAACATTGGACTTACGAACATTGGACTTACGAACTTTCGACTTACGAATATTCGACTTACGAACATTGGACTTACGAACATTCGACTTACGAACATTGGACTTACGAACTTTCGACTTAAGAACTTTCAGAGACACGAACAAACCCGTCCGTACGTCCAGTTGCCGGTTCGGACCTAAGGTCGTAAGTTCAACCGCGCGCGCAATAGATGGCGGTGGTGGCGGCATCTACATCGGCAGAACGTGAAGAACCAGTGGCGTTTACATCTACAGGAGATTATACAACTTTTAAGGCCATTCCCCGTGTTTACTGTACGTACCATAAAACACGTTTGGGGTCGGAAGGAGTAAAGTTGGACTTACGAACAAATCGACTTACGAACAAAAACTCTAGAAACCAACTCGTTCCTAAGTAGAGGAGTCCCTGCCAACAGATCCCACGTCACACGCTCCATGCGCGCGAGTCTCTCACCCCTCACTCGCGGACTCCAATAAAGGCCGCGGCTCGAACCACGGAGGTTTTGATTTCCCGGCGAATGTTGCGAGCAATCGTCGCCGGCGATGGCTGCCGCGAAATTCCCCCCTCCCCCCTCCACCAACGAGAGGGCAACGTTCCGTTCAGATCACGAGGTTCACACTCTGCTCGTACCCAGATACGACCCAAATACTTACAAAAAAAATCTGCGGCTTCAAAATCCCGCTTTGATGGATGCCAAGAGAAAGCCTTCCGTCCGACTGATCGCTCCTCTTGATAATTACGGTGGTGTACCGAGCAACTGGCTGATTATTGAAGTGAATGTCACCTCCCTAACGACCTAATCCCTAATCACCTAGGTAACCAGGACTAGGCCTGGCCAATCCCTCATCACCTAGGCAACCAGTACTAGGCCTGGCCCATCCCTAATCACCTAGGCAACCAGTACTAGGACTAACCCATCCCTAATCACCTAGGCAACCAGTATTAGGCCTGGCCCATCCCTAATCACCTAGGTAACCAGGACTAGACCTGGTCCATCCTTAATCCCCTAGGCAACCAGGACTAGGCCTGGTCCATCCCTAATCACCAAGGCAACCAGGACTAGGCCTGGTCCATCCCTCATCACATAGGCAACCAGTACTAGGCCTGGTCCATCCCTCATCACCTAGGCAACCAGTACTAGGACTAACCCATCCCTAATCACCTAGGCAACCAGTACTAGGCCTGGCTCATCCCTAATCACTAGGCAACCAGTACTAGGCCTGGTCCATCCCTAATCACCTAGGCAACCAGTACTAGGCCTGGTCCATCCCTCATCACCTAGGCAACCAGTACTAGGACTAACCCATCCCTAATCACCTAGGCAACCAGTACTAGGCCTGGCTCATCCCTAATCACCTAGGCAACCAGTACTAGGCCTGGTCCATCCCTAATCACCTAGGCAACCAGTACTAGGCCTGGTCCATCCCTCATCACCTAGGCAACCAGTACTAGGACTAACCCATCCATAATCACCTAGGCAACCAGTACTAGGCCTGGCTCATCCCTAATCACCTAGGCAACCAGTACTAGGCCTGGTCCATCCCTCATCACCTAGGTAACCGGTACTAGGCCTGGCCAATCGCTAATCACCTAGGTAACCAGTACTAGGCCTGGTCCATCACTAATCAACTAGGTAACCAGTACTAGGCCTGGCCCATCGCTAATCACCTAGGTAACCAGTACTAGGCCTGGTCCATCCCTAATCACCTAGGCAACCAGCACTAGGCCTGGCCCATCCCTAATCACCTAGGTAACCAGTACTAGGCCTGGTCCATCCCTAATCACCTAGGCAACCAGTACTAGACCTGGTCCATCCCTCATCACCTAGGCAACCAGTACTAGACCTGGCCTATCCCTAATCACCTAGGCAACCAGTACTAGACCTGGTCCATCCCTCATCACCTAGGCAACCAGTACTAGGCCTGGCCCATCCCTAATCACCTAGGCAACCAGTACGAGGCCTGGCCAATCCCTAATCACCTAGGCAACCAGCACTAGGCTTGGCCCATCCCTAATCACCTAGGTAACCAGGACTAGGCCTGGTCCATCGCTAATCACCGAGGTAACCAGTACTCGGCCTGGCCCATCCCTCATCACCTAGGCAACCAGTACTAGGCCTGGCCCATCCCTAATCACCTAGGCAACCAGTACTAGGCCTGGCCCATCCCTCATCACCTAGGCAACCAGTACTAGGCCTGGTCCATCCCTAATCACCTGGGTAACCAGTACTAGGCCTGGTCCATCCCTAATCCCCTAGGCAACCAGCACTAGGCCTGGCTCATCCCTCATCACCTAGGCAACCAGTACTAGGCCTGGCCCATCCCTAATCACCTGGGCAACCAGCACTAGGCCTGGCCCATCCCTAATCACCTAGGTAACCAGGACTAGGCCTGGTCCATCGCTAATCACCTCGGTAACCAGTACTAGGCCTGGCCCATCCCTCATCACCTAGGCAACCAGTACTAGGCCTGGCTCATCCCTCATCACCTAGGCAACCAGCACTAGGCCTGGCCCATCCCTAATCACCTAGGTAACCAGGACTAGGCCTGGTCCATCGCTAATCACCTAGGCAACCAGTACTAGGCCTGGTCGATCCCTCATCACCTAGGAAACCAGTAGCAGGCCTGTTCTTCCCTAATCAGTCCCACGCCCCCATCACCCAGCCTCACGGTGCACAGCCACGTGGACGTGACAGGCCACATTTTTATTATTTTAAAAACAAGAAATGGGCACAGAAAAAAAACCCAGCAACCAACATTGTCCACCCCCTTACCGGCCAGACTACTACACGGGGGGGGGGGGGGGGGTGGACGTCGCGTACCTTGGTGACACAACTCCACGGAGGTCACCATCGTCGTTGAGTCGTTGACGTCACGGGGGTAAAGAACAACAACAAAACACCGCCACACACCTCCTGTGACGACACGATACCACGCGCCGCTCGCTTCGCCCGCACGTGTCGCCACCGGCGCCGCGTGAATATATAAATGTGTCTAGATTTGAAGCTTTCGTGACTGCAAGGATTCACACTCTTAGTTCTGTCGGTAAAGTCACGTAGGTAAAAAATGAAATTAAAATTTCGATTTAAAGCTTTCGTGACTGCAGGGATTCATCTTCTTGGTTCTTTCGGTAAAAAAAGTCACGTGACTTTACCGAAAGAACCAAGAAAATGAAATTAAAATTAATAAAAATAAATCACGACGTTTCGGAGGCAACACAAGTCTCCGTCATCAGGTGGGACCGTCACAGCCAGATTTGCTGCATCAAGTGAAAACAGGAAATCTGATTTTTTTTTATGCAGCAAATCTGGCTGTGACTGTCCACCTGATGACGGAGACTTGTGTTGCCTCCGAAACGTCGTGATTTTATAGTTTTATTTTTATTAATTTTAATTTAATTTTTTACCTACGTGACTTTACCGACAGAACTAAGAGTATATAAATGTGTCGTCAAACCCGCCACCACCCGGCACGGCCAACAACTTAGTGAGGGTTGTCACGTGAACAGAACGCGGCCAATTCGTCGCTAGTCCAGCACACCGGTACGTTACCACGTTCTGTCGGGTGGTGGCGGGTTTAACGGCACGCACTAATATAAAGCCCACGTGGTTAAACAGACAGACAATAATAATTATTATTATAATTTAAATAAAAGTGCTCTCACAGAAACTACTCCATCTGGAGGAGAGAGGAGGGGAGGGGGGGGGAAAACACAACAGCAGCAATCGTCATCCCTACTGGGAAGGAGAAAAACAAGTGAACTAATAATCGTTGACAGGAGCGTCCTGATCAAGGAGTCTCGATAATCGGTGAGGCTTTGCCGGACAAAACAAGCTTAGTAAATTATCATCACAACTACAACAATAATAATGACGTTAACGATCATCTGTGGCAGCCTTGTGCCACGAGATGACGCCGCCAATACCAAAGTGTACGTCTCCTCGGCTTGACGTCCATTCTTGTGGATTGAAAAGGCAACGTGGTGATGGGGGGAGGGGGAGGTGGAGGGGGGGGAGATTGGGCGACGTTAATTAGCTTCGCGAGTTCGCGATGGCCAACCTCGCTCTCACGCCGCCGACCTGACCCTCTGTGCCCTCTACCCACGCACACTTACCAAGCTGGCCAGGGATACCAGCTGTGCCACTATCCCTACTGCTGCTGCTGCTACTACTGCTACTGCTGCTGCTACTGCTACTGCTGCTACTGCTGCTGCTGCTACTACTGCTGCTGCTACTGCTACTGCTGCTACTGCTGCTGCTACTGCTGCTGCTGCTACTGCTGCTGCTACTGCTACTGCTGCTGCTGCTACTGCTGCTGCTGCTACTACTACTGCTGCTGCTACTGCTGCTGCTACTGCTGCTGCTGCTACTACTGCTACTACTGCTGCTGCTACTCCTGCTACTACTGCTGCTGCTGCTACTACTGCTGCTGCTACTCCTGCTACTACTGCTGCTGCTACTGCTGCTGCTACTCCTGCTACTACTGCTGCTGCTGCTACTACTGCTGCTACTGCTACTACTGCTGCTGCTACTNCTGCTACTACTGCTGCTGCTGCTACTACTGCTACTACTGCTGCTGCTGCTACTACTGCTGCTACTACTACTGCTGCTACTACTACTACTGCTGCTGCTACTGCTGCTGCTACTGCTACTACTACTGCTGNTACTACTACTGNTACTACTACTACTACTGCTGCTACTACTGCTACTACTGCTGCTGCTACTGCTGCTACTACTGCTACTACTGCTGCTGCTGCTACTTCTGCTACTACTGCTGCTACTACTGCTGCTGCTGCTACTGCTGCTACTACTACTGCTACTGCTGCTGCTGCTGCTACTGCTGCTACTACTTGCTACTACTGCTGCTGCTGCTACTCCTGTACACTGCTGCTACTACTNCGCTGCTGCTGCTACTGCCGCTACTCCTGCTACTACTGCTGCTACTCCTGCTACTACTGCTGCTACTACTACTACTGCTGCTGCTACTACTGCTACTACTGCTGCTGCTGCTACTGCTGCTACTCCTGCTACTACTGCTGCTCCTACTGCTGCTACTCCTGCTACTACTGCTGCTACTACTGCTGCTGCTACTGCTGCTACTCCTGCTACTACTGCTGCTACTACTGCTGCTACTACTGCTGCTGCTACTCCTGCTGCTACTACTTCTCCTGCTACTACTACTGCTACTACTGCTGCTGCTACTACTACTGCTACTACTCCTACTGCTGCTACTACTGCTACTANTGCTGCTGCTACTACTGCTACTCCTGCTACTACTACTACTGCTGCCGCTACTACTACTGCTACTACTACTGTTGCTGCTACTACTGCTACTACTACTGCTGCTACTACTGCTGCTACTGCTACTACTGCTGCTGCTACTACTACTGCTCCTGCCACTACTACTCCTGCAACTACTACTACTCTTGCCACTACTACTGCTACTACTGCCACTACTACTACAACTCCTGCCACTACTACTACTACTACTCCTGCAACTATTACTACTCCTGCCACTACTACTACTACTACTACTCCTGCCACTACGACTCCTGCCACTACCACTGCTCCTACCGCGTGCCGCCACGTGCCCGCCCGCAGGTGGACTTCACGTTCGAGCGCGAGGTGCTGGCCGCGCTGCTGGCGCCCTGCGCCGCCTCGCTGGGGCTCTGCTGCCGGCGGGCCACGGCGGCCGCGTGGCCCGCGCCTTCCGCGCCCTCGCCGCTCCCGAGCTGCTGGCCGCGCTCTACGACCCCGGCGGCGCACACCGGCGCGGCCTCGCCAAGATGTGCGAGGCCATCGACGGCCTGCTCGACCGCGGGATCCTGTGACCGGCCCGCCCGGCCCGTGCCACCGAAGGCCTCGGCCTCGTGTCATCGACGGACTGCTGGACCTTCGGACTGTATGANCCCCCCCCCCTCTCTCGCCATCGAAGGCCTGCTGGAGCACGTGACCCCACGTGACCCCGTGCCATCGAAGGCCTGCTGGATCACGTGACCCCTGTACCATCAAAGGCCTGCTGGACCATGACCCCGCGTGACCCCCATGCCATCGAAGGCCTGCTGGATCACGTGACCCCTGTACCATCAAAGGCCTGCTGGACAGCCGTGTGACCCGTGCCATCGAAGGCCGCTGGACACGTGACCCCTGTACCAGAACGCTGCATGACCCCGCTTGACCCCTGTCCATGAAGGCCCGTGGACAGCCTTGTAAGTCTCCCAGGGGGCACCCTGTACATGCCACGTGTGTACGAGACACTGTGTGTGTCTGTGTGTGTGTGTGGGGAGCGGTAGTGTAGTGGTTAGCGCGCTGCGCCACGAACCCGGCGACCCGAGTTCAATTCCCGCTCACGGCCACCACCAGCACCGGTGGCGATCATTCCGAACCGGTCCTGGGCCTCCCCTAGGCCGACCCAGCCCCAAATGAGTACCTGGCACGGTGTGTAGTCAAACATCGCCACTGGGGAGACAAAGGCGGTCGGGCGTGGTGCCGACCCCCCCCCCCACCCCCCTCGTGTGACGTGCCGGCCTTTAGCAGGTGCTCGCCCAAGGCACTCGCCCCTAAAGTATTTTGAGGCTATACGGGCGTCTTTGTGTTTGTGTGCGCGCGTGTGTGTGTCTGTTCGGCCGGATCGAGGGGCTAAACGGGCGCGGCACGGGCTAGAGAAGAGATGGAGTGATGTGGTACAGGAGGACGTGGAGCTGAGTGGACTTGCCGATGACTGGTACCAGCGGTGTCAAGATCGGCCTCAGTGGAGGAGGCTCGTGAAGGACGCTGCTGGGCAGTTGGAGGCAGTCGCCCTCTAGCAACAACAGAGGGCGGAGGAGCAACGCTCACAACAACGAGCGGAGCGCCGGGTGGCTAAAGCACAGCAAGTTGGCACAGTAGGGGGCACAGGTGGTGCATCAGCCAGTCATCTCGGTCATCTCAGTCAGTCGACCCGTGGCACCTGCTGGGTCTGCCCCGTGACCTCCTGCCAGCGGGCGTTCGACACTTCACGTGGAAGCCTCAAGGTGCACATGGCCTGGCACAAGCGTCGCGGTGACGTCACCGCCACTGAGTGGCGAATGGCGCTTGTCGTTGTGGTGTCTGGAGGCAAGTTGCTAGAAGACGAATGTGGGGTGGGCGGGCGGCGGGCGGCGTTACCGTCAATTTGTTATTGCGATTTATTTAGGCCATCAGGAAGAGTCCACACCTCGCGTGCGTGCGTGGTGAAGGGANGGGGAGAAAAACAACAACAACGCGAATGACCCCCGGCAACACGCGGCCGACGCCGCTCGCGAGATGGGCACGCGGACTTGGGATGAACGCGGCGATCGCTTCGCCGAAGGCGGCCGCGGCAGCCGCGGATACCAACGGTTTGCGCCCCCAAACCCACACCCCTCCAAGCTCTGCGGTCCCCTACGTACGGAAGGTGTCCACGGCCGGTTAACGACGAGTGTTGTTTAATTCTAGATTTGAAGCTTTCGTGACTGCAAGGATTCACACTCTTAGTTCTTTCGGTAAAGTCACGTAGGTAAAAAATGAAATTAAAATTTATAAAAATAAAATAATAAAAATCACGACGTTTCGGAGGCAACGCAAGTCTCCATCAGCAGGTGGGACCGTCACAGCCAATTTGCTGCATCAAGTGAGTGTTGTTTACGCACGTGGCAGAGGAGGAAACCGGTGCAACCCGGAGAAAATCCACGAGCGAGTGAGTAAAAAAACCCGTAAAAACAAAGTTTTTCACTATAAATCTTTTATTTGCGTGTTCAATGGGCCACAACGCAGCCCACATTGGTCTTTGAAACGGGCGGCTAGAGTCCTCTCGTCCTCTGGCTTGAGATGGCTGCCACCTATGGGTCAAATGATTGCCTGCCACCATTAAGCAATTGGTAATTAAATATAATTGTTTTACCTAAAAAGTGTCAAATTTTGGAAAAAAAATTTCACGAAAAGAAATTGTCACGCACAACGAGTCTGTGTGCAAAATGTCAGCTCGATTGGATCACGGGAAGTGGGTTTAAAAAACGACCGAAAGATTTGCACGGTCGTAAGCGCGCAAGCAAGCAAGCAAGTGAACTTAATATAAAGGATTTAAAAGAGGGTGGGAGGGAGCAACGCTCTATCCCCCCCCCCTCCGCTCCCATGCAGACGGAAACAGGTGCAGGTCTGCATTGTGTTTGCCGTGAGTCGCTCTTCTCCTGCCACAAGAGACCAGGGGAAGGGTTACACGGCTCGCCACGACACCCAACCCGCGGCTAAAGGAAGGGAGGGAGGAGGAGGTGGAGTTTTATCAACATCGTTTTTTTTTTGGCGGAGCGACAGTGCAGCGGTCAGCGCTACGCCGCCGCTACGAACCCGGCGACCCCGGTTCGATTCCCGCTCACGGCCAACACCGGTGACTTTTATGTGAACCGGTGCTGGGCCTCCCCTAGGTCGACTCAGCCACCACACCACCGCCACTGCCACTAGGGAGTCAAAGGCGGCCGGGTATTATTCCCGCCTGCATAGGTGCTACTCGCTAACTGCACTTGCCCCGACAGGCTGGTCAAGGCTACACGGGGGATCTTCGTCTTTTCTTTGTATCCACCCGCACCCCCCTCGCTGGACTATGGATGGGGCGGCTGCTTGCCAGCAGCCTATCCGCCACCACCACCAACCACAATCAACCACCCGGTTATAATTAACAACATAACTCAGTAGTAGTAGCAGCAGTAGTGGGTGAAGTGTAAGAGGGGGAGTTCCCCTATTCATGAACAGAATCCGATCGCACCCCCACCGCCCGCCCTCCGGGCTGCCGTTTTGAAGGACGAAAACTTTCAGAATCGTCATCAGAATAGTTATATACCGGAGGAATCCGATGAGCTGTAAAGCTTAGTCGGGGGGGGGGGGCGCCCGCACTCGCCCCCCGCCCCCCCNAGCCAAAGTTTTTAACACGGAAAAAGCCGGTAGATGATTTTCAGAATCCGTTCGGCGTGGTGGTGGTGGATGTGTGTGGGAGGTGTGTGTGGGTGTGGGGGGGTGTGGTGAGTTTGTGTGGGTGTGTGTGGGTTTGTGTGGGTGTGTGTGGGGGGTGTGTGTGGGTTGTGTGGATGTGTGTGGGTTTGTGTGGGGTGGTGGGTGTGTGTAGGTTTGTGTGGGTGTGTGTGGATGTGTGTGGGTTTGTGTGGATGTGTGTGGGTTTGTGTGGGTGTGTGTGGGTTTGTGTGGGTGTGTGTGGGGATGGTGGGTGTGTGTAGGTTTGTGTGGGTGTGTGTGGATGTGTGTGGGTTTGTGTGGATGTGTGTGGGTGTGTGTGGATGTGTGTGGGTTTGTGTGGGTGTGTGTGGGTGTGTGTGGATGTGTGTGTGGGTTTGTGTGGGTGTGTGTGGGTGTGTGTGGATGTGTGTGGGTTTGTGTGGGTGTGTGTGGGTGTGTGTGGGTTTGTGTGGGTGTGTGTGGGTGTGTGTAGGTTTGTGTGGGTGTGTGTGGATGTGTGTGGGTTTGTGTGGGTGTGTGGGGGTGTGTGGGGTGTGTGTGGGTGTGTGTGGATGTGTGTGGGTATGTGGGATGTGTGTGGGTTTGTGTGGGTGTGTGTGGGTGTGTGTGTGTGTGGGTGTGTGTGGATGTGTGTGGGGGTGTGTGTGGGTGTGTGGGTGTGTGTGGGTTTGTGTGGGTGTGTGTGGGTTTGTGTGGGTGTGTGTGGGTTTGTGTGTGTGTGTGGGGTGTGTGTGGGTTTGTGTGGGGTGTGTGGGTTTGTGTGGGTGTGTGTGGGTTTGTGTGGGTGTGTGTGGGTGTGTGTGGGTTTGTGTGGGTTTGTGTGGGTGTGTGGGGGTGTGTGTGGGTGTGTGTAGATGTGTGTGGGTGTGTGTGGGTGTGTGGGTTTGTGTGGGTGTGTGGGGGTGTGTGTGGGTTTGTGTGGGTGTGTGGGTTTGTGTGGGTGTGTGGGGGGTGTGTGTGGGTGTGTGTAGATGTGTGTGGGTGTGTGTGGGTGTGTGTGGGTTTGTGTGGGGTGTGTGGGTTGTGTGGGTGTGGGGGGTGTGTGTGGGTTTGTGTGGATGTGTGTGGGTGGGTTTGTGTGGGTGTGTGTGGGTGTGTGTGGGTTTGTGTGGGTGTGTGTGGGTGTGTGTGGGTTTGTGTGTGTGGGGTGGGTGTGTGTGGGTGTGTGTGGGTGTGGTGGGTTTGTGTGTGTNGGGTGGGTGTGTGTGGGTGTGTGTGGTGTGGGGGTGTGTGGGGGTGTGTGTGGGTTTGTGTGGGGTGTGTGGGTTTGTGTAGGGGTGTGTGGGGGTGTGTGTGGGTTTGTGGGTGTGTGTGGGTGTGTGGGGGTGTGTGTGGGTGTGTGTGGGTTGTGTGGGTGTGTGTNGGGTGTGTGGGGGTGTGTGTGGGTTTGTGTGGATGTGTGTGGGTGGGTGTGTGTGGGTGTGTGTGGGTTTGTGTGGGTGTGTNGGGGGTGTGTGTGGGTTGTGTGGGTGTGTGGGGGGTGTGTGTGGGTTTGTGTGGATGTGTGTGGTGTGTGGGGGTGTGTGTGGGTGTGTGTGGGTTTGTGTGGGTGTGTGTGGGTGTGTGGGGGTGTGTGTGGGTTTGTGTGGATGTGTGTGGGTTTGTGGGGGTGTGTGTGGGGTGTGTGGGTTTGTGTGGGTGTGTGGGGGTGTGTGTGGGTTTGTGTGGGTGTGTGGGGTGTGTGTGTGGGTTTGTGTGGTGTGTGTGGTGTGTGGGGGTGTGTGTGGGTGTGTGTGGGTTTGTGTGGGTGTGTGTGGGTGTGTGGGGGTGTGTGTGGGTTTGTGTGGATGTGTGTGGGTTGTGGGGGTGTGTGTGGTGTGTGTGGGTTTGTGTGGGTGTGTGTGGGGTGTGTGGGGGGTGTGTGTGGGTTTGTGTGGGTGTGTNGGGGGTGTGTGTGGGTTTGTGTGGATGTGTGTGGGTGTGTGGGGTGTGTGTGGGTGTGTGGGGTGTGTNTGTTTGGGTGTGGGNTGTGTGTGTGGGTGTGTGTGGGTGTGGTGGGTGTGGGTGGGTTCGCTGGCGTTCTCGAAGGAAATTCTAGGAAGTGAGATTGTTTGGTGAGAGGGGGGAAAGTTTTGGGAGTTAAAAATAAAAAATCCGCCCCCCCCCCCTCCCGACTTGTTTGAGGAACTTTGCACAAGCGGCTATCGGGGGGGGGGGGGCAGGGCAGGGGGGGGGGCACCTGGGAAGATGTAAACCCGGCGGCGGCGGCGTTCTGGCCGACGCACCATGGCAACAATCCTCTACTATTCTCGGCTGCTGAAAGCCGAAATACGTCAACGGTGTGATGACGACGACGATGATGCTTATTGCCGGGTTANTTTTTTTAGGCGTGCGGCAAATCGGTTTTGTACGGCAAGTGCTGAATCAACGCACGGCGCCGTTGCTAGGCGCGCCGTTGCTAGGCGCGGCGCCGTTGCTAGGCGCGGCGCCGTTGCTAAGCGCGGCGCCGTTGCTAGGCGCGGCGCCATTGCTAAGCGCGCCGTTGCTAGGCGCGGCGCCGTTGCTAAGCACCGTTGCTAGGCGTGGCGCCATTGCTAAGCACCGTTGCTAGGCGTGGCGCCGTTGCTAGGCGTGGCGCCGTTGCTAGGCGCCGTTGCTAAGCGTTTTCTGAGCGTTCGACGACGAACTACTTTCTTACTTTCTTGAGACGCGCGGCTGAGCGGTACGGCGATGCAGTTTGTGACAAAGTTACGCGGCAGCGGCGGTGGCGGCGGTGGCCCTCGGTTTATTCATCCCGCCATCTCGCCGCGCGTGCCCAGTAGCGCACCGCGTCTCGCCAAGTTTTTATATCAAATCGTCGTTTACGGGGAAAATAACTTTCGCTTAACGCGGGTTTTTCGCCCGACGCGGCACTTTTCCGGAACGCGTCCACTATGACTGCCGCGGTAAACCCAGGACTTGCTGTACATTTGCGCTGGTTACAAGTTCAGGGACTCCTCGACTTACGAACATTCGACTTACGAACATTCGACTTACGAACATTGGACTTACGAACTTTCGACTTACGAATATTCGACTTACGAACATTGGACTTACGAACATTCGACTTACGAACATTGGACTTACGAACTTTCGACTTACGAATATTCGACTTACGAACTTTCGACTTAAGAACTTTCAGAGACACGAACAAACCCGTCCGTACGTCCAGTTGCCGGTTCGGACCTAGGGTCGTAAGTTCAACCGCGCGCGCAATAGATGGCGGTGGTGGCGGCATCTACATCGGCAGAACGTGAAGAACCAGTGGCGTTTACATCTACAGGAGATTATACAACTTTTAAGGCCATTCCCCGTGTTTACATAAGTACGTACAACATATTTGGGGTCGGCAGGAGTAAAGTTGGACTTACGAACAAATCGACTTACGAACAAAAACTCTAGAAACCAACTCGTTCCTAAGTAGAGGAGTCCCTGCCAACAGATCCCACGTCACACGCTCCATGCGCGCGAGTCTCCCCCCCTCACTCGCGGACTCCAATAAAGGCCGCGGCTCGAACCACGGAGGTTTTGATTTCCCGGCGAATGTTGCGAGCAATCGTCGCCGGCGATGGCTGCCGCGAAATTCCCCCCTCCCCCACCCACCAACGAGAGGGCAACGTTCCGTTCAGATCACGAGGTTCACACTCTGCTCGTACCCAGATACGACCCAAATACTTACAAAAAAAATCTGCGGCTTCAAAATCCCGCTTTGATGGATGCCAAGAGAAAGCCTTCCGTCCGACTGATCGCTCCTCTTGATAATTACGGTGGTGTACCGAGCAACTGGCTGATTATTGAAGTGAATGTCACCTCCCTAACGACCTAATCCCTAATCACCTAGGTAACCAGGACTAGGCCTGGCCAATCCCTCATCACCTAGGCAACCAGTACTAGGCCTGGCCCATCCCTAATCACCTAGGCAACCAGTACTAGGACTAACCCATCTAATCACCTAGGCAACCAGTATTAGGCCTGGCCCATCCCTAATCACCTAGGTAACCAGGACTAGACCTGGTCCATCCTTAATCCCTAGGCAACCAGGACTAGGCCTGGTCCATCCCTAATCACCAAGGCAACCAGGACTAGGCCTGGTCCATCCCTCATCACATAGGCAACCAGTACTAGGCCTGGTCCATCCCTCATCACCTAGGCAACCAGTACTAGGACTAACCCATCCCTAATCACCTAGGCAACCAGTACTAGGCCTGGCTCATCCCTAATCACCTAGGCAACCAGTACTAGGCCTGGTCCATCCCTAATCACCTAGGCAACCAGTACTAGGCCTGGTCCATCCCTCATCACCTAGGCAACCAGTACTAGGACTAACCCATCCATAATCACCTAGGCAACCAGTACTAGGCCTGGCTCATCCCTAATCACCTAGGCAACCAGTACTAGGCCTGGTCCATCCCTCATCACCTAGGTAACCGGTACTAGGCCTGGCCAATCGCTAATCACCTAGGTAACCAGTACTAGGCCTGGTCCATCACTAATCAACTAGGTAACCAGTACTAGGCCTGGCCATCGCTAATCACCTAGGTAACCAGTACTAGGCCTGGTCCATCCCTAATCACCTAGGCAACCAGCACTAGGCCTGGCCATCCCTAATCACCTAGGTAACCAGTACTAGCCTGGTCCATCCCTAATCACCTAGGCAACCAGTACTAGACCTGGTCCATCCTCATCACCTAGGCAACCAGTACTAGACCTGGCCTATCCCTAATCACCTAGGCAACCAGTACTAGACCTGGTCCATCCCTCATCACCTAGGCAACCAGTACTAGGCCTGGCCCATCCCTAATCACCTAGGCAACCAGTACGAGGCCTGGCCAATCCCTAATCACCTAGGCAACCAGCACTAGGCTTGGCCCATCCCTAATCACCTAGGTAACCAGGACTAGGCCTGGTCCATCGCTAATCACCGAGGTAACCAGTACTCGGCCTGGCCCATCCCTCATCACCTAGGCAACCAGTACTAGGCCTGCCCATCCCTAATCACCTAGGCAACCAGTACTAGGCCTGGCCCATCCCTCATCACCTAGGCAACCAGTACTAGGCCTGGTCCATCCCTAATCACCTGGGTAACCAGTACTAGGCCTGGTCCATCCCTAATCCCTAGGCAACCAGCACTAGGCCTGGCTCATCCCTCATCACCTAGGCAACCAGTACTAGGCCTGGCCCATCCCTAATCACTGGGCAACCAGCACTAGGCCTGGCCCATCCCTAATCACCTAGGTAACCAGGACTAGGCCTGGTCCATCGCTAATCACCTCGGTAACCAGTACTAGGCCTGGCCCATCCCTCATCACCTAGGCAACCAGTACTAGGCCTGGCTCATCCCTCATCACCTAGGCAACCAGCACTAGGCCTGGCCATCCCTAATCACCTAGGTAACCAGGACTAGGCCTGGTCCATCGCTAATCACCTAGGCAACCAGTACTAGGCCTGGTCGATCCCTCATCACCTAGGAAACCAGTAGCAGGCCTGTTCTTCCCTAATCAGTCCCACGCCCCCATCACCCAGCCTCACGGTGCACAGCCACGTGGACGTGACAGGCCACATTTTTATTATTTTAAAAACAAGAAATGGGCACAGAAAAAAAAACCCAGCAACCAACATTGTCCACCCCCTTACCGGCCAGACTACTACACGGGGGGGGGGGGGGGGGTGGACGTCGCGTACCTTGGTGACACAACTCCACGGAGGTCACCATCGTCGTTCACGTCACGGGGGTAAAGAACAACAACAAAACACCGCCACACACCTCCTGTGACGACACGATACCACGCGCCGCTCGCTTCGCCCGCACGTGTCGCCACCGGCGCCGCGTGAATATATAAATGTGTCTAGATTTGAAGCTTTCGTGACTGCAAGGATTCACACTCTTAGTTCTGTCGGTAAAGTCACGTAGGTAAAAAATGAAATTAAAATTTCGATTTAAAGCTTTCGTGACTGCAGGGATTCATCTTCTTGGTTCTTTCGGTAATAAAAGTCACGTGACTTTACCGAAAGAACCAAGAAAATGAAATTAAAATTAATAAAAAAATAAATCACGACGTTTCGGAGGCAACACAAGTCTCCGTCATCAGGTGGGACCGTCACAGCCAGATTTGCTGCATCAAGTGATGCAGGAAATCAGATTTAAAACAGGAAATCAGATTTTTTTTTTTTATGCAGCAAATCTGGCTGTGACGGTCCCACCTGATGACGGAGACTTGTGTTGCCTCCGAAACGTCGTGATTTTATCGTTTTATTTTATTAATTTTAATTTAATTTTTTACCTACGTGACTTTACCGACAGAACTAAGAGTATATAAATGTGTCGTTAAACCCGCCACCACCCGGCACGGCCAACAACTTAGTGAGGGTTGTCACGTGAACAGAACGCGGCCAATTCGGTGCTAGTCCAGCACACCGGTACGTTACCACGTTCTGTCGGGTGGTGGCGGGTTTAACGGCACGCACTAATATAAAGCCCACGTGGTTAAACAGACAGACAATAATAATTATTATTATAATTTAAATAAAAGTGCTCTCACAGAAACTACTCCATCTGGAGGAGAGAGGAGGGGAGGGGGGGGAAAACACAACAGCAGCAATCGTCATCCCCTACTGGGAAGGAGAAAAAAAGTGAACTAATAATCGTTGACAGGAGCGTCCTGATCAAGGAGTCTCGATAATCGGTGAGGCTTTGCCGGACAAAACAAGCTTAGTAAATTATCATCACAACTACAACAATAATAATGACGTTAACGATCATCTGTGGCAGCCTTGTGCCACGAGATGACGCCGCCAATACCAAAGTGTACGTCTCCTCGGCTTGACGTCCATTCTTGTGGATTGAAAAGGCAACGTGGTGATGGGGGAGGGGGAGGTGGAGGGGGGGGAGATTGGGCGACGTTAATTAGCTTCGCGAGTTCGCGATGGCCAACCTCGCTCTCACGCCGGCCGACCTGACCCTCTGTGCCCTCTACCCACGCACACTTACCAAGCTGGCCAGGGATACCAGCTGTGCCACTATCCCAGAACGCAGGTGGTCAACCAGACCCTCTACCCACGCACACTTACCAAGCTGGCCAGAGACACCAGCTGTTCCACTATCCCTGAACCCACCAGGCCAACCAGACGACCCATCCCTGCCCTGCCCGTAGGGTTTATCGACATCACCAACCCGCTTGCCCAGCATTCGTCACGCCATCGCAACCACACCGGCGAACCAGAATCACCGATCGCACGCCGAATCACGAAGCGCACCAGCCGACCGAACACACGAGCACTTAGAGCGACCCACAGTGGCCGAGCAGGGCTCTGTAGCCGACACCCCCCTAACCCCAATCCTGCAGTGGCTGACCTGTGCCTACCGCACCCACCAACCCCCACCACCCTCCAACCCCTTCGAAAATTTTTGGGTCACTTTTGGTGGTATCATCATCGTCGTCGTCATCATCATCATCAGCCGTGATTAACGCACAGCTGGATGAAGGCCTCCCCTACGTGACGCCGCGATGGGATGGGTGCTTTAAATCTCTCTCGCTCTCTCCACCCTGCTAGGGCAAGCCCAGGGTCAGGTCAAGAGGTCGCGCTGTTGTTCTAAGGCAAGGCGTCTAGCCGAGGGTGAGGCGGGCGAGGAGGGCGAGGAGAGCGAGGAGGGTGAGGAGGGTGAGGAGGAGGTGAGAGACGTGCGAGCAGCCACGGCGTCAGCCCTCCGCTAGCGTCCTCTTGACTTGGTGTCCGCCTCCCCCTTGGTTCTTTGCTTCTTCGCTTTCCTGGGGAGAGAGAAAGACGAGACACCTGAGACGGACGCTCAACTCCCGGCCACAATCATCCCCAGCGATGACAAATCCCCTTCAAAGCCACTCGATTGAGATCACAACAAAGATCCCCTGACCCCCCACCGCGCAGCCTTGACAGACCGAAGGCCGGCACCTATGAAGGCCGGCACGGCACACGAGGGGGTGGGTGGCCAGCGCCACGCCCGGCCGCCTTTGTCTCCCCAACGCCGAGGGGAGGCCCAGGACCGATTCAGATAATCACCACCGGTGTTGGCCGTGAGCGGGAATTGAACTCGGGTTGCCCGGTTCGAAGCGCAGAGCGGTAACCGCTGCACCATCGCTCCCTGCCACCACCGGCGCCACTAAGTGGCGGTGAAGTCACCATAACGCCGGTGCCAGGCCAGGTGCACTTGGAGGCCATCACACAAAATGTCGAAGGCTCGCCGCTGGCAGGAGGTCACGGGACGGACCCGGCGGTGCCACGGGTTGACCGACCGAGACAACCGGCAGACGTGCCCCCCGCGTGCCCCCGCCGTGCCCCCACTGTGCCAGGCCGGGCGCAGCAATTCACGGGACGGACCGGGCGGGTGCCACGTATAGTGTAGTGTATAGTAGTGTAGTATATAGTGTAGTGTATGGTAGTGTAGTGTATAGTAGTGTAGTGTATAGTAGTGTAGTGTATAGTAGAGTAGTGTATAGTATAGCAGTGTATAGTAGTGTAGTGTGTAGTGTATAGTAGTGTAGTGTATAGTGTAGTGTANTGTAGTGTAGTGTATTGTAGTGTATAGTGTAGTGTATAGTGTAGTGTGTAGTGTGGTGTATAGTGTAGTGTATGTAGTGTATAGTAGTGTAGTGTTTAGTGTAGTGTATAGTGTAGTGTANATAGTGTAGTGTATAGTAGTGTAGTGTATAGTAGTGTATAGTAGTGTATAGTAGTGTAGTGTATAGTAGTGTAGTAGTGTAGTGTATAGTTGTATAGTGTATAGTAGTGTAGTGTATAGTGTAGTGTATAGTAGTGTAGTGTTTAGTGTAGTGTATAGTAGTGTATAGTGTAGTGTATAGTGTAGTGTATAGTAGTGATAGTGTATAGTAGTCTAGTGTATAGTGTAGTGTATAGTAGTGTAGTGTATAGTGGTGGTGTAGTAGTAGTGTAGTGTATAGTGTAGTGTATAGTAGTGTAGTATATAGTGTAGTGTATAGTGTAGTGTATAGTGTAGTGTATAGTGTAGTGTATAGTAGTGTAGTGTATAGTAGAGTAGTGTATAGCAGTGTATAGTAGTGTATAGTGTAGTGTATAGTGTAGTGTATAGTGTAGTGTATAGTAGTGTAGTGTATAGTGTGTAGTGTATAGTGTAGTGTATAGTAGTGTATAGTAGTGTAGTGTATAGTATAGCAGTGTATAGTAGTGTATAGTGTAGTGTATAGTATAGTGTATAGTGTAGTGTATAGTAGTGTAGTGTATAGTGTGTAGTGTGTAGTGTAGTGTATAGTGTGTAGTGTATAGTGTAGTGTATAGTGTAGTGTATAGTGGAGTGTATAGTGTAGTGTATAGTAGTGTAGTGTATAGTATAGCAGTGTATAGTAGTGTAGTGTATAGTGTAGTGTAAGTGTAGTGTATAGTGTAGTGTATAGTGGTGTAGTGTATAGTGTAGTGTATAGTGTAGTGTATAGTAGTGTAGTGTATAGTGTAGTGTATAGTGTGTATAGTGGTGTAGTGTATAGTGGTGTAGTGTATAGTGTAGTAGTGNAGTGTATAGTGTAGTGTATAGTGTAGTGTATAGTGTAGTGTATAGTGTAGTGTATAGTGGTGTAGTGTATAGTGTAGTGTATAGTGTAGTGTATAGTAGTGTAGTGTATAGTAGTGTAGTGTATAGTGTAGTGTATAGTGTATAGTGTAGTGTATAGTGTAGTTTAGGGGGGGGGGCGGCCGCTCACCTCGAGCGCTCGTAGTCCTCGTCGCCGAGCAGGCCGCGGAAGAGGAAGTCGTCGAACTCCTCGCCGAGGTCGTCGTCGTCGCGGTAGCCCAGCTCCTGCTGCGCGTGGTCCTCCAGGAAGTGCTCCACGGCCTCCACAAAGTCGCGGAAGAGCGCCCGCTCGTGCGCAAAGAGGCCCGTGGCGGGCGAGAAGTAGGGCGCCACGCGCCGGTCCAGCTCCTCCCAGCCGCGGAAGCCCCGCAGCCTGTCGGCGTAGGCCCGGAGCAGCGGGGCGAAGTCGTCGGCGCTCACGGGGCCCGCGACTTGCCGAAGAGGCGCAGGAACTCCTGGGCGGCGCAGGCCTCCACGCCGCTGCAGTTCTCGGGGGCACGCACGTGGAACCGCTTCTCCCGCTTCTCCGCCGCTGCCGCTTCTCCCGCTTCTCCGCCCCCCGGTCGCCCTCTTCGTGCGCGGGGGCGACCGCCGCTTGCCGTGCCGCTCGCTCCGGCCGGCTGCACGTCCCTCGGGGCCGTGACGCTTCTGCCGCTGCTGCCGCTCGCCGCGGTCGCCCCTCTCGTCGCGGCGGCCGTCTTCGTGCGGACGCGCCGACGCCCCTCCGTCGCCGCCGCCGCCGCCTTGCCGGGCTTCCCCGGCGCTCGCCGTCCCTCCCCGCCGCCCCGTCGCGAGCCGTCGGGGAATCGCCGCCCGACCGCGGCCGCCCGGCCCGCTCGCCGGCCTCGCCGCCTTCCCCGGGGAGCGCCGGCGATGCGGAGGCCTCGCGGGGCGCGTGGGGCCGGCCTCGGGAGCCTGCGGCGTCGCCCCGTGTGACGCGCCGCCTCCTGCTGCTTCTTCTTCTTCCACTTCTTCTTCGTCCTCCGATTCGTCGGAATCCGAGACATCTTCCCACCGCCGTCCGAGACGTTTGCGTCTTCGGCGCGCCGGTGTCACCCCCCTCGGGGTCGCCCGGCCGTTCGTCGCCCGCCAACTTGGGGCCTCTCCGTGCGGCGACATCCAAGAGCCGTGAGCGCTCCTCCTCCTCCTCCGCCGATGACGACGCCGACGACGACGCCGACTCAGGTGCCCCCGGCTCCGGTGGCAGCGCCGACTCCGCCGCGTCCGGCTCACCACCGCCGAAGATGTTCCACCAGTAGGTCTGAAGCGGCAGAAAGGCAAGGTTCCTCATCACCACCACCACCACATTCACCACCACCACCACCACATCCACCACGCCACCAGCAGCATATCCACCACCTCCACCACCGCCATATCCACCACCTCCACTACCGCCATACCATCCACCACCCATACCACCACCTCCACCACCGCCATATCCACCACCTCCACCACCGCCATATCCACCANCTCCACCACCGCCATATCCACCACCTCCTTCACTACCACCACCACCATATCCACCACCTCCACCACCTCCACCACCGCCATATCCACCACCTCCTCCACCACCACCACCACCACCACCACCATATCCACCACCTCCACCACCGCCATATCCACCACCTCCACCACCGCCATATCCACCACCTCCACCACCGCCATATCCACCACCTCCTCCACTACCACCACCACCACCACATATCCACCACCTCCACCACCGCCATATCCACCACCTCCTCCACTACCACCACCACCACCACCACCATATCCACCACCTTTACCACCGCCATATCCACCACCTCCACCACCATATCTACCACCACCATCACCACCACCACCACCACACCGACGTTCTCTCTGTGCGAGCCCCCCCCCCCCCCCCACCTGCTGTTCCTGTGGAGTCTCCGCCTCGTCGCCGGCCAGGAACCCGCCGTCGTCACCGTCACCGTCCCTGGCCCAGTCGTCGCCGGGAGGAAGAGGCCTGGGGAGCGCAGAGGCCTCACGCATCTCAACGTTCATCTTGCACCGACACAGTCCCATCACGAGGTCGAAACACACACAAGTAGACTTGTGCGCGTTGTTTTTTTTTACTAAAATTTCCCGTACAAGGATACGGGGTAAACCATATGGGTTGATAGGTATGCTTACTATAAACTACACTACTATACTATACACTACTCTATACACTACACTAGTACACTATACACTACTATACACTACACTACTATACACTACACTATACACTACACTACTATACACTACACTACTATACACTACACTACCATACACTACACTACCATACACTACACTATACACTATGCTATACACTACACTACTCTACACTACATTATACACTATACTACACACTACACTACTACACACTACTCTACTATACACTACACTATACTAATACACACTACACTACTCTACACTACATTATACACTATACTATACACTACACTACTACACACTACTCTACACTACATTATACACTATACTATACACTACTACTCTACACTATACACTACACTATACTACTACACACTACACTACTCTACACTACATTATACACTATACTATACACTACACTACTCTAAACTCGACAGCTCCCCCGGCGTCTGCCTAAGCTCCGATAACCCAGCAGGAGAAGGGGGGGGGGTGGGGGAAAGGAGGCGGGGGGGTGGGGGGTGAGGGGGGACTGCCTAAATGCCCTCGTGAATTCTCTTCAGAATCGAGTCCCGCTGGAGGAGAGGCAGCGAAGGGGTTCCACACCGCGGCCGTCTGGCTCGCGGCGTTCATCTGGGGGGGCCGCCCCCCCCACGCCCCCCCCAGACCCCCCCCCCGCCCCCCCCACGCTCTTCCCGTGGCGGTTGTCCGATGCGAGCACTCGCCGAGTATCCGCGAGAAGAGCATGTGGACTGCGAGGACGACGAGGATGGCGAGGATGCACTTGTTGATGATGCCGCCGCTGCCGCCGCCGCCGCCACCGCCCCTCCGCTCCTCCTCCGCTGCTGCGGCGTCTACGTCGTCACCGCCGCCGCCGTCGGCCCGGCCGAGCGTGCGGGCGGCCGGCGCGGCGGCCCGGGCCTGGCGCTTGCGTAGCCGCGGCACGAGGCGAGCCGCTCGTCGTGGCTCGACACGTCCTCCTCAGAGACCTCGAAGCCTGCCGGGGGGGGTGGGGGCGGGTGGGGGGTGGGGGGTGGCATCATCGACACGGTCGTCATCGTCGATGTCGTCAACGTCGTCGTCATCAGTCAACGTCGTCGTCGTAGTCAACATCAACATCACCGTCGTGGACATCAACATCATCGTCGTCAAACATTGTCATTATCGTCAACATCGCCAACATCGCCGCCATCGTCGTCGTAGTCAACATCTACATCACCATCGTCAACATCGTCAACATCGTCGTCGTCATAGTCAACATCCATATCACCGTCGTCGAGATTGACATCAACATCGTCAACATCGCCAACATCGTCAAACATCGTCAACATCGTCAACATCGTCGCCATCGCCGCCATCAACACGGTCGGCGGCGCGCGGCTCACCCAGGTGGACTTTGCGGGGCGACTTCCCGCGGACGGGCGACGTCGCCGCGGCCTCCGGCTCCGGCTGGCTCGCCCAAACAGTCCGCCGAGTCCATCACGCGAGAGCGGATCTCCTCCACCGCGCCGGGTCGCTCCGATGCCGGCGGCGGCGGCGGCGGTGGCTCTTCCATCGGTGCCGGGGGTCGAGTCGGGGCGACGATTCGGCGCGTCCACCAACCTCCGCGCTCGCCCACACCTCCTGCTCATCCTCTTGCTCCTCCTCCTCCGCTCCACCCCGAGGTCACGGCTCCCCGAGCCGGATTCCGAGCGGCCGGGCTCGCGGCTCGTGCCGTTGCCGTGTCCCCCGAACTCCGAGATCACTTCCTGTCCATCCCGTTGATTTTCAGAGTTAAAATTAAAAACAAGAAAAACGCCGCCGACTTCCAAGGTGGAGGGGCGTCGCGATGCTCGACGTTAGGTGGAACCCTCCTCGTGATGAAAGTCAGGACCACCACCACCACAGCGTGGGGGGGGGGGGGAATCACGCGGGGATGCGACCCGCGGATTAAGCCGAAAAAGGAAAACTCGAAAAGTTTCCCAAACTCTTCGGCGCCAATTCTGAGGGCCGTCCCGCAGAGAGAGAGAGAGCAGTGGGCGATGGAGGAGGCCTGTGCTCGGTGGCAGATGATGGGGAGCTCTGCGTGGTGATATGAGCTACCCGTCGGAGGCCGTCGGACTGCGAGAAGGCTGCGTGCAGAACGAGAGAGAGCGAGAGAGTGAGCGAGAGAGTGAGCGAGAGAGTGAGCGAGGGAGTGACGGGAGAGTGAGCGGAGAGTGAGCGAGGGAGCGAGCGAGAGAGTGAGCGAGGGAGTGCGGGAGAGTGAGCGGAGAGTGAGCGAGAGAGCGAGCGAGAGAGAGAGCGAGAGATTGAGCGAGAGTGAGCGAGAGAGAGAGCGAGAGAGTGAGCGAGAGAGTGAGCGAGAGAGCGAGAGAGAGAGCGAGAGAGCGAGAGAGTGAGCGAGAGAGCGAGCGAGAGAGTGAGCGAGAGAGTGACCNAAGAGACCGAGAGAGAGAGCGAGAGTGAGCGAGAGAGTGACCGAGAGAGCGAGCGAGAGAGAGAGCGAGAGAGTGAGCGAGAGAGGGAGTGAGCGAGAGACGAGAGAGAGAGAGAGTGAGCGAGAGAGTGAGCGAGAGAGTGACCGAGAGAGAGAGCGAGAGAGCGAGTGACCGAGAGAGAGAGCGAGAGAGTGAGCGAGAGAGTGACCGAGAGAGTGACCGAGAGAGCGAGCGAGAGAGCGAGAGAGTGAGCGAGAGAGTGACCGAGAGAGTGAGCGAGAGAGCGAGCGAGAGAGAGAGCGAGAGAGTGAGCGAGAGAGTGACCGAGAGACCGAGAGAGAGAGCGAGAGAGTGAGCGAGAGAGAGCGAGCGAGAGAGAGAGCGAGAGAGTGAGCGAGAGAGCGAGAGAGTGACCGAGAGAGAGAGAGAGAGTGAGCGAGAGAGTGAGCGAGAGAGTGACCGAGAGAGAGAGCGAGAGAGCGAGTGACGAGAGAGAGAGCGAGAGAGTGAGCGAGAGAGTGACCGAGCGAGAGAGCGAGCGAGAGAGAGAGCGAGAGAGTGAGCGAGAGAGTGACGAGTGANCGAGAGAGAGAGCGAGANAGTGAGCGAGAGAGTGAGCGAGAGAGCGAGCGAGAGAGAGAGCTGAGAGAGTGAGCGAGAGAGTGAGCGAGAGAGCGAGCGAGAGAGCGAGCGAGAGAGCGGGAACAGTGAGCGAGAGAGTGAGCGAGAGAGGAGGGAGGCGAGCGAGAGGTGGGGGTTTACATAAAGCAAATTNAAAAAAAAATACGAAAGATGAACGAAGCAAAGTGCCGACTACANCGAGCATCTTCTTGTTTCCACTGATCGTAAAAAAAGAGAGAGGGAGGGAGGGAGAGTGAGCGAGAGGGGCAGAGGGAGTTTTCACGACGTTTTGGCACCGCGCTCGAGAAGGGCCCCTGAGCCCACTCCCCCCGTGTAGAGCGACAAGTTGTCTCAGGGCCTGGGCTGGAAGAGAGCAGGTCGAGCATCCACCACCACGTGGGTCAGAGGTCGCAACTGGGTACCGATACCCGTACCCTACCCGATACCCGTACCCTACCCGATACCCGCACCCTACCCGATACCCGTACCCTACCCGATACCCGCACCCTCACCGATACCCCCACCTACCCGATACCCGCACCCTACCCGATACCCGCACCCTACCCGATACCCGCACCCTACCCGATACCGCACCCTACCCATACCCGTACCCACCCGATACCCGTACCCTACCCATACCCGAACCCACTCGATACCCTTACCCTACCCGATACCCGTACCCTACCCGATACCCGTACCCTACCGATACCCGTACTCTACCCGATACCCACCCTACCCGATACCCGCACCCACCCGATACCCGTACCCACCCGATACCCGTACCCTACCCGATACCCGCACCCTACCCGATACCCGTACCCTACCACCCTTACCCTACCCGATACCCATACCCTACCCGATACCCGTACCCTACCCGATACCCGTACCCTACCCGATACCCGTACCCTACCCGATACCCGTACCCTACCCGATACCGACCCTACCCGATTCCCTACCCTACCCGATACCCGTACCCTACCCGATACCCGTACCCTACCCATACCCGTACCCTACCCGATACCCTGATACCCGTACCCTACCGATACCCGTACCCTACCCGATACCCGAACCCTACCCGATACCCTTACCCTACCCGATACCCGTACCCTACCCGATACCCTTACCCTACCCGATACCCTTACCCTACCCGATACCCTTACCCTACCCGATACCCTTACCTACCCGATACCCGAACCCTACCCGATACCCGTACCCTACCCGATACCCGTACCCTACCCGGCCGGGTACGGGTAAGGAATCAAAACCCGTTTGCGACCTCTGGTCTGGGCGGACAGACGGGACCGTGGGTACGTGAGACCAAGGCTGAACTCAGTCTTGTTGTTATCGATTGTTATTGGTAATTATCGATTGTTGTGATTTATTGATTATTACCATTGTTATTATTTTGGCTTATTAATGAGTATTTTTGTTATTGGTATTGATTATTTGTATTAGTATTGTTATTAATGAGAATTATTGTTCTTGTCATCGATAATTGTTGTGGATTATTATTGACTATTGTTAGTATTCAGCGCAGCAGCAACAACAACAACGACACCGCGCGTCGTTTGGCGCGACACTTCAAATTCCCTCGGCAGAGCGCTGCGCCGAGCACGAAGCTCGGCCACAGGGTGGCGCTTCGGCACAACGCCAGCAGCAGCAGCAGCAGCATCAACAGCATCAGCAGCAGCAGCAGTCAACAGCAGCAACAACAGCATCAACAGCAGCAGCAGCAGCATCAACAGCATCAACAGCAGCAGCAGCAGCATCAACAGCATCAACAGCAGCAGCATCAACAGCTGCAGCAGCAGCTGCAGCAACAGCAGTGTCAGCAGCGTCAGCAGCAGCAGCAACAGCAACAGCAGTGTCAGCAGCAGCAACAGCAACGTCAGCAGCAGCAGCAGCAACAGCAGCAGCAGCAACAGCAGTGTCAGCAGCAGCAGCAACAACAGCATCAACAGCAGCATGAGCAGCAGCAGCAGCGTCAGCAGCAGCAGCAGCAGCAGCAACAGCAGCAGCAACAGCAGCAACAGCAGCAGCAGCAACAGCAGCAGCAGCAGCAGCAGCAACAGCAGCAGCAGCAACAGCAGCAGCAACAGCAGCGTCAGCAGCAGCAGCAGCGTCAGCAGCAGCAGCATCAACAGCAGCAGCAGCAACAGCAGCAGCAGCAGCAGCAGCAACAGCAGCAGCAGCAACAGCAGCAGCAACAGCAGCAGTAGCAGCAGCAACAGCAACAACAGCAGCGTCAGCAGCAACAGCAGCAGCAGCAGCAGCAACAGCAGCAGCAGGAACAGCAGCGTCAGCAGCAGCAGTAGCAACAGCAGCAGCAACAGCAGCAACAGCAGCAACAGCAGCATCAACAGCAGCAGCAGCAACAACAGCATCAACATCAGCAGCATCAGCAGCAGCAGCAACAGCATCAACAGCAGCAGCAGCAGCATGAGCAGCAGCAGCGTCAGCAGCAACAGCAGCAGCAGCAGCATGAGCAGCAGCAGCGTCAGCAGCAACAGCAGCAGCGTCAGTCGATCCATCCCCGACACCGCGCGTCGCAAACAGCGGTCCCCCCGCCCCGAAACGTGACCACGTCGCGCCAGCGGGCAACGGCGCATCGTCGCGCACCTCGGCGTTTGGGGGGGGGGGATGCTGCTGGATGCTTCTGCAACGCTACCCACCGCGCGCCTCACGCATCTCGTGCGTTCTCTCGCAGACTGTGCTTTACCCCCCCCCCCAACTTCAAGGACAGTGCATACATTATCAGAGTTATGTTTTTTGTTTGCATTATGACTGCAGGTATTGTGGTCTATGCAAACATGACTCCTCGTAAAAAGGTGTCAGTTTTGTCGCCAGATAAAAGGGTTNAAAAACAATTATCATATTTTTTTACTGGCAAATGAGGTTCCAATGGTGTAAATGCTGACCCCGAGCTCTCATACTCTGATGGTGCATTGTCTTTGAGTTGTGCGCCTTTTGGCGTCATCTGGTCCAACTCCATGTGAGACTAGGCTCTAAGGAAAGCTGTCTCGGGTGTGGACCAACCAACTTCAAGGACAGTGCATACATTATCAGAGTTATGTTATTTGTTTGCATTACGACTGCAGGTATTGTGGTCTATGCAAACATGACTCCTTGTAAAAAAGGTGTCAGTTTTGTTGCCAGATAAAAAGGTAAAAAAACAATTATANTTTTTTCTTCTGGCAAATGAGGTTCCAATGGTGTGTGTTTTATTCTTTTGGGAGGTGTGTGTGTGGGGGGGGGGGGGCACGCAGCGACGACGACTACCGTGGCATTATGAGAGCACGCGGTGTTTGTGGGGGCGTGGAGGAAGAGGGGGGGGGGGTCGAGCCCCGGGTCCGACGACGGAGGAAGATGCAAGCGGCGGGGGCGGTCGCGGCGTCTCGTGCGCTGCTCAGAGCACAGCTCCCACGCACAGCTCCACTCACAGCTCCCATTCACAGCTCCCACTCACAGCTCCCACTCACAGCTCCCACGCACAGCTCCTCGCACAGCTCCCACGCACAGCTCCACTCACAGCTCCCACGCACAGCTCCCACGCACAGCTCCCATTCACAGCTCCACGCACAGCTCCCTCGCACAGCTCCCACTCACAGCTCCCACTCACAGCTCCCACTCACAGCTCCCACGCACAGCTCCACTCACATCTCCCACGCACAGCTCCCACGCACAGCTCCCACTCACATCTCCCACGCACAGCTCCACGCACAGCTCCCACTCACATCTCCCACGCACAGCTCCACGCACAGCTCCCACTCACATCTCCCACGCACAGCTGTCCAGGGGGAGATATTCTTAGCGCCACGCTCCCGCACTGTTACTCGTTCTCCTATCATCCCACTCCATCCACTCCCTCCCCACTCCCCCCGGGGCCGTGATCCAGCAACAGTTTCCACACCCGATCGCTATTTTTGCCCGAGTGACGTCCGACTCGGAACGAATGAGAGAGAGAGACAGAGAGAGACACGGAGAGAGACACGGGAGAGACAGAGAGACGGAGTGAGAGACAGGGGAGAGACAGGGGGAGAGAGACACGGAGAGAGAGACAAGGGGGAGAGACACAAAGTGAGAGACACGGAGAGAGAGAGAGACAGGGGGAGAGACAGAGGGGAGAGAGACTGAGAGACAGGGGAGAGAGACAGAGACAGGGAGTGAGAGACAGGGGAGAGACAGAGACACGTGGGAGAGACAGGGGGAGAGACACNGGGGAGAGAAAAACANGGGGGAGTGAGAGACACGGAGTGAGAGACACNGGGGAGAGACACGGAGTGAGAGACACGGGGGAAAGACACGGAGTGAGAGACACGGGGAGAGAGACAGGGGGAGAGACAGAAGGGGACAGAGANGGGGGGGAGAGACACGGAGGCAGAGAGAGAGACACNGAGAGAGACACGGGNGGAGACGGGAGAGGAGACACGTGACTGGAGAGNGAGNGAGGGAGAGAGACACGGNAGAAGACACAGGGAGNGAAGAANACANGAGTGAGGGGGAGAGAGGAGAGAGAGGGAGAGAGAGAGNCAGGAGAACACAGGGAGGAAGAGNNANGNAGAANGAGGANAGGGACACAGAGAAAGAGAGANGGAGAGAGACACGGAGAGACAGAGAGAGACACGGGAGAGAGAGAGACAGGAGGGAGTGAGACACGGGTGAGAGTGGGAGACGTAGTGAGACACGGAATGAGAGACAGGAGAGAGAGACACGGGAGAGAGAGAGAGACAGGGGAGAGAGATATTCTTAGGTTTTTCGGTAAAGTCACGTAGGTAAAACATTAAAATTAATAAAAAAAGGGGAGAGAGAGACACGGAGAGAGAGACACGGGAGAGAGACGGGGGGGGGGGGGGAGACAGGGGGAGAGAGAGACACGCAGTGAGAGAAAGAGAGAGATAAAAATAAAACGTAGAAAGTCGAAGTGATGCTCCCTCGCAGCGCGGCGGGTCGTGTCCGAGAAGGGGAGCAAAAGTCAACGGACGCGGAGAAGTTGCCGGGTTACATCTTTTCGTTTTTTTTTACGCCGAGAGATAGAGGAGAGGATTGCGTGGATTAGATGGTGACACATAGATAAAGGTCCCCCGCACCCCCCCCGGTATAGCCTCAACAGACTGTCGGGGCAAGTGCTCTGAGCGAGCAGCACCTATGAAGGCCGGCACGGCACACGAGGGGTGGGTGGCCAGCGCCACGCCCGGCCGCCTTTGTCTCCCCAGTGGCGATGTTTACACGTCGTACCGGGTACTCATTTGAGGCCGAGTCGACCTACGGGAGGCCAGGACCGGTTCAGATAATCGTCGCCGGTGTTAGTGGCCGTGAGCGGGAATCGAACTCGGGTCGCCGGGTTCGTAGCGCAGCGTGGCGCTAACCGCTGCACCACCGCTCCCCATAGGTGACACACACAACGCAAGTGCACAAGTCAGAGGACATCATTGTCATCATCATCATCACGCTGATCTTCACCAGCAGTGGATAGAACATGATGATGATGACGACGACGATGAATTTAGAGGACACGCAAAGGTTAATTCGTTTGCACTCCGATTGTGTTTATGCGTGTGTCTCTGTGTGTCTCTGTGTGTCCCTACGTGCGTCTCTACGTGTGTCTCTACGTGTCTCTGTGCGTCTCTACGTGTCTCCGTGCGTGTCTCCGCGCGTGTCTCCACGCGTGTCTCCGCATGTCTCTGTGTGTGTCTCTGTGTCTCTGTGTGTCTCTGTGTGTCTCTGTGTGTCTCTGTGTATCTCTATGTGTCTCTGCGTGTCTCCGTGTCTCTGCGTGTCTNTCGCGCGTGTCTCTGTGTGTCTCTGCACGTGTCTCTGTGTGTCTCTGTGTCTCTACGTGTCTCNGTGTGTCTCTCGTGTCTCTGTGTGTCTCTGTGTGTCTCCACGTGTCTCTGTGTGTCTCTGCGTGTCTCCGCGCGTCTCTGTTGTTGTAACGTTCTGACCCCATGCCCCTACTGGACATCTGTAAAACAAAGAGCTTCATGGCTGATCGCATTCCTCTCCAGAAAAATAAATACTGTGATGACGACGACGACGACATTATCCACACTTAGTAGAAGCAAGTTNGGGGGGGGCGCGGGTCGGACGCGTCACGGCGCGGGAGATGTTGACTACCTCGCCTGGTGTACAGGAGGTCGCGGGTTTGATCCCGAACCCTGACACCTGCTGCTGTTGTATATTTGGAGTTTGCGTCTCTCTCATTATCACGGTGGCTATGAGATGTTGACTACCTCGCCTGGTAAACAGGAGGTCGTGGGTTCGAACCCGAACCCTGACGACGCCTGCTGCTGTTGTATATTTGGAGTTTGCATGTCTCTCTCATCATCATCATCACGGTGGCTATGAGATGTTAACTACCTCGCCTGGTCAACAGGAGGTCGTGGGTTCGATCCCGACCCTGACGACGCCTGCTGCTGTATATTTGGAGTTTGTGTGTCTCTCTCTCTCTGTCTCTCTTCCGTGGTCACGTGGGGAGCAGAGGCAGGAGAGTGAGATGAGAGGGGAGTGGAGTGATATGGGAGAGAGAGGGTGTGACAGTGAGTGAGCTTAGACTGAGGGAAAATGGGTCCTTTCAAGGTCTTGAGTCTCAGGGTCCTGACGAGATGTTAACTACCTCCCTGGTCTACAGGAGGTCGCGGGTTCGATCCGACCTTGACGCCTGCTGCTGTATATGTGGAGTTGTGTCTCTCTCTCTGATCATCATCACGGTGGCTATGAGATGTTAACTACCTCCCCTGGTCTACAGGAGGTCGTGGGTTCGATCCCGACCCCTGACGATGCCTGCTTCTGCTGTATATGTGGAGTTTGTGTGTCTCTCTCTCATCATCATCATCATGGTGGCTATGAGATGTTAACTACCTCGCCTGGTCTACAGGAGGTCGTGGGTTCGATCCCGACCCTGACGCCTGCTGCTGTTGTATATTTAGAGTTTGCGTGTCTCTCTCATCATCATCATCACGGTGGCTATGAGATGTTAACTATCTCGCCTGGTCTACAGGAGGTCGTGGGTTCGATCCCGACCCTGACGATGCTGCTGCTGTATATTTGGAGTTCGCGTGTCTCTCTCTCTCTGTCTCTCTTCCCGTGGTCGCGTGGGGAGCAGAGGCAGGAGAGTGAGATGAGAGGGGAGTGGAGTGATATGGGAGAGAGAGGGTGTGACAGTGAGTGAGCTTAGACTGAGGGAGAATGGGTCCTTTCATCTTGAGTCTCAAGGTCCTGGCGAGATGTTAACTACCTCGCCTGGTCTACAGGAGGTCGCGGTTCGATCCTGACCCTGACGATGCTGCTGCTGTGTATGTGGAGTTTGTGTGTCTCTCTCTCTCATCATCATCATGGTGGCTATGAGATGTTAACTACCTCGCCTGGTCTACAGGAGGTCGTGGGTTCGATCCGACCCTGACACCTGCTCATATTTGGAGTTTGCGGTCCTCTCTCATCATCATCATGGTGCTAGGAGATGTTGACTACCTCGCCTGGTCTACAGGAGGTCGTGGGTTCGATCCCGACCCTGACGCCTGCTGCTGTATATTTAGAGTTCGTGTCTCTCTCTATCATCATCATCACGGTGGCTATGAGATGTTAACTACTCGCCTGGTACACTGGAGTCTGCGTGTCTCTCTCTCTCTCTGTCTCCCGTGGCCACGTGGATTTTCTCAGGGCCCACCGGTTTCCCCCCCACGTTTGAGAATCGCAACGTCCACGCGTTTAGAGCACTCGGTGGGCTTGCTACGAATGTCCGCGCGATGGTGGCGATGAGCCACTTGGTTGAGCTACAGTCGTGTCGCCCGGTCGCGTGTGTAAAATAAAACGAGCTTCGTTGATTCTTCACAATATCCCCACGCCCCGACTGTTGATTCTGTTGTTCTTTCATTTCACGTTTCCGACGCATGGTGGCAACAAGATGCACGGCAGATTGATGGTGACGACAACAATGACGGTGACGACAACAATGACGGTGACGACGGCGGTGACGACAACGATGATGGTGACGACAACAATGACGGTGACGACGACAATGATGACGATGGTGACGACGGTGACGACAACGATGACCAGTGACGTTACCTGGCTCTTCTGGCTGTGGTCGCTGGGAGCGTGAGCGCCGTCCGTGTCTGTGAACGGCAGAGACAGACAGAGAGACAGAGACAGACAGAGAGACACAGAGACAGNGAGAGACACAGAGACAGAGAGACAGACAGAGACAGAGAGAGAGAGAGAGACAGAGAGAGTCAGAGAGACAGACAGAGAGACAGACAGAGAGATACAGAGAGAGAGACACACAGAGACAGAGAGAGAGACAGAGAGAGACACAGAGACAGAGAGAGACAGACAGAGAGACAGAGAGAGACAGCGAGAGAGACAGACAGACAGAGAGACAGAGAGAGAGACAGATAGAGACAGAGAGAGACACAGAGAGACAGACAAAGACATAGAGAGACAGAGCGACAGAGACAGAGAGAGACAGAGCGACAGAGACAGAGAGAGACAGAAAGACAGAGAGACAGAGACACAGAGAGACAGACAGAGACAGACAGACACAAAGAGACAGAGAGACACAGACAGACAGAGACAGAGAGACAGAGGGACAGAGAGACACAAAGACAGAGAGTGTCACCAAAGATCAACCCACGGGTGGCAGCGGCGTTAGGTGGAGACAGGTCTGTCGAGGAGACAGAGTCACCATCGTCATTCAGACGCTGTCTTCTCGACAGCACAGTTCTCCACCTGAGGACGGCTGCTTGCGTTGTGGCCGAAACGTCGTGAGAATGATTTTATTATGTTTTATTTTTATTATTTTATTATTTCCATTCTACGTGACTTTACCGAAAGAACCAAGAAGATGAATCATTGCAGTCACGAAAGCTTAAATCGAAATTTAAAGGCAGCGGCGTTGTCGTCACGCGCCACGTGAACGGCACGGCCTCCGCATGTATCCGTCTCGTCTCGCCACAGCATTTTATTTTGTGTCTATACATATAAATGTAAACAGTGTGCTTCAAAAAGATGTTAACACTTACACGGGACTATCGTTTTATACGGAAAATAAACGGATATTACTCGGTAAAGTCACGTAGGTAAAAAATAAAATTTATAAAAGTAAAATAAGATACAGCAAGCGTGCTGTGACGGTTCCACCTGAAGACGGAAGCTTGTGTTGCCTCCGAAACGTCGTGATTTTTATTTTATTTTTATTTTACTTTTATTAATTTTATTTTTTACCTACGTGACTTTACCAAAAAAACCTAAGAATATGGATAATAGCTTCCAAAAGTCAAGGGTCTCTCCGCTTGTCCGCCATCTGTGTCGACGCGTGGCCTGGAATCTTCTCCAAGTGATCTCCAGTATTGTTGCGAATTCTCTGAAGTGTTAACATCTTTTGAACAATTGTATGAACGAAGACAAAGATCCCCCGTGTAGCCTTAACAGACCGTACGGCAAGTGCTGTTAGCGAGCACCTACGGGCACACGGGGGTGGGTGGCCAGCACCACGCCGCCTTTGTCTCCCCAGTGGCGATGTTTTACACGCCGCACCAGGTACTCGTTTGAGGCTGAGTCGACCTAGAGGGAGGCCCATGTCCTTGAGTGGGAATCGAACTCGGGTCGCTGGGTTCGTAGCGCAGCGCGCTAACCGCTACACTACCGCTCCCCACACAACACACACACATATATAGATACACACACACACACTAGCTTTACTACCCGGCTTCGCCCGGGACTTGGATTCACGACGCCCGGCCGCCTTTGTCTCCCCAGTGGCGATGATCACACACCACACCAGTTCAATGTTTGAGGCTGATTCGACCTAGGGGAGGCCCAGGACCAGTTAAAATAATGGCCGTGAGCGGGAATCGAACTCGGGTCGCCGGGTTCGTAGCGCTACCGCTACACTACAATGCGTGACGCTTCACATGCGCGGGTCACGTGACAGATGTGACGTCACAGCTCACTTGCAGTGCAAAAATAAATGCATTATTGAGCTCCCCCCCACCCAAAAAAAAACATTAAGTGTATTTTTAGAATTTTTGCATGTTGTACAGTCTGGAAAGTACCCCTCCCTCCCTCCCCTCCCTCCCTCCCTCCCTCCCCCTCCCTCCCTCCCTCCTCCCTCCCTCCCTCCCTCCCTCCCTCCCTCCCTCCCTCCCTCCCTCCCTCCCTCCCTCCCTCCCTCCCCTCCCTCCCTCCCTCCCTCCCTCCCTCCCTCCTCCCTCCCCTCCCTCCTCCCTCCCTCCCTCCCTCCCCTCCCTCCCTCCCTCCCTCCCTCCCCTCCCTCCCTCCCTCCCTCCCTCCCCTCCGTCCCTCCAATCGGTAACCACGTGGGTTGTGGGGGGTACGGAGATCTCCGTCATTGGACTCACCCTCCGTGATGACGAGGTCCTCCACGCGGCCCGGCTCATGGCCTCCACGTGATCTGGCTCATGGCCCTCCACGTGACCCAGCTCATGGCGCGGGTCGTGGCCCAACTCGTGGCCCGGGTGGTGGAGTTTGTGTTGCACGGTGGGGATGTCCGGCACGACCTTGAGCGAGACGGGAGAGCCCTCCGGCAGCTGCAGGGGATTATCCGAGTCCATGGCTCCACCGCTGAGGCCAGACACAAAGAAGCACACACCGCCACCATCATTACTACTATCACCACCACCACTACCATTATCATCATCGCCACCATCACCACCACCGCCACCATCACCACCACTACTACCATCATCATCATCACCACCACCACCATCACTGCACCATCACCACACCACCATCACCACCATCATCATCATCACCGCCACCACCACCACCACCGCCACCACCACCCCACCACCATCACCACCACCGCCACCACCACCGCCACCACCATCACCACCACCACCATCATCACCGCCACCACCACCGCCACCACCATCACCACCACCACCACCATCACCACCTCCACCACCACCATCACCGCCACCACCACCACCACCGCCACCACCACCAGCACCACCATCACCACCTCCACCACCACCATCACCACCATCACCACCACCACCACCGTCACCATCACCACCACTACTATCACCACCATCACCACCTTCATCATCACCACCATCACCGCCACCACCACCACCCCACTCCACCACCACCGCCACCACCACCATCACCGCCACCACCACCGCCACCACCATCACCACCTCCACCACCANCCCCACCTCCACCACCACCTCCACCGACACCACCACCATCACCACCACCACCACAGCTGCACGCCATGTGGACTTAACGGACGGCCACCGACAGCAGCAATCGTAGTGAGAGCGGCATCGCGACGTCGGCTCGCGATGCCGCACCGTCGCTGTGCGACATCGGCTCATCGCTCTCGCAGGGAAAGGGGGACACGCGGAGAGAGACAATCACACACTTGTGCCGAGGTGTGGAAACACCAAACGGAGACCTTCCGCGAGGAATCTTGTCCGCATTAGCCACACACACGGTACTTGCGGTGAACATGCAAACACACGTGCTCTGATCGTTTGCATGTCCGTTGCATGTTCATGTTCGTTGCATGTTCATGTTCGTTGCATGTTCACCGCAAGTACCGTGCGTGTGGCTAATGCGAACAGGATTCCTTGCGAAAGGTCTCAGATTGGTGTTTTCACCATCTTAGCACAACTGTTTGATTCCCAGAAAGGCTAAAACCTGTTCTTGTCGATACTGGCAATCAAGGGCCCCCACTGGGGTTGGCATCTTTGCGGCGACCGCCTTCTCCTGGCAAAGCCGGGGGGGCAAGGGGGGGGAAGCTACGGCTCCTCCTCGACCCCACCCACGGGTAGAAGGGAGGGAGTGTGGAACAGATGGGGATTAGTCCACACAATTTTCTGTAACCGCCGTCATCCTGGAAAGGGGTGGGGGGAGTTGCGCAACGCCATCTCCGTGCGATCCGCTAACCCCCGCCCCGGCCGCTGGATGACAGCAACGGTCCCCCCACGACCCGGGCCGGCTTCGGGGACGGGGCGTGTTAGCGAGCGCCTATTAAGGTCGGCACGGGGTGCCGGCCGACGCGGGGGCTGGTGGTGTGTACAGGCGTTGCCCGGAGGGGTAATTTAAGGCTGAGTCGACCTAGGGGAGGGGCCCAAGACCGGTTAAAGCTGTTCCCTCACTGGGGCGTCGGCCGTGGTGCGGCTAAATGCTGCGCTGCCGCGCGGCTGAGACATCACGCACGAAGACACACGCGGAGACACACGCGGAGACATACACAGAGACACACACAGACACACACAGAGACACACGCAGAGACACACGCGGAGACACACGCGGAGACATACACAGAGACACAAACAGACACACGCAGAGACACACGCAGAGACACACGCAGAGACATACACAGAGACACATGCAGAGACATACACAGAGACACAAACAGACACACGCAGAGACACACGCAGAGACACACACAGAGACACATGCAGAGACATACACAGAGACACAAACAGACACACGCAGAGACACACGCAGAGACACACGCAGAGACATACACAGAGACACAAACAGACACACGCAGAGACACACGCGGAGACACACGCGGAGACACACGCGGAGACATACACAGACACACACAGAGACACACAGAGACACACAGACACACACACACAGAGACACACAGACACACACACACAGAGACACACAGACACACAGACAGAGACACACGCGGAGACACGTGGAGACACACGCGGAGACACACACAGAGACACACACGGAGACACACGCGGAGACATACACAGAGACACAAACAGACACACGCACAGACACACGCAGAGACACACGGAGAGACACAAGCAGAGACACACAGAGACACACGCGGAGACATACACAGAGACACAAACAGAGACACACGCAGAGACACAAACAGAGACACACACAGAGACACATGCAGAGTCTCAAAACCTTGAGACCTGGTCTCCCCGTGTCTCAAACCCCGTGTCTCTAAACCTTGATACCAGGTCTCCCCGAGTCTCAAACCCTGAGTCTCAAAACCCTGAGACCAGGTCTCCCGTGTCTCAAACCCCGAGTCTCAAAACCTTGAGACCAGGTCTCCCCGAGTCTCAAACCCCGAGTCTCAAAACCCTGAGACCTGGTCTCCCCGTGTCTCAAACCCTTGAGACCTGGTCTCCCGTGTCTCAAAACCCTGAGACCTGGTCTCCCCGTGTCTCAAAACCTTGAGACCTGGTCTCCCCATCTCAAAACCCTGAGACCAGGTCTCCCCGTGTCTCAAACCCCGTGTCTCAAAACCCTGAGACCTGGTCTCCCCGTGTCTCAAACCCTGAGTCTCAAAACCCTGAGACCTGGTCTCCCCGTGTCTCAAAACCTTGAGACCTGGTCTCCCCGTGTCTCAAAACCCTGAGACCAGGTCTCCCCGTGTCTCAAACCCGTGTCTCAAACCCTGAGACCAGGTCTCCCCGTGTCTCAAACCCCGTGTCTCAAAACCCTGAGACCTGGTCTCCCCGTTGTCTCAAACCCTGAGTCTCAAAACCCTGAGACCTGGTCTCCCCGTGTCTCAAACCCTGAGTCTCAAAACCCTGAGACCTGGCCTCCCCGTGTCTCAAAACCTTGAGACCTGGTCTCCCCGTCTCAAAACCCTGAGACCAGGTCTCCCCGTGTCTCAAACCCCGTGTCTCAAAACCTTGAGACCAGGTCTCCCCATGTCTCAAAACCCTGAGACCAGGTCTCCCCGTGTCTCAAACCCCGTGTCTCAAAACCTTGAGACCAGGTCTCCCCATGTCTCAAAACCCTGAGACCAGGTCTCCCCGAGTCTCAAAACCTTGAGACCAGGTCTCCCCGCATCTCAAGACCTTGAGACCAGTCTCCCCGTGTCTCAAGACCTTGAGACCAGGTCTCCCGTGTCTCAAGACCTTGAGACCAGGTCTCCCCGTGTCTCAAGACCTTGAGAGACCAGGTCTCCCCGAGTCTCAAGACCTTGAGAGACCAGGTCTCCCCGAGTCTCAAAACCTTGAGAGACCAGGTCTCCCCGTGTCTCAAGACCGCCGCGTCTCGCTACTTAATTCACGTCGCGTGCGCGTCGCGATGGTGGTGGGAGGGGTTCCTCGCGGCTCGTAGGATCTGAATGGCCGTAGATTTGCGGCGATCCGGCCGGTGAATGGCAAAGCGCCGTCGCCGCTATCACCCCCCCCTCAGTGTGGAGGGGGGGGGGTGCAGGGTTGCCACGGCGCGTGCCGCACAGCGCAGAAACCATCCACACGCTCACCCCCTTTGCCCCCCTCTCACACCGGACCGGCGCTTCGTGTCCCCCCGGGTCTCGCACGGTGCCACGTTCACGCTCACTGAGAACCTTCATTCAGACGGGGGAGGGGTGGTGGTGGCGGCGGGGGTGGGGGGGGTAGCGGGGGTGGGTGGGGCTGTCACAGTGAGCCGCACGGTCTCCGTGTCAGCCGCGCGCCATCGCAGGAACGCCGCCGCGTAGCGCCAGAGGGTACGGCAAGGACGTCGAACGCCACGGCCGATAGCCGGGAGCACGCCGCCGCTGCTGGCAGAAGGGGGCCCCCACCCCCTTCCGCTGCTAGAGAGAGGGCGAGAGACTCGGGGTCTAGAGGCTGGTCTCGAGTGGTGCAATTGTTTCTAGATTTGAAGCTTTCGTGACTGCAAGGATTCATACTCTTAGATTTTTTCGGTAAAGTCACCGAAAAAACCTAAGAGTAGGATGCAATTGTGGCCATGCAGCCAAAACTATGGACCGCCCAGTAAACCGATAAAGAAATAGAGACCCACAGAGATCCATAGAGACACACAGAGATCCATAGAGACACACAGAGATCCAGAGAGATACAGAGATCCATAGAGACACACAGAGATCCAGAGATATCCATAGAGACCCACAGATATTCATAGAGACACACAAGAGATCCATAGAGACACACAGAGATCCATAGAGACACAGAGATCCATAGAGACACACAGAGATCCATAAATCTACACGACCACGGGGAGAGAGAGAGACACGTAAACTCCAAATATACAGCAGCAGGCGTCAGGGTTCGGGATCCAACCCACGACCGCCTGTAGACCAGGCGAGGTAGTTAACATCTCTTGGCCACCGTGATGATGAGAGAGAGACACGCAAACTCCAAATATCCAACAGGCGTTAGGGACAGGACTGAACCCACGACCTCCTGTAGACCAGGCGAGGTAGTTAACATCTCACAGCCACCGTCCAAACGATAACAAGAAGTAGTTCTAAAGAAATGAGTTGGCCAATCCTAGATGGCGATTCAAAAAGTGTCATCACAGCTCCCAGTGAGCGGAAGGAAAGAGCATTCCAGACGGCCACAGAGGCGCCCACCGAGATCGCCGCGCGACGTGGCTCCAAAGAAATTAGTTTTCAACCTCGATTTGAAAGCGCATTGCTCAAGTGGCTTGCTAACATGTCACCGCTCTCACTGCGAGCATTGTGAGCGCGGTGCAATTGCGTCAGGGAGATCGCGAGCGAGATGAGACGGCGGTTTGGGTTTCCAATTTACGGAGGAGATGGAATTACTCCACTCGCGTCCGCCGCACAATATTATCCTGCACTCTCGTTCGCCGCATGTGAGTACGGCCAGCCCCCCCCCACCAGCACCAGCACCACCACCACCAGCAGCACCACCACCACCAGCAGCAGGCGTCAATCCGCTGCAGGATGACGGCCCAGCGCCCCCCCCCGCCACCACCACCACCAGCACCACCACCACCAGCACCACCACCAGCACCACCAGCACCACCACCAGCACCACCACCACCAACCCCCCCCCTCCACCACCACCAGCACACCACCAGCACCACCACCACCAGCACACCACCAGCACCACCACCACCACCAGCACCCCCCCCCACCACCAGCACCAGCACCACCCCCCCCCACCACCACTACCCCCCACCACCACCAGCACCACCACCACCACCCCCCCCACCACCAGCACCACCAGCACCACCACCAGCACCACCACCAGCACCACCACCACCACCCCCCCACCACCAGCACCACCAGCACCACCACCAGCACCACCACCAGCACCACCACCCCCCCCACCACCAGCACCACCAGCACCACCACCAGCACCACCACCAGCACCCCCCCTCCACCAGCACCACCAGCACCACCACCAGCACCACCACCCCCCCTACACCACCACCACCAGCACCACCACCAGCACCACCATCACCACCAGCACCAGCACCACCACCACCACCCCCCCCCTCCACCACCACCACCAGCACCACCACCAGCAGCAGCAGGCGTCAATCCGCTGCAGGATGACGGCCCAGTGCCCCCCCCCCACCACCACCACCAACACCANCCCCCCCCCACCACCAGCACCACCACCAGCACCACCACCAGCACCACCACCAGCACCACCACCAGCACCACCAGCACCAGCAGCAGGCGTCAACCCACTGCAGGATGACGGCCCAGCGCCCCCCCCCCCCCCACCACCACCACCACCCCCCCCTCCACCACCACCACCAGCACCACCAGCAGCACCACCACCAGCACCACCAGCAGCAGCAGGCGTCAACCCGCTGCAGGATGACGGCTGTGCGGAGGAACGCGGCGCGGGGCGAAGAGGGCAGACGCTCGACAGGGAGACGTCGCTATCGCTCGTCTTCCTCATCCAGCAGCGGAGAGAGCACGGCGACCACACGAAGACACACGCGGAGACACACGCGGAGACATACACAGAGACACACACAGACACACACAGAGACACACGCAGAGACACACGCGGAGACACACGCGGAGACATACACAGAGACACAAACAGACACACGCAGAGACACACGCAGAGACACACGCAGAGACATACACAGAGACACATGCAGAGACATACACAGAGACACAAACAGACACACGCAGAGACACACGCAGAGACACACACAGAGACACATGCAGAGACATACACAGAGACACAAACAGACACACGCAGAGACACACGCAGAGACACACGCAGAGACNTACACAGAGACACAAACAGACACACGCAGAGACACACGCGGAGACACACGCGGAGACACACGCGGAGACATACACAGACACACACAGAGACACACACAGAGACACACAGACACACACCACAGAGACACACAGACACACACACACAGAGACACACAGACACACACAGAGACACACGCGGAGACACACGATGGAGACACACGCGGAGACACACAGAGACACACACGGAGACACACGCGGAGACATACACAGAGACACAAACAGACACACGCACAGACACACGCAGAGACACACGGAGAGACACAAGCAGAGACACACAGAGACACACGCGGAGACATACACAGAGACACAAACAGAGACACACGCAGAGACACAAACAGAGACACACACAGAGACACATGCAGAGTCTCAAAACCTTGAGACCTGGTCTCCCCGTGTCTCAAACCCCGTGTCTCTAAACCTTGATACCAGGTCTCCCCGAGTCTCAAACCCTGAGTCTCAAAACCCTGAGACCAGGTCTCCCCGTGTCTCAAACCCCGAGTCTCAAAACCTTGAGACCAGGTCTCCCCGAGTCTCAAACCCCGAGTCTCAAAACCCTGAGACCTGGTCTCCCCGTGTCTCAAACCCTTGAGACCTGGTCTCCCCGTGTCTCAAAACCCTGAGACCTGGTCTCCCCGTGTCTCAAAACCTTGAGACCTGGTCTCCCCATCTCAAAACCCTGAGACCAGGTCTCCCCGTGTCTCAAACCCCGTGTCTCAAAACCCTGAGACCTGGTCTCCCCGTTGTCTCAAACCCTGAGTCTCAAAACCCTGAGACCTGGTCTCCCCGTGTCTCAAAACCTTGAGACCTGGTCTCCCCGTGTCTCAAAACCCTGAGACCAGGTCTCCCCGTGTCTCAAACCCGTGTCTCAAAACCCTGAGACCAGGTCTCCCCGTGTCTCAAACCCCGTGTCTCAAAACCCTGAGACCTGGTCTCCCCGTTGTCTCAAACCCTGAGTCTCAAAACCCTGAGACCTGGTCTCCCCGTGTCTCAAACCCTGAGTCTCAAAACCCTGAGACCTGGCCTCCCCGTGTCTCAAAACCTTGAGACCTGGTCTCCCCGTCTCAAAACCCTGAGACCAGGTCTCCCCGTGTCTCAAACCCCGTGTCTCAAAACCTTGAGACCAGGTCTCCCCATGTCTCAAAACCCTGAGACCAGGTCTCCCCGTGTCTCAAACCCCGTGTCTCAAAACCTTGAGACCAGGTCTCCCCATGTCTCAAAACCCTGAGACCAGGTCTCCCCGAGTCTCAAAACCTTGAGACCAGGTCTCCCCGCATCTCAAGACCTTGAGACCAGGTCTCCCCGTGTCTCAAGACCTTGAGACCAGGTCTCCCCGTGTCTCAAGACCTTGAGACCAGGTCTCCCCGTGTCTCAAGACCTTGAGAGACCAGGTCTCCCCGAGTCTCAAGACCTTGAGAGACCAGGTCTCCCCGAGTCTCAAAACCTTGAGAGACCAGGTCTCCCCGTGTCTCAAGACCGCCGCGTCTCGCTACTTAATTCACGTCGCGTGCGCGTCGCGATGGTGGTGGAGGGGTTCCTCGCGGCTCGTAGGATCTGAATGGCCGTAGATTTGCGGCGATCCGGCCGGTGAATGGCAAAGCGCCGTCGCCGCTATCACCCCCCCCTCAGTGTGGAGGGGGGGGGTGGGGTCGCCGGGTTCGTAGCGCTACCTGCTACACTACAATGCGTGACGCTTCCACATGCGCGGGTCACGTGACAGATTTGACGTCACAGCTCAATTGCAGTGCAAAAATAAATGCATTATTGAGCTCCCCCCCCCACCGAAAAAAAAACATTAAGTGTATTTTTAGAATTTTTGCATGTTGTACAGTCTGGAAAGTACCCCTCCCTCCCCCTCCCTCCCTCCTCCCCCCTCCCCTCCCTCCTCCCTCCCTCCTCCCTCCCCCCTCCCTCCCCCCTCCTCCCTCCTCCTCCCTCCCCCCTCCTCCCTCCCTCCCTCCCTCCTCCCCCCCTCCCTCCCTCCCTCCCTCCTCCCTCCCCCTCCTCTCTCCCTNCTCCCCTCTCCCTCCTCCCCCCCCCTCCTCCCTCCTCCCTCCCTCCCTCCTCCCTCCCCCCTCCCCCCTCCCTCCTCCCCCTCTCCTCCCCTCCCTCCTCCCCCTCCCTCCCTCCCTCCCCTCCCTCCCCCCTTCCCTCCTCCCTCCTCCCTCCGTCCTCCAATCGGTAACCACGTGGGTTGTGGGGGGGTACGGAGATCTCCGTCATTGGACTCACCCTCCGTGATGACGAGGTCCTCCACGCGGCCGGCTCATGCCCTCCACGTGATCTGGCTCATGGCCTTCCACGCGGCCCTCCACGTGACCCGGCTCATGGCCCTCCACGTGATCTGGCTCATGGCCCTCCACGTGACCCAGCTCATGGCGCGGGTCGTGGCCCAACTCGTGGCCCGGGTGGTGGAGTTTGTGTTGCACGGTGGGGATGTCCGGCACGACCTTGAGCGAGACGCCTCCGGCAGCTGCAGGGGATTATCCGAGTCCATGGCTCCACCGCTGAGGCCAGACACAAAGAAGCACACACCGCCACCATCATTACTACTATCACCACCACCACTACCTTATCATCATCGCCACCATCACCACCACCGCCACCATCACCACCACTACTACCATCATCATCATCACCACCACCACCATCACTGCCACCATCACCACCACCACCATCACCACCATCATCATCATCACCGCCACCACCACCACCACCGCCACCACCACCCCCACCACCATCACCACCACCGCCACCACCACCGCCACCACCATCACCACCACCACCATCATCACCGCCACCACCACCGCCACCACCATCACCACCACCACCACCATCACCACCTCCACCACCACCATCACCGCACCACCACCACCACCACCGCCACCACCACCAGCACCACCATCACCACCTCCACCACCACCATCACCACCATCACCACCACCACCACCGTCACCATCACCACCACTACTATCACCACCATCACCACCTTCATCATCACCACCATCACCGCCACCACCACCACCCCACCTCCACCACCACCGCCACCACCACCATCACCGCCACCACCACAGCCACCACCATCACCACCTCCACCACCACCCCACCTCCACCACCACCTCCACCGACACCACCACCATCACCACCACCACCACAGCTGCACGCCATGTGGACTTAACGGACGGCCACCGACAGCAGCAATCGTAGTGAGAGCGGCATCGCGACGTCGGCTCGCGATGCCGCACCGTCGCTGTGCGACATCGGCTCATCGCTCTCGCAGGGAAAGGGGGACACGCGGAGAGAGACAATCACACACTTGTGCCGAGGTGTGGAAACACCAAACGGAGACCTTCCGCGAGGAATCTTGTCCGCATTAGCCACACACACGGTACTTGCGGTGAACATGCAAACACACGTGCTCTGATCGTTTGCATGTCCGTTGCATGTTCATGTTCGTTGCATGTTCATGTTCGTTGCATGTTCACCGCAAGTACCGTGCGTGTGGCTAATGTGAACAGGATTCCTTGCAAGAGGCCTCAGATTGGTGTTTTCACATCTTAGCACAACTGTTTGATTCCCAGAAAGGCTAAAACCTGTTCTTGTCGATACTGGCAATCAAGGGCCCCCCACTGGGGTTGGCATCTTTGCGGCGACCGCCTTCTCCTGGCAAAGCCGGGGGGCAAGGGGGGGGGAAGCTACGGCTCCTCCTCGACCCCCACCCACGGGTAGAAGGGAGGGAGTGTGGAACAGATGGGGATTGGTCCACACACTTTTCTGTAACCGCCGTCATCCTGGCAAGGGGTGGGGGGAGTTGCGCAACGCCATCTCCGTGCGATCCGTCAACCCCCGCCCCGGCCGCTGGATGACAGCAACGGTCCCCCACGACCCGGGCCGGCTTCGGGGACGGGGCGTGTTAGCGAGCGCCTATTAAGTCGGCACGGGGTGCCGGCCGACAGCGGGGGCTGGTGGTGTGTACAGGCGTTGCCCGGAGGGGTCATTTAAGGCCGAGTCGACCTAGGGGAGGGGCCCAAGACCGGTTAAAGCTGTTCCCTCACTGGTGCGTCGGCCGTGGTGCGGCTAAATGCTGCGCTGCCGCGCGGCTGAGACATCACGCACGAAGACACACACAGAGACACACGCAGAGACACACGCAGAGACACACGCAGAGACACACGCAGAGATACACGCAGAGACACAAACCTAGACACACGCGGAGACACACGCAGAGACACACACAGAGACACAAACCGAGACACAAACCGAGACACACGCGGAGACACACGCAGAGACACACGCAGAGACACACGCAGAGACACACGCAGAGACACACGCAGAGACACACACAGAGACACAAACCGAGACACAAACCGAGACACACGCGGAGACACACGCAGAGACACACGCAGAGACACACGCAGAGACAACACAGAGACACACGCAGAGACACGCACAGAGACACACGCAGAGACACCCGAGTCTTAAAACCCTGAGACCTGGTCTCCCCGTGTCTCAAACCCTGAGTCTCAAACCTTGAGACCAGGTCTCTCCATGTCTCAAACCCGAGTCTCAAAACCTTGAGACCAGGTCTCCCCGTATCTCAAACTCCGAGTCTCAAAACCTTGAGACCTAGTCTCCTCGTGTCTCAAACCCTGAGACTCAAAACCTTGAGACCAGGTCTCCCCGTGTCTCAAACTCCGAGTCTCAAAACCTTGAGACCTAGTCTCCTCGTGTCTCAAACCCCGAGTCTCAAACCTTGAGACCAGGTCTCCCGTGTCTCAAACTCCGAGTCTCAAAACCTTGAGACCTAGTCTCCTCGTGTCTCAAACCCGAGTCTCAAAACCTTGAGACCTAGTCTCCCGTGTCTCAAACCCTGAGACTCAAAACCTTGAGACCAGGTCTCTCCGTGTCTCAAACCCCGAGTCTCAAACCTTGAGACCAGGTCTCCCCGTGTCTCAAACTCCGAGTCTCAAAACCTTGAGACCTAGTCTCCCGTGTCTCAAACCCTGAGACTCAAAACCTTGAGACCAGGTCTTTCCGTGTCTCAAACCCCGAGTCTCAAAACCTTGAGACCAGGTCTCCCCGTGTCTCAAACTCCGAGTCTCAAACCTTGAGACCTAGTCTCCCCGTGTCTCAAACCTGAGTCTCAAAACCTTGAGACCAGGTCTCTCCGTGTCTCAAACCCCGAGTCTCAAAACCTTGAGACCTGGTCTCCCCGTGTCTCAAACCCCGAGTCTCAAAACCTTGAGACCTGGTCTCCCCGTGTCTTAAACTCCGAGTCACAAAACCTTGAGACCTGGTCTCCCCGTGTCTCAAACCCTGAGTCTCAAAACCTTGAGACCTGGTTTCTCCGTGTCTCAAACCCTGAGTCTCAAAACCTTGAGACCTGGTCTCTCCGTGTCTCAAACCCCGAGTCTCAAAACCTTGAGATCTGGTCTCCCGTGTCTCAAACCCCGAGTCTCAAAACCTTGAGACCTGTCTCCCCGTGTCTCAAAACCGAGTCTCAAAACCTTGAGACCAGGTCTCCCCGTGTCTCAAACCCTGAGTCTCAAAACTCTGAGACCTGGTCTCTCCGTGTCTCAAAACCCGAGTCTCAAAACCTTGAGACCAGGTCTCCCGTGTCTCAAACCCTGAGTCTCAAAACCCTGAGACCTGGTCTCCCGTGTCTCAAACCCCGAGTCTCAACACCTTGAACCTGGTCTCTCCGTGTCTCAAAATCTTGAGACCTGGTCTCTCCCCGTCACAAACCCCAAGTCTCAAAACCTTGAGACCTGGTCTCCCCGTGTCTCAAACCCTGAGTCTCAAAACCCTGAGTCTCAAAACCTTGAGACCTGGTCTCCCCGTGTCTCAACCCTGAGTCTCAAAACCTTGAGACCTGGTCTCCCGTGTCTCAAAACCTTGAGACCTAGTCTCCCCGTGTCTCAAAACCTTGAGACATGGTCTCTCCGTGTCTCAAACCCCGAGTCTCAAAACCCTGAGACCTAGTCTCTCTGTGTCTCAAACCCCAAGTCTCAAAACCTTGAGACCTGGTCTCTCCGTGTCTCAAACCCGAGTCTCAAAACTTGAGACCTGGTCTCCCTGTGTCTCAACCCTGAGTCTCAAACTTTGAGACCTGGTCTCCCGAGTCTCAAACCCTGAGTCTCAAACCCTGAGACCAGGTCTCCCCGTGTCTCAAACCCCGAGTCTCAAACCTTGAGACCAGGTCTCCCCGATTCTCAAACCCCGAGTCTCAAACCCTGAGACCTGGTCTCCCCGTGTCTCAAACCCTGAGTCTCAAAACCCTGAGACCTGGTCTCCCCGTGTCTCAAAACCTTGAGACCTGGTCTCCCCGTGTCTCAAACCCTGAGTCTCAAAACCCTGAGACCTGGTCTCCCGTGTCTCAAAACCTTGAGACCTGGTCTCCCCGTCTCAAAACCCTGAGACCAGGTCTCCCCGTGTCTCAAACCCGTGTCTCAAAACCCTGAGACCAGGTCTCCCCGTGTCTCAAACCCGTGTCTCAAAACCCTGAGACCTGGTCTCCCCGTGTCTCAAACCCTGAGTCTCAAAACCCTGAGACCTGGTCTCCCCGTGTCTCAAACCTGAGTTTCAAACCTTGAGACCTGGTCTCCCCGTGTCTCAAACCCCGTGTCTCAAACCCTGAGACCAGGTCTCCCCGTGTCTCAAACCCGTGTCTCAAACCTTGAGACCAGGTCTCCCCGTGTCTCAAACCCTGAGTCTCAAAACCTTGAGACCTGGTCTCCCGTGTCTCAAAACCCTGAGACCAGGTCTCCCGTGTCTCAAAACCTTGAGACCAGGTCTCCCCGAGTCTCAAAAACTTGAGACCTGGTCTCCCCGAGTCTCAAGACCTTGAGAGACCTGGTCTCCCCGAGTCTCAAAACCTTGAGACCAGGTCTCCCCGTGTCTCAAAACCTTGAGACCAGGTCTCCCCGTGTCTCAAGACTACCGCGTCTCGGTACTTAATTCACGTCGCGTGCGCGTCGCGATGGTGGTGGAAGGGGTTCCTCGCGGCTCGTAGGATCTGAATGGCCGTAGATTTGCGGCGATCCGGCCAGTGAATGGCAAAGCGCCGTCGCCGCTATCACCCCCCCCCTCAGTGTGGAGGGGGGGGGGGGTGCAGGGTTGCCACGGCGCGTGCCGCACAGCGCGAAAACCATCCACGCGTTCACCCCCCCCCCCCCCCCCCTCTCACACCGGACCGGCGCTCCGTGTCCCCCGGGTCTCGCACGGTGCCACGTTCACGCTCACTGAGAACCTTCATTCAGACGGGGGGGGGGGGGGGGGGTGGTGGTGGCGGCGGGGGGTGGGGGGGGTAGCGGGGGTGGGTGGGTGGGGGCTGTCACAGTGAGCCGCCCGGTCTCCGTGTCAGCCGCGCGCCCATCGCAGGAACGCCGCCGCGTAGCGCCAGAGGGTACGGCAAGGACGTCGAACGCCACGGCCGATAGCCGGGAGCACGCCGCCGCTGCTGCTGGCAGAAGGGGGCCCCCACCCCCTTCCGCTGCTAGAGAGGTCGAGAGACTCGGGGTCTAGAGGCTGGTCTCGAGTGGTGCAATTGTTTCTAGATTTGAAGCTTTCGTGACTGCAAGGATTCATACTCTTAGATTTTTTCGGTAAAGTCACCGAAAAACCTAAGAGTAGGATGCAATTGTGGCCATGCAGCCAAAACTATGGACCGCCCAGTAAACCGATAAAGAAATAGAGACCCACAGAGATCCATAGAGACACACAGAGATCCATAGAGACACACAGAGATACACAGAGATCCATAGAGACACACAGAGATCCAGAGATATCCATAGAGACCCACAGATATTCATAGAGACACACAAGAGATCCATAGAGACACACAGAGATCCATAGAGACACAGAGATCCATAGAGACACACAGAGATCCATAAATCTACACGACCACGGGAGAGAGAGAGAGACACGTAAACTCCAAATATACAGCAGCAGGCGTCAGGGTTCGGGATCCAACCCACGACCGCCTGTAGACCAGGCGAGGTAGTTAACATCTCTTGGCCACCGTAATGATGAGAGAGAGACACGCAAACTCCAAATATCCAACAGGCGTTAGGGACAGGACTGAACCCACGACCTCCTGTAGACCAGGCGAGGTAGTTAACATCTCACAGCCACCGTCCAAACGATAACAAGAAGTAGTTCTAAAGAAATGAGTTGGCCAATCCTAGATGGCGATTCAAAAAGTGTCATCACAGCTCCCAGTGAGCGGAAGGAAAGAGCATTCCAGACGGCCACAGAGGCGCCCACCGAGATCGCCGCGCGACGTGGCTCCAAAGAAATTAGTTTTCAACCTCGATTTGAAAGCGCATTGCTCAAGTGGCTTGCTAACATGTCACCGCTCTCACTGCGAGCATTGTGAGCGCGGTGCAATTGCGTCAGGGAGATCGCGAGCGAGATGAGACGGCGGTTTGGGTTTCCAATTTACGGAGGAGATGGAATTACTCCACTCGCGTCCGCCGCACAATATTTATCCTGCACTCTCGTTCGCCGCATGTGAGTACGGCCAGCCCCCCCCCCCCCCACCAGCACCAGCACCACCACCACCAGCAGCAGGCGTCAATCCGCTGCAGGATGACGGCCCAGCGCCCCCCCCCCCCCCCCACCACCACCACCCACCCCACCACCACCACCACCACCACACCAGCACCACCACCAGCACCACCACCAGCACCACCAGCACCACCACCACCAACCCCCCCCCCTCCACCACCACCAGCACCACCACCAGCACCACCACCACCAGCACCACCACCAGCACCACCACCACCACCAGCACCCCCCCCCACCACCAGCACCAGCACCACCCCCCCACCACCACTACCCCCCACCACCACCAGCACCACCACCACCACCCCCCCACCACCAGCACCACCAGCACCACCACCACCACCACCANCCCCCCCCACCACCAGCACCACCAGCACCACACCAGCACCACCACCACCACCAGCACCACCACCCCCCCAACCAGCACCACCAGCACCACCACCAGCACCACCACCAGCACCCCCCCCTCCACCAGCACCACCAGCACCACCACCAGCACCACCACCCCCCCCTCCACCACCACCACCACCACCAGCACCACCATCACCACCAGCACCAGCACCACCACCACCACCACCCCCCCCCTCCACCACCAGCACCACCACCAGCAGCAGCAGGCGTCAATCCGCTGCAGGATGACGGCCCAGTGCCCCCCCCCCACCACACCACCAACACCACCCCCCCCACCACCAGCACCACCACCAGCACCACCACCAGCACCACCACCAGCACCACCACCAGCACCACCACCAGCACCACCAGCACCAGCAGCAGGCGTCAACCCACTGCAGGATGACAGCCCAGCGCCCCCCCCCCCACCACCACCACCACCACCCCCCTCCACCACCACCACCAGCACCACCAGCAGCACCACCACCAGCACCACCAGCAGCACCACCACCAGCACCACCAGCACCACCACCAGCACCAGCACCACCACCACCACTACCAGCACCACCAGCACACCACCAGCACCAGCAGCAGGCGTCAACCGCTGCAGGATGACGGCCGTGCGGAGGAACGCGGCGCGGGGCGAAGAGGGCAGACGCTCGACAGGGAGACGTCGCTATCGCTCGTCTTCCTCATCCAGCAGCGGAGAGAGCACGGCGACCATGTCGATGGCGAGGGTGATGACAATGATGACGATGACGACGATGACGACGATGACGACGATGTCGATGATGACGACGATGTCGACCATGTCGATGGCGAGGGTGATGACGACGACAATGATGATGATGATGATGACGATGATGACGACGATGTCGATGGCGAGGGTGATGACGACAATGATGGCGATGACGATGATGGCAAGGATGGCGATGACGCCGCTGATGATGATGATGACGATGACGACGCTGATGATGATGATGACGATGACGCCGCTGATGATGACGATGACGACGCCGCTGATGACGACGATGACGACGATAATGACGATGACGCCGCTGATGATGACGATGACGACGATGACGACAATGATGCCTCTGATGATGACGATGATGACGATGACGCCGCTGATGATGATGACGCTGACGACGATGACGCCTCTGATGATGACGATGATGACGATGACGCCGCTGATGACGACGATGACGACGATGATGACGATGATGACGATGATGATGATGACGCCGCTGATAATGACGATGACGCCGCTGATGATGCCGATGACAACAACGATCACGTTGCTGATGACGTTGCCGATGACAACGCCACCGACGCTGGCGAATCGGCATCATCGGTGTCGTTGTGAACTCGCGGTGCCCTCGCTAAACGAGCACTCGGAGCGCTCCGAGAGCTGCGATGATCACCACGCGACACCGCCAGGTTCACCGACTCTCCCCTCCACGTTCACCGTCTCTCCCCGCCACGTTCACCGACTCTCCCCTCCACGTTCACCGTCTCCCTCCACGTTCACCGACTCTCCCCGCCACGTTCACCGACTCTCCCCTCCACGTTCACCGACTCTCCCCTCCACGTTCACCGTCTCTCCCCTCCACGTTCACCGACTCTCCCTCCACGTTCACCGACTCTCCCTCCACGTTCACCGACTCTCCCCTCCACGTTCACCGACTCTCCCCGCCACGTTCACCGACTCTCCCCGCCACGTTCACCGACTCTCCCCTCCACATTCACCGACTCTCCCCGCAACATTCACCGTCTCTCCCTCCACGTTCACCGACTCTCCCCGCAACATTCACCGTCTCTCCCCTCCACGTTCACCGTCTCTCCCCTCCACGTTCACCGACTCTCCCCTCCACGTTCACCGACTCTCCCCGCAACATTCACCGTCTCTCCCCTCCACGTTCACCGTCTCTCCCCGCAACATTCACCGTCTCTCCCGCCACGTTCACCGTCTCTCCCCTCCACGTTCACCGTCTCTCCCGCCACGTTCACCGTCTCTCCCCTCCACGTTCACCGACTCTCCCCTCCACGTTCACCGTCTCTCCCCGCAACTTCACCGTCTCTCCCCGCCACGTTCACCGACTCTCCCCTCCACGTTCACCGACTCTCCCCTCCACGTTCACCGTCTCTCCCCGCAACATTCACCGTCTCTCCCCGCCACGTTCACCGACTCTCCCCTCCACGTTCACCGACTCTCCCCTCCACGTTCACCGTCTCTCCCGCAACATTCACCGTCTCTCCCCTCCACGTTCACCGACTCTCCCCTCCACGTTCACCGACTCTCCCGCAACATTCACCGTCTCTCCCCTCCACGTTCACCGACTCTCCCTCCACGTTCACCGTCTCTCCCCGCAACATTCACCGTCTCTCCCGCCACGTTCACCGTCTCTCCCGCCACGTTCACCGACTCTCCCCGCCACGTTCACCGACTCTCCCCGCCACGTTCACCGACTCTCCCCGCCACGTTCACCGTCTCTCCCCTCCACGTTCACCGACTCTCCCGCCACGTTCACCGTCTCTCCCCGCCACGTTCACCGACTCTCCCGCCACGTTCACCGACTCTCCCCGCCACGTTCACCGACTCTCCCCTCCACGTTCACCGTCTCTCCCCTCCACGTTCACCGACTCTCCCCGCCGCGTTCACCGACTCTCCCCGCAACGTTCACCGACTCTCCCCGCCACGTTCACCGTCTCTCCCCTCCACGTTCACCGTCTCTCCCCTCCACGTTCACCGACTCTCCCCGCAACGTTCACCGACTCTCCCCGCCACGTTCACCGACTCTCCCCTCCACGTTCACCGACTCTCCCCTCCACGTTCACCGACTCTCCCCTCCACGTTCACCGACTCTCCCTCCATGTTCACCGACTCTCCCCTCCACGTTCACCGACTCTCCCCTCCACGTTCACCGTCTCTCCCCGCCACGTTCACCGACTCTCCCCGCCACGTTCACCGACTCTCCCCTCCACGTTCACCGACTCTCCCCTCCACGTTCACCGTCTCTCCCCGCCACGTTCACCGACTCTCCCCGCCACGTTCACCGACTCTCCCCTCCACGTTCACCGACTCTCCCTCCATGTTCACCGACTCTCCCCTCCACGTTCACCGACTCTCCCTCCACGTTCACCGTCTCTCCCCGCCACGTTCACCGACTCTCCCGCCACGTTCACCGACTCTCCCCTCCACGTTCACGACTCTCCCCTCCACGTTCACCGACTCTCCCCTCCACGTTCACCGACTCTCCCCTCCACGTTCACCGTCTCTCCCCGCCACGTTCACCGACTCTCCCCTCCACGTTCACCGACTCTCCCCTCCACGTTCACCGTCTCTCCCCTCCACGTTCACCGACTCTCCCTCCACGTTCACCGTCTCTCCCCGCCACGTTCACCGACTCTCCCCAGGCGGGAGCCGCTTCCCGCCGCTCCGTTACCGTCCCCGTGTTGTTTTTTCCGCGCAGCGGTTATCCAAACAACGCGCGAAGCAGTAAAACGAACCAACAACCAAACCCCCCGTGCCCCCCCCCTCAAGTCCCCCCCCCCGCCGTGCCCCCCCCCCATATCCTTCCCCGCCACAGGTCGTCTGTAAGGGACGCGTGTGAGTCTATGGGTCTCTGTGTGAGTCTATGGGTCTCTGTGTGAGTCTATGGGTCTCTGTGTGAGTCTATGGGTCTCTGCGTGAGTCTATGGGTCTCTGTGTGAGTCTATGGGTCTCTGTGTGAGTCTATGGGTCTCTGTGTGAGTCTATGGGTCTCTGTGTGAGTCTATGGGTCTCTGCGTGAGTCTATGGGTCTCTGCGTGAGTCTATGGGTCTCCCAGAGACCTATAGACCCTCACAAAGACCCTCGCTCACACAGAGACCCATAAACTCACACAGACACATAGACTCACTTCAGAGACAGATAGACTCACACAGAGACCCATAGACTCACACAGAGACCCATAGACTCACTTCAGAGACAGATAGACTCACACAGAGACCCATAGACTCACACAGAGAGCCATAGACTCACACAGAGCCATAACTCACACAAGAGACCCATAGACTCACACAGAGAGCCATAGACTCACACAGAGACCTATAGACTCACACAGAGACCCATAGACTCACACAGAGACCTACAGACTCACACAAAAACCCATAGACTCCCACAGAGACCCGTGACCCGTAGACTCAAACAGAGACCCGTAGACTCACACAGAGACCTATAGACTCACACACCCACAGACTCACACAGAGACACATAGACTCACACACACCTACAGACTCACAGACCCACAGACTCACACAGAGACACATAGACTCACTTCAGAGACACATATACTCACACAGAGACCCATAGACTCACACACAGACCTACAGACTCACACATACCTACAGACTCACACAGAGACCCACAGACTCACACAGAAACCTATAGACTCACACAAAGACCTACAGACTCTCACAGAGACCCATAAACTCACACAGACCTACAGACTCACACAGAGACCTACAGACTCACAAAGAGACACGGACTCACACAGAGACCCACAGACTCCTACAGAGATCCACAGACTCACACAGAGACCTACAGACTCCTATTGGGACCGTTGGACTGACACAGATACCATATTTAACCCTAAATATTCCAGAGCACACACTCACACGTTGCACATTACCGCACAGAACTATATTTAACGTCCACGTTAACAGCGCCCGCAAATGCCGCGCACATCCTTCAACACGGCTCTCACTGCCGTATTTAACCCTGATATCAAACCCAGCTCACACCACCTCTCTTATTACCCAAGTCCACATGCCTCCGATCACCATATTTAACCGCGATGCCGCACACGCAAGGTTTTACTCGTCGTTATTTCGTGCAAAAATCCGCAGTGTGAACGCCCCAGCGTGAACACCCCACGTGATCTCCCTGCGCCCATATTCAACCCCCACGTGATCTCCCTGCGCCATATTCAACCCCCACGTGATCTCCATGTTCCATATTCAACCCCACGTGATCTCCATGTGTCCATATTCAACCCCACGTGATCTCCATGTGTCCATATTCAACCCCCACGTGATCTCCATGTGTCCATATTCAACCCCACGTGATCTCCATGTGTCCATATTCAACCCCACGTGATCTCCATGTGTCCATATTCAACCCCACGTGATCTCCATGTGTCCATATTCAACCCCACGTGATCTCCCTGCGTCCATATTCAACCCCACGTGATCTCCCTGTGTCCATATTCAACCCCACGTGATCTCCCTGTGTCCATATTCAACCCCACGTGATCTCCATGTGTCCATATTCAACCCCCACGTGATCTCCCTGTGTCCATATTCAACCCCCACGTGATCTCCATGCGTCCATATTCAACCCCACGTGATCTCCCTGTGTCCATATTCAACCCCCACGTGATCTCCATGTGTCCATATTCAACCCCCACGTGATCTCCATGCGTCCATATTCAACCCCACGTGATCTCCCTGTGTCCATATTCAACCCCCACGTGATCTCCATGTGTCCATATTCAACCCCCACGTGATCTCCATGTGTCCATATTCAACCCCACGTGATCTCCATGTGTCCATATTCAACCCCCACGTGATCTCCCTGTGTCCATATTCAACCCCCACGTGATCTCCTGTGTCCATATTCAACCCCACGTGATCTCCCTGTGTCCATATTCAACCCCACGTGATCTCCATGTGTCCATATTCAACCCCACGTGATCTCCATGGTCCATATTCAACCCCACGTGATCTCCGTGTCCATATTCAACCCCCACGTGATCTCCATGTGTCCATATTCAACCCCCACGTGATCTCCATGTGTCCATATTCAACCCCACGTGATCTCCCTGTGTCCATATTCAACCCCACGTGATCTCCCTGTGTCCATATTCAACCCCACGTGATCTCCGTGTCCATATTCAACCCCACGTGATCTCCCTGTGTCCATATTCAACCCCACGTGATCTCCCAGTGCCCATATTCAACCCCACGTGATCTCCCTGTGTCCATATTCAACCCCCACGTGATCTCCCGTGTCCATATTCAACCCCCACGTGATCTCCCTGTGTCCATATTCAACCCCCACGTGATCTCCCTGTGTCCATATTCAACCCCACGTGATCTCCCTGTGTCCATATTCAACCCCACGTGATCTCCCTGTGTCCATATTCAACCCCACGTGATCTCCCTGTGTCCATATTCAACCCCCACGTGATCTCCGTGTCCATATTCAACCCCACGTGATCTCCCTGTGTCCATATTCAACCCCACGTGATCTCCCTGTGTCCATATTCAACCCCACGTGATCTCCCTGTGCCATATTCAACCCCCACGTGATCTCCCTGTGTCCATATTCAACCCCCACGTGATCTCCCTGTGTCCATATTCAACCCCACGTGATCTCCCTGTGTCCATATTCAACCCCACGTGATCTCCCTGTGTCCATATTCAACCCCCACGTGATCTCCCTGTGTCCATATTCAACCCCACGTGATCTCCCTGTGCCATATTCAACCCCACGTGATCTCCCTGTGTCCATATTCAACCCCACGTGGTCTCCCTGTGTCCATATTCAACCCCCACGTGTCTCCCTGTGCCCATATTCAACCCCACGTGATCTCCCTGTGCCCATATTCAACCCCCACGTGATCTCCCTGTGTCCATATTCAACCCCACGTGATCTCCCTGTGTCCATATTCAACCCCCACGTGATCTCCCTGTGTCCATATTCAACCCCACGTGATCTCCCTGTGTCCATATTCAACCCCCACGTGATCTCCCTGTGCCCATATTCAACCCCACGTGATCTCCCTGTGCCCATATTCAACCCCACGTGATCTCCCGTGTCCATATTCAACCCCCACGTGTCTCCCTGTGTCCATATTCAACCCCCACGTGTCTCCCTGTGCCATATTCAACCCCACGTGATCTCCTGTGTCCATATTCAACCCCACGTGATCTCCCTGTGCCCATATTCAACCCCCACGTGATCTCCCTGTGTCCATATTCAACCCCACGTGATCTCCCTGTGTCCATATTCAACCCCACGTGTCTCCCTGTGCCATATTCAACCCCACGTGATCTCCCTGTCCATATTCAACCCCACGTGATCTCCCTGTGTCCATATTCAACCCCCACGTGATCTCCCTGTGCCCATATTCAANCCCCACGTGATCTCCCTGTGCCCATATTCAACCCCACGTGATCTCCCTGTGTCCATATTCAACCCCACGTGGTCTCCCTGTGTCCATATTCAACCCCACGTGTCTCCCTGTGCCCATATTCAACCCCACGTGATCTCCCTGTGTCCATATTCAACCCCACGTGATCTCCCTGTGTCCATATTCAACCCCACGTGATCTCCCTGTGTCCATATTCAACCCCCACGTGATCTCCCTGTGCCCATATTCAACCCCACGTGATCTCCCTGTGCCATATTCAACCCCACGTGATCTCCCTGTGTCCATATTCAACCCCCACGTGATCTCCCTGTGTCCATATTCAACCCCACGTGTCTCCCTGTGTCCATATTCAACCCCACGTGATCTCCCTGTGTCCATATTCAACCCCACGTGATCTCCCTGTGTCCATATTCAACCCCACGTGATCTCCCTGTGTCCATATTCAACCCCACGTGATCTCCAGTGTCCATATTCAACCCCACGTGATCTCCCAGTGTCCATATTCAACCCCACGTGATCTCCCTGCGCCATATTCAACCCCACGTGATCTCCCTGTGTCCATATTCAACCCCACGTGATCTCCCTGTGTCCATATTCAACCCGCACGTGATCTCCCTGTGTCCATATTCAACCCCACGTGATCTCCCTGTGCCCATATTCAACCCCCACGTGATCTCCCTGTGCCCATATTCAACCCCACGTGATCTCCCTGTGTCCATATTCAACCCCACGTGATCTCCCTGTGTCCATATTCAACCCCACGTGATCTCCCTGTGTCCATATTCAACCCCCACGTGATCTCCAGTGTCCATATTCAACCCCACGTGATCTCCCGTGTCCATATTCAACCCCACGTGATCTCCCTGTGTCCATATTCAACCCCACGTGATCTCCCTGCGTCCATATTCAACCCCACGTGATCTCCCAGTGTCCATATTCAACCCCACGTGATCTCCCTGCGCCCATATTCAACCCCACGTGATCTCCCTGTGTCCATATTCAACCCCACGTGATCTCCCAGTGTCCATATTCAACCCCACGTGATCTCCCTGTGTCCATATTCAACCCCCACGTGATCTCCCTGCGCCCATATTCAACCCCACGTGATCTCCCGTGTCCATATTCAACCCCACGTGATCTCCCAGTGTCCATATTCAACCCCCACGTGATCTCCCTGTGCCCATATTCAACCCCACGTGATCTCCCGTGTCCATATTCAACCCCACGTGATCTCCCTGTGNCCATATTCAACCCCACGTGATCTCCCAGTGTCCATATTCAACCCCACGTGATCTCCCTGTGCCCATATTCAACCCCACGTGATCTCCCAGTGTCCATATTCAACCCCACGTGATCTCCTGCGCCCATATTCAACCCCACGTGATCTCCCAGTGTCCATATTCAACCCCCACGTGATCTCCCTGTGCCCATATTCAACCCCACGTGATCTCCCAGTGTCCATATTCAACCCCACGTGATCTCCCTGTGCCCATATTCAACCCCACGTGATCTCCCTGTGTCCATATTCAACCCCACGTGATCTCCTGCGCCCATATTCAACCCCACGTGATCTCCCAGTGTCCATATTCAACCCCACGTGATCTCCCAGTGTCCATATTCAACCCCACGTGATCTCCCTGTGCCATATTCAACCCCACGTGATCTCCCGTGTCCATATTCAACCCCACGTGATCTCCCAGTGTCCATATTCAACCCCCACGTGATCTCCCCGTGTTCATATTCAACCCCACGTGATCTCCCTGTGCCCATATTCAACCCCACGTGATCTCCCTGTGTCCATATTCAACCCCACGTGATCTCCCTGCGCCCATATTCAACCCCACGTGATCTCCCTGTGTCCATATTCAACCCCACGTGATCTCCCGTGTTCATATTCAACCCCCACGTGATCTCCCTGTGCCCATATTCAACCCCACTGATCTACCTGTGTCCATATTCAACCCCACGTGATCTCCCTGCGCCCATATTCAACCCCACGTGATCTCCCTGTGTCCATATTCAACCCCACGTGGTCTCCCTGTGTCCATATTCAACCCCACGTGATCTCCCAGTGCCCATATTCAACCCCACGTGATCTCCTGTGCCCATATTCAACCCCAAGTGATCTCCCTGTGTCCATATTCAACCCCAAGTGATCTCCCTGTGTCCATATTCAACCCCACGTGATCTCCCTGTGCCCATATTCAACCCCATGCGTTGGCAGCGGCACCGGCAAGCAAGCGGCCCGCGCCGCCTTAAAAGGGAAAACTTCGAGTGGAAATCTCAAGCACATTTCCTTGCGTGTTTAAAAGCTTCATATTAGACGCAGATCCCTACCCCCATACCCCTGTGAAGCCTGCAACAGGCTGTTGGAGCAACTGCTCTTAGCGAGCACTTATGTGCGTGTGTGCTGGACTTCTTTTGCACCGTACGTAGCCAACCGTGCTGATTGGAGGTGCAGTGTTGAGTCTATGGTAGAGTTAGTGTATGGGCAGTGTTGAGTCTATGGGCAGTGTTNAGTCTATGGGCAGTGTTGAGTCTATGGGCAGTGTTTGAGTCTATGGGCAGTGTTGAGTCTATGGGCAGTGTTGAGTCTATGGGCAGTGTGAGTCTATGGGCAGTGTTGAGTCTATGGCAGTGTTGAGTCTATGGCAGTGTTGAGTCTATGGCGTGTTGAGTCTATGGGCAGTGTGAGTCTATGGGCAGTGTTGAGTCTATGGTGCAGTGTTGAGTCTATGGGCAGTGTTGAGTCTATGGGCAGTGTTGAGTCTATGGGCAGTGTTGAGTCTATGGGCAGTGTTGAGTCTATGGGCAGTGTTGAGTCTATGGCAGTGTTGAGTCTATGGGCAGTGTTGAGTCTATGGCAGTGTTGAGTCTATGGTGAGTCTACGCGCAGTGTTGAGTCTATGGGCAGTGTTGAGTCTATGGGCAGTGTTGAGTCTATGGGCAGTGTTGAGTCTATGGGCAGTGTTGAGTCTATGGGCAGTGTTAGTCTATGGGTAGTGTTGAGTCTACGCGCAGTGTTGAGTCTATGGGTAGTGTTGAGTCTATGGGCAGTGTTAGTCTATGGGCAGTGTTGAGTCTATGGGCAGTGTTGAGTCTACGGGCAGTGTTGAGTCTATGGGCAGTGTTAGTCTATGGGCAGTGTTGAGTCTATGGGCAGTGTTAGTCTACGGCAGTGTTAGTCTATGGGCAGTGTTAGTCTATGGGTAGTGTTAGTCTATGGGCAGTGTTAGTCTATGGGCAGTGTTAGTCTATGGGTAGTGTTGAGTCTATGGGCAGTGTTAGTCTATGGGCAGTGTTGAGTCTATGGGCAGTGTTGAGTCTATGGGCAGTGTTAGTCTACGGGCAGTGTTGAGTCTATGGGCAGTGTTGAGTCTATGGGCAGTGTTGAGTCTATGGCAGTGTTAGTCTATGGGCAGTGTTGAGTCTATGGGCAGTGTTGAGTCTATGGCAGTGTTGAGTCTATGGGCAGTGTTAGTCTATGGGCAGTGTTGAGTCTATGGCAGTGTTGAGTCTATGGGAGTGTTGAGTCTATGGCAGTGTTGAGTCTATGGGTCGTGTTAGTCTATGGCTAGTGTTAGTCTATGGGTAGTGTTGAGTCTATGGGTAGTGTGAGTCTATGGGCAGTGTTAGTCTATGGGCAGTGTTAGTCTATGGGTAGTGTGAGTCTATGGGGTAGTGTTGAGTCTATGGGCAGTGTTAGTCTATGGGTAGTGTGAGTCTATGGGCAGTGTTAGTCTATGGGTAGTGGAGTCTATGGGCAGTGTTAGTCTATGGGCAGTGTTGAGTCTATGGCAGTGTTGAGTCTATGGGCAGTGTTAGTCTATGGGCAGTGTTAGTCTATGGGCAGTGTTGAGTCTATGGCAGTGTTGAGTCTATGGGCAGTGTTAGTCTATGGGCAGTGTTAGTCTATGGGCAGTGTTGAGTCTATGGGCAGTGTTAGTCTATGGCAGTGTTGAGTCTATGGGCAGTGTTGAGTCTATGGGCAGTGTTAGTCTATGGGCAGTGTTAGTCTATGGGCAGTGTTGAGTCTATGGGCAGTGTTGAGTCTATGGGCAGTGTTGAGTCTATGGGCAGTGTTGAGTCTATGGGCAGTGTTAGTCTATGGGTAGTGTTAGTCTACGCGCAGTGTTGAGTCTATGGGTAGTGTGAGTCTATGGGCAGTGTTAGTCTATGGGCAGTGTTAGTCTATGGGCAGTGTTGAGTCTACGGGCAGTGTGAGTCTATGGGCAGTGTTAGTCTATGGCAGTGTTGAGTCTATGGCAGTGTTAGTCTACGGGCAGTGTTAGTCTATGGGCAGTGTTAGTCTATGGTAGTGTTAGTCTATGGGCAGTGTTAGTCTATGGGCAGTGTTAGTCTATGGTAGTGTTAGTCTATGGGCAGTGTTAGTCTATGGCAGTGTTGAGTCTATGGGCAGTGTGAGTCTATGGCAGTGTTAGTCTACGGGCAGTGTTAGTCTATGGGCAGTGTTGAGTCTATGGGCAGTGTTAGTCTATGGGCAGTGTTAGTCTATGGGCAGTGTTGAGTCTATGGCAGTGTGAGTCTATGGGCAGTGTTGAGTCTATGGGCAGTGTTAGTCTATGGGCAGTGTTAGTCTATGGGCAGTGTTAGTCTATGGGGAGTGTTGAGTCTATGGGCAGTGTTGAGTCTATGGGTCGTGTTAGTCTATGGCTAGTGTTAGTCTATGGGTAGTGTTGAGTCTATGGTAGTGTGAGTCTATGGGCAGTGTTGAGTCTATGGGCAGTGTTAGTCTATGGTAGTGTGAGTCTATGGACAGTGTTAGTCTATGGGTAGTGTTGAGTCTATGGGCAGTGTTAGTCTATGGGTAGTGTGAGTCTATGGGCAGTGTTAGTCTATGGGTAGTGGAGTCTATGGACAGTGTTAGTCTATGGGCAGTGTTGAGTTTATGGGCAGTGTGAGTCTATGGGCAGTGTTAGTCTATGGGCAGTGTTAGTCTATGGGTAGTGTGAGTCTATGGGCAGTGTTAGTCTATGGGCAGTGTTAGTCTATGGGTAGTGTTGAGTCTATGGCATGTTGAGTCTATGGGCAGTGTTAGTCTATGGGCAGTGTTGAGTCTATGGGCAGTGTTGAGTCTATGGGTAGTGTTAGTCTATGGGTAGTGTTGAGTCTATGGGTAGTGTGAGACTATGGGCAGTGTTGAGTTATGGGCAGTGTTGAGTCTATGGGTAGTGTGAGTCTATGGGCAGTGTGAGTCTATGGGTAGTGTTAGTCTATGGGTAGTGTTTGAGTCTATGGTAGTGTTAGTCTATGGTAGTGTTAGTCTGGGCAGTGTTGAGTCTACAGTGTTAGTCTATGGGTAGTGTGAGTCTATGGACAGTGTTAGTCTATGGGTAGTGTTGACTATGGGCAGTGTTGAGTCTAGGGTAGTGTTAGTCTATGGGTAGTGTTAGTCTATGGGTAGTGTTAGTCTATGGGTAGTGTAGTCTATGGGTAGTGTGAGTCTAGGGTAGTGTTAGTCTAGTAGTGTTAGTCTATGGGCAGTGTTGTGTCTATGGGCAGTGTTGAGTCTATGGGTAATGTTGAGTCTATGGGCAGTGTTGTGTCTATGGGCAGTGTTAGTCNATGGGTAATGTTGATCTATGGGCATGTTGTGTCTATGGGCAGTGTTAGTCTATGGGTAATGTTGAGTCTAGGGCAGTGTTGAGTCTATGGGTAGTTTAGTCTATGGGCAGTGTTGAGTCTATGGGCAGTGTGATCTATGGCATGTTGAGTCTATGGGCAGTGTGAGTCTATGGGCAGTGTTATGGGTGGGGACCGTCCGCTTGCGGGCCGTACAAGGCCCGCGAAATCATGGTCTGCTCCAGCCATCACATTGGGGGCGAGTTAATAAAATGTTTGACCAAATATAACGGGCTCATTTTTCAGTTGACAATTTTGTACGGCCCGCGAATAATGTTATAAATATCCAAATGTCCCTCGGCAGAAAGATTCCCCACCCCCTGGTGACGATTTAAAAGTGCCTAGCTCGCTCCCCTCGCAGCCCACCGCAGGGCACGTGGCACACGAGGGGGGTGGGGGCCACACCACGCCCACCCGGCCGCTGTTCCCCAGTGGTCACGTTAACTACACACACACCGCACCCCAGGTCACAGTTCATCCGAGGCGACGTTCACTACACACACCCGCACCCAGGTCACGATTCATCCGAGGCCACGTTCACTACACACACACCGCACCTCAGCTCACGGTTCATCCGAGGCGACGTTCACTAGACTCACCGCACCCCAGGTCACGATTCATCCGAGGTGACGTTCACTACACACACACCGCACCCCAGGTCACAGTTCATCCGAGGCGACGTTCACTACACACACCCTGCACCCCAGGTCACGATTCATCCGAGGACGTTCACTACAGACACACCGCACCCCAGCTCACGGTCCATCCGAGGACGAGTCGACCGGTTCGTATAATCGTCACCGGTGTTGGTTGGTCGGTGGCCGTGAGTCCGGAACCGAACTCGGGTCGCCCCGGGGTCGGCATCGTGGCGCTGCGTGCGCTAACCGCTGCGCCACCGCTCCCTTGTCACAGCCACTGTATATTCTTAGGTTTTTTCGGGAAAGTCACGTAGGTAAAACATTAAAAAAGTAAAATAAAAAAAAATCACGACGTTTCGGAGGCAACACAAGCTTCCGTCTTCAGGTGGTACCGTCACAGCCACGACTGCTGTATCAAGTAAATTTACCTACGTGACTTTACCGAAAAAACCTAAGAATATGAATCCTTGCAGTCACGAAAGCTTCAAATCTAGAGCCACTGTATATTTAACACCACCACCTGTAATAGGTCCGCATGACCCAGAGGCAAGCCAGGCCCAAGCAAAGCTGCTGGTTTTAGATCAGGGGTGGGGTCAGGCAAACCAAAAATAACGAGACTTTTTTAAGAGGAAAAAAAATTGGTTTTACCCTTTCTGACAATAAAATAGGTGTGTCAAGATGTGCAAACACCAAATAGATTAAACATTTTCACAAGGAATCAAGTTCTGCAGTAACCACGTAGTACAATGAACATTTTTCGATTTAAAGCTTTCGTGACTGCAGGGATTCATCTTCTTGGTTCTTCGGTAAAGTCACGTAGAAGGGAAATAATAAAATAAAACATAATAAAATAATTCTCATGACGTTTCGGCCACATCGCAAGCAGCCGTCCTCACGCTGTCTTCTCGACAGACCTGTTCTCCACCTGAGGACGGCTGCTTGTGTTGTGGCCGAAACGTCGTGAGAATTATTTTATGTTTATTGTTATTATTTTATTATTTCCCTTCTATGTGACTTTACCGAAAGAACCAAGAAAAATATAAGCATGAATGATTCACACACGACAGCTTTCTTTAGACCTCGTCTCAAACGGTGAAACTGGCCTCACCAAGAGATGGGGCAAGGCCCGTCTCACCAAGTTCACACCAAGAATAGCCAAAGGGGCAGGACAAGGACAATGCCACCACGAGGCTTTATAGCCGGGGTGAGGCAAGAATGGGACCTTTTTCCTACAGTCAAAAATAAGAAAGATTTCGATTTAAAGCTTTCGTGACTGCAGGGATTCATCTTCTTGGTTCTTTCGGTAAAGTCACGTAGAAGGGAAGTAATAAAATAATAAAATAAAACATAATAAAATAATTCTCACNGAGAAAGAATCACTGAGAATTATTTTATTATGTTTTATTTTTATTATTTTATTACTTCCCTTCTACGTGACTTTACCGAAAGAACCAAGAAGAATAAGAATAGGATTGTATCCTTTCTGGGTGTTAATATGTTGAAACACCAAATGTTTTTTTATCTCACGCTCTCTATAATTACATTTTTTTTTAACTCAACATTTCAAGAGCGAGCCGCATTTTGCAACGTGGTGCCTACAAGTGAAGGCGTTTGTGAAGTCCTCAATAAATAACACCACGGGGAAAAGGGGTTGATTATTCAGATTTATTTTGGGTGTTACACGAAATGTCCAAATGGGGGTGGGCCCACTTTCCTTGAGCGGGCTCCTCATTTGCAGGTGACCCACGTTGCTTCTGAACAAGAAATAAAATAAAAAAATTAAATCACGACGGACGCTTGTGTTGCGCCCGAAACGTCGTGATTTAATTCAGTTTTCATTTTTATTTTATTAAATTTTTTACCTACGCGACTTTACCGAATAAAACCAAAGAGCATGGATTCTTGCAGTCACGAAAACTTCAAATCTATTAATGTATTACTTACTGTTAGTAGCTCAGCTTATTGGAGAGTATATTTAGTATACTGATGATACTATGTAGTTTATACTTAGNTTTTTACGTGGTTGTTTAGTCACTGCAGCTACATACTATTAACATTCCTTCCCTTTATTAATGCTACCCTATCCCCTCCCTTTGATGCTGCTAATCCTGCGTAATGCACGGGCATAATATGACTTTGAAACCCCCGCCCACCTCCTACGCATTTCACAAGTAGTACTAATCACATACCTGCATTTCCCATAAATATGCTAAATTCCTCTTGATATGCAAATTATTGTCAAGGCGCCCTTCCCCTTCCAACCCAGCTTAAATATACGCTCCAAGCTTGGTGGTGTTTCATTCAGACGCTGCCTCCCGACAGACCTGGTCTTCACCTGAGGACGGCTGCTTGCGTTGTGGCCGAAACGTCGTGAGAATTATTTTATTACTTCCCTTCTACGTGACTTTACCGAAAGAACCAAGAAGATGAATCCCTGCAGTCACGAAAGCTTTCAATCGAAATTTTATTATGTTTTATTTTTATTATTTTATTATTTCCCTTCTACGTGACTTTACCTAAAGAACCAAGAAGATGAATCCCTGCAGTCACGAAAGCTTTAAATCGAAATTTAAATCTGGAAAAGAGGTTCACATCTCGGCNGGGGGCTTTGTCTGTGGGGATGGCTTAGCAGCGGTGCTTGGAGGAGCGTTGGCCGATCCGTTCACCTCCGTCGTGCGTCGAGCGCTACGACCGTGTGCGTTGCGTTGTGTGCTTTTTGTCGGGATTTTCTGATCCCGTGCGGCCCGACTTGTAGCCCAGCGGATTTCCTCCTCCGGCGATAAATACATTTTCGGATTCTGACCCACCTGCCCTCCTCCTGTGAATTGTCTTAATTTACAAACGCACTCGGGTTACAAGACCCACCAAAGCCACCAAACCTCTCGCTCAACTTTTGCCAAACCACCATAATATAATAGGTTTTTACCTTTTTTTCTGGCCACAAAACAGCTGTGTTAAGATGTTAAAACGCCAAACTGAAACCTTTTACAAGGCATCATGTCTGCATTAACCACAATGCTTGTGGTCAGAATGCAAACAAAAACACTGATAATATATGCATTTTCATTTAAACTTTCGTGACTGCAGGGACATCTTTCTTTCGAGTCACGTAGAAGGGTAAATAATAAAATAAAACAAATAAAACAGAAGGAAATAATAAAATTAAAATAAGCGTATAAATATTTTATTATGTATTTATATTATAAATATTTTATTCTTTTATTATGTTTTATTATATTATTTATTATTTTTAACTAGTGCACAAGAACCAAAAGANGAATCCCCAGTCCGTAAAGGGAACTTTAAATCGAAATGTATCATTAATCAATTCACGTGACCAAAGCATTGTAGTTAAAAAATACAATTTAAAATTATTTCCGTATCTGCAGATATTATTTATATTCTTTCAGTAAATAAAAAAAAATAAAAGAATATAAAAAAAAATACTGAAATAATGTTAAATTTTTTTTTCCCCTTCTATGTGACTTTACCGAAAGAACCAAGAAAATATGTGCATTGTCTTTGAAACTGATTGGTCCACACACCAGAGACAGCTTTCTTTGAGCCTCGTCTCAAACGGTGTTAGACCAGAGGACGCCAAAAGGCGTACAGCCCAGAGACGATGCCACCATCAGAGTAATGAGAGCTCGGGGTGAGCATCTACATCACGGGACCTCCTTTGCCAGTACCAAAATATGAGAATAGATTTTCCCTTTTCTGGCCACAAAACAGGTGTGTTAAGTTGTTAAAACACCAAACTGAGACCTTTAACAAGGCATCACGTGTCTGCATTAACCACAATGCTTGTGGTCAGAATGCAAACGAAACAAACCCACAGTAATAATACGCGCTTAGCACGATTTCCCACGTACAAATATTTTTTTTTATTTTTATTCTACAAGGCAAATGCCCACCAAGCTGCCTTGCAGCTCGTTTTCAGACGGCTCAACAAAGTGTGGTGGCAGATCGTCATCGTGTGGACATTTATAGCAGCAAAATAACTCGATTCTAAATGTGGAGGGAAAAACGGGTGACCCGAAGAAGAATCCACGCGACCACGGGAGAGAGACACCACAAACTCCAAATATACGGCAGGCTTCGTCAGGGTCGGGATCGAACCTACGACCTCCTGTATACCAGGCGAGGTAGTCAACATCTCCTCGCCACTGTGATGATGATGATNAAGAGAGACACGCAAACTCCAAATATACAGCAGCAGGCGTCGTCAGGGTCTGGATTGAACCCACGACCTCCTGTAGACCAGGCGAGGTAGTCAACATCTCCTAGTCACCGCTGCGNCCCCAATCTCTCCGCACGACGCGCTAAACACGACAGCTGTGATCACAACACCACAACCAACTATTTAAAATGTATCTCCCAAAAAGCTATACACACACCGCATACACACCACATACACACACCACACTAGACGCACTACACACCACACACACCATACACAACACACACCACACTACACAACACCACAGCACACACACCACACACTACAAACACACACAATACTACACGCACACACACACACACACAACACTACACACACCACACACACACCACACGCCACACACCACACACACACTACACACACACAACACACACAACACACACACACACCACACACACCACACACACACACCACACAAAACACACTACACACACCCCACACACACCACACACACACGACCCGCACGTCTAGGGGGGACTTGTGCACTGTACCACGACGTCTCTCGCTGGGACCTTGGCTCAGTGGCAAATGTGGCCGAGACAGAGACACAGAGACACAGAGACNCAGAGACACAGAGACGACAGAGAACAGAGACACAGAGACACAGAGAGACAGAGAGACACACAGAGACACAGAGNTAGAGACAGAGAGACAGAGACACACAGAGATAGACACAGAGACACAGAGAGAACAGACACACAGAGACACACAGAGACACAGACGCAGAGAGACACACACACAGAGACAGACACACAGAGACACACCAGAGACACACGCACAGAGNCACACAGAGACCTACAGAGACACNGAGAGAGNCACACACACAGAGACAGAGACACAGAGACACACACAGAGAGACAGAGACACAGAGAGACACACAGAGACACACGGAGACACAGAGGACAGACACACAGAGACACAGAGAGAGACAAAGACACAGAGACACACAGAGACACAACAGAGACACACACAGAGACAGACACACAGTAGACACACAGAGACACACACACAGAGACACACAGAGACACACACACACAGAGACACACAGAGACACAGACACAGAGACACACAGAGAGAGNCACAGAGACACAGACACAGAGAGAGACACAGAGACAGAGAGACACAGAGACACAGCAAGGGTGAAGAGTCGTACAGCGCCATCACCAACTCACTTCCCGCGGACGATTTTAAATGTCAACAACCACGAACCGCGTGTGNTTAGACACCGTCACCACCATCATCATCACAACCATCATCATCACCATCACCAACATCACAACAATCATCATCACNACCATCATCATCACAACCACCATCATCACAACCATCATCATCACAACCACCACCACCATCACAACCATCACCACCACCATCATCATCACAACCATCACAACCACCATCATCATAATTACAAACATCATAACCATCATCATAATCACCAACATTACCATCTTCATCCCCCTCATCATCACCATCATCATCCCCATCATCATCACCATCATCACAACCACCAACATCACCATCACCACCACCATCATCATCACACCATCATCACCACCACCACCACAACAACATCACTACCACCACCACCAACAACATCACCACCACCACCAACAACATCACCACCACCATCACCCAGCCATCCACCCTCACCCTCCTCCTCACCTGTGCTTCTCACCCTGCTCACCTGTGCTCCTCACCTGTGAATGTTGCGAGTGATACGATGGAGGCGAACTTCAGAGCGAGACGCTCACACACTCACCCCCCACACTCACCCACACTCACCCCACACTCACCACACACTCACCACCCCGACTCACCCCCACACTCACCCCGACTCACCACCACCCCCACACTCACCCCCCCGACTCACCACCACCCCCACACTCACCCCCACACTCACCACACACTCACCACCCCGACTCACCCCCACACTCACCCCGACTCACCACCACCCCCACACTCACCCTGATTCACCCCACACTCACCCTGATTCACCCCACACTCACCCACACACCCCACACTCACCCCGACTCACCAGAACTCACTCACCCCCACATCCCCATACTCACCCCGACTCTCCTCCACCCCGACTCACCACACTCACCCCGACACCACCACCCTCACCACCACACTCACCAGGACTCACCACCACCACCCCGACTCACCACACCAACTCACCCCGACTTACCACCACACTCACCACCACCCTCACCAGGACTCACCACCACCACCCACACTCACCACACCAACTCACCCCGACTCCGACTCACTTCCACACCCACCCCACACCACCACACCCACCCCACACCACCACACCCACCCCCACACTCACCAGGACTCACCACCACACTCACCACACCAACTCACCCCGACTCCGACTCTCCACCACCACAGAGTCGCCGCCTTCCGCCCGCGGGTCACGCCCGCAGTTGTGGGCGGGGCTTGAGGGGGGCGGGGCTTGTCAGGGGGCGGGGCTTGACGGGGGCGGGCTTGTCGGGGGGCGGGCTTGACGGGGGGCGGGGCTTGTCGGGGGCGGGCTTGACGGGGGGCGGGCTTGTCAGGGGCGGGGCTTGACGGGGGCGGGGCTTGACGGGGGGCGGGGCTTGACGGGGGCGGGGCTTGACGGGGGCGGGGCTTGACGGGGTAACAACAACAACAAGAACAACAAATTTATTTATTTATTTATAACTTTTTTATGTTTATTTTTTGTAAAACTCCAGCGAGCGCTGCTGCCGTCATCGTAGTGAATTTGTGTAACATCGCCCACACGTGTCTACACCTCCTGTAGACCAGGCGAGGTAGTCAACATCTCATAGCCACCGTGATGATGATGATGAGAGAGACACAAACTCCAAATATCCAACAGCAGGCGTCAGGGTCAGGATTAAACCCACGACCTCCTGTAGACCAGGAGAAGTAGTCAACATCTCATAGCCACCGTGATGATGATGAGAGACACACAAACTCCAAATATACAGCAGCAGGTGTCACAGGGTCGGGATTGAACCCACGACTTCCTGTAGACCAGGCGAGGTAGTTAACATCTCATAGCCACCGTGATGATGATGAGAGAGAGAGAAAAGGTGTTTTTATGTAATGTATGCACTTCCTATAGGATATTGTTACTGCAGTAGTGTTGTAGTTGTGTGTACTGTATGCACTTCTATAGGATATTGTTACTGCAGTAGTGTTGTAGTTGTGTGTACTGTATGCACTTCCTATAGGATATTGTTACTGTAGTAGTGGTACAGTTGTGTGTACTGTATCACTTCCTATAGGATATTGTTTCTGCAGTAGTGTTATAGTTGTGTGTACTGTATGGGCTTCCTATAGGATATTGTTACTACAGTAGTGGTACAGTTGTGTGTACTGTATGCACTTCCTATAGGATATTGTTACTACAGTAGTGTTACAGTTGTGTGTACTGTATCACTTCCTATAGGATATTGTTACTGCAGTAGTGTTGTAGTTGTGTGTACTGTATGCACTTCCTATAGGATATTGTTACTACAGTAGTGTTGTAGTTGTGTGTACTGTATGCACTTCCTATAGAATATTGTTACTACAGTAGTGTTGTAGTTGTGTGTATTGTATGCACTTCCTATAGGATATTGTTACTACAGTAGTGTTACAGTTGTGTGTACTGTATGCACTTCCTATAAGATATTGTTACTGCAGTAGTGTTGTATTTGTGTGTACTATATGAGCTTCCTATAGGATATTGTTACTACAGCAGTGTTGTAGTTGTGTGTACTGTATGCACTTCCTATAGGATATTGTTACTAGAGTAGTGTACAGTTATGTGTACTGTATCACTTCCTATAGGATATTGTTATTGCAGTAGTGTTGTAGTTGTGTGTACTGTATGCACTTACTATAGGATATTGTTACTGCAGTAGTTGTAGTTGTGTGTACTGTATGAGCCTCCTTTAGGATATTGTTACTACAGTAGTGTAGTAGTTGTGTGTACTGTATGCACTTCCTATAGGATATTGTTACTGCAGTAGTATTGTAGTTGTGTGTACTGTATGCACTTCCTATAGGATATTGTTACTACAGTAGTGTTGTAGTTGTGTGTACTGTATGAGCTTCCTATAGGATATTGTTACTGCAGTAGTGTTGTAGTTGTGTGTACTGTATGAGCTTCCTATAGGATATTGTTACTGCAGTAGTGTTGCAGTTGTGTGTACTGTATGAGCTTCCTATAGGATATTGTTACTACAGTAGTGTTGTAGTTGTGTGTACTGTATGAGCTTCCTATAGGATATTGTTACTACAGTAGTGTTGTAGTTGTGTGTACTGTATGAACTTCCTATAGGATATTGTTACTACAGTAGTGTTGTAGTTCTGTGTACTGTATGAGCTTCCTATAGGATATTGTTACTACAGTAGTGTTGCAGTTCTGTGTACTGTATGAGCTTCCTATAGGATATTTTTACTGCAGTAGTGTTGTAGTTGTGTGTACTGTATGAGCTTCCTATATGATATTGTTACTGCAGAAATGGTACAGTTGTGTGTACTGTATCACTTCCTATAGGATATTGTTACTGTAGTAGTGTTGTAGTTGTGTGTACTGTATGAGCTTCCGAAAGGATATTGTTACTGTAGTAGTGTTGTAGTTGTGTGTACTGTATGAGCTTCTGAAAGGATATTGTTACTGCAGTAGTGTTGTAGTTGTGTGTACTGTATGCACTTCCTATAGGATATTGTTACTGTAGTAGTGGTATAGTTGTGTGTACTGTATGAGCTTCTGAAAGGATATTGTTACTGCAGTAGTGTTGTAGTTGTGTGTACTGTATGAGCTTCCGAAAGGATATTGTTACTGCAGTAGTGATGTAGTTGTGTGTACTGTATGCACTTCCTATAGGATATTGTTACTGTAGTAGTGGTATAGTTGTGTGTACTGTATGAGCTTCTGAAAGGATATTGTTACTGCAGTAGTGTTGTAGTTGTGTGTACTGTATGAGCTTCCCATAGGATATTGTTACTACAGTAGTGTTGTAGTTGTGTGTACTGTATGAGCTTCCTATAGGATATTGTTACTACAGTAGTGTTGTAGTTGTGTGTACTGTATGCACTTTCTATAGGATATTGTTACTACAGTAGTGTTGTAGTTGTGTGTACTGTATGCACTTCCTATAGGATATTGTTACTACAGTAGTGTTATAGTTGTGTGTACTGTATCACTTCCTATAGGATATTGTTACTGCAGTAGTGTTGTAGTTGTGTGTACTGTATGCACTTCCTATAGGATATTGTTACTGCAGTAGTGTTGTAGTTGTGTGTACTGTATGAACTTCCTATAGGATATTGTTACTGCAGTAGTGTTGCAGTTGTGTGTACTGTATGCACGTCCTATAGGATATTGTTACTGCAGTAGTGTTGTAGTTGTGTGTACTGTATGCACGTCCTATAGGATATTGTTACTACAGTAGTGTTATAGTTGTGTGTACTGTATGCACTTCCTATAGGATATTGTTACTGCAGTAGTGTTGTAGTTGTGTGTACTGTATGCACTTTCTATAGGATATTGTTACTGCAGTAGTGTTGTAGTTGTGTGTACTGTATGAACTTCCTATAGGATATTGTTACTGCAGTAGTGTTGTAGTTGTGTGTACTGTATGCACGTCCTATAGGATATTGTTACTACAGTAGTGTTATAGTTGTGTGTACTGTATGAACTTCCCATAGGATATTGTTACTACAGTAGTGTTGTAGTTGTGTGTACTGTATGCACTTCCTATAGGATATTGCTACTGTGATGTGTTGNCCGANTCTGTGTGCATTGCATTAATTTCCAATTTGCTATTGTTATTAAGTGTTTTTAAATCCTTTATATTAAGTTCGCTTGCTTTAGGACCGTGCAACTTCGGTCGTTTTTTACTTGTGTCCAATCGATGAATTTTCCACANAGATGTTGTGCGTGCATTAATGTTAAAGTTTTTTTCCAAAATGCACTTTTTAGGAAAATATTATATTTAATTCCAATTGTTATNGGTGCAATGCAATCACTACCCATAGGTGGCAGCCATCTCAAGNCAGAGGACGGACTCTAGCCGCCACGCATATAAAAATTTTGAAAACTTTGTTTGGTTANATTATTTTCTCTCTCTCTGTATTCGTGTTGTAGTAATTCCTGCAGTCACGAAAGCTCCAAATCTCTCATTGATATCCTAATTTCTCTACCCCCCCCTCTCTCTATTTAAGGCCTCGACACAGAGGCGTTGTTCTCTGTGTGCCTGTGTTTGTCTCTCTGTGTTATCTCTCTGTGTGTGCCTATGTGTGTGTCTGTTATCTCTCTCTGCTTATGTGTCTGTCTGTGTGTCTCGGTGTTGTTTTGTCTCTCTCAAATTTAGCAATCTTTGGAAGAATGTAATCAACCAGGTAGGTGTTGACTTATGTTAGCCGACTCTCTGTGTTGTATTGCATTATATTTCTAAGTTTACTAGGTTTGTTTTCTCTTTATTGTACCTGATGATGATTGCTTGTGTTGCAATCGAAATGTCCTATGCTATTATTTAATAATAAAAATATTTCTACATGACTTTACGAAATAACCAAATAAACACATTCCTGCGGAGGGAGCTGGTAGGAACGTTGGGTTGCTCGGTCAATGGCCAGGGTCAACGGCGGCGTGGTGTATTCCGCAAATATGCCCGACTGAGGGCGGGCACAAGCCGGCGTGAGTAGGTTAAACGTTGAGTTTTATAAGGGCACCACGGGTGACCAGCCCCTCCCCACCCAGCCCCTCCCTGCACGACGGACACAATAATCCATGTGGGCTGGTGTAACCAGGAGGTTCCTACCAATATTATTACTGTAATGTTATAGTTGTGTAGTGGGTAAATAACTGGAGCGNTTTTTTAAGGCAACACGGTGTATTAACAGTAACTGCTAAATTCGATTTAAAGCTTTCGTGACTGCAGTGATTCATCTTCTAGGTTCTTTCGGTAAAAATAAAAATAATATAATAATTCTCACGACGTTTCGGCCACAATGCAAGCAGCCGTCCTCAGGTGAAGAAAAGGTCTGTCGGAAAGACAGCGTCTGAATGGGCACCACCAGGTTTGGCAGCGTATATTTACACCCGATACGCTCAGGAGGCAGCCCCTCCCGACAATTACGCCTCTCACCGACTAATATCCATCTTCTTGAGCGAGCCTTGAGTCTTCACTGGTATAAGCTGGAGCCGACCCTCCTCAGTCTTCAGCAGAGGTCGCAAACGGGTTGATTCCTTATCCGTACCCGTACCCGGCCGCACCAGGGTCGCAAATGGGTACCCGTACCGGCCGGGTACAGGTAGCCGTTCCCTACCCGTACCCTACCCGAAACGAGTGACAAACGGCTAATCACCAGTGACTCACGGCCTACCCGTTTCCCGGCCGCACCAGGGTCGCAAACGGCTACCCGTACCCGGCCAGGTACGGGTAGCCGGGTATCGGTAGGGTACGGGTATCGGGTACCCGGTTGCGACCTCTGCTCTTCAGGCGAGCTGATGACTGCCGGGATCGTTCAGAGGTCCGGCTTTTATACAACAGAGCCGTGGCTCGCTCCGCCCCCCACCCGGCCGGCCACACCTTCCTTCTCGAACCTTCCAGCAGGACCTGGGGGGGGTGACGTCATCCCCAGCCCCCTCCTGGGGTCTGATGCCGCTCCATAGGGGTTACCGCTGGCTCTGTGAGCCATAGTCCTTAGCCCTGGGCTCAGGTCCTCTTGTGCCCCTAGTGTCACGTGGCCGGTACTGTCGGCTAACTGCTTGGAGATGGGCATCTTCGCCCAATAATACCTTTATAGTTGTGTGACTGTATGGACTTCCTAATAGGATNTTGTTACTGCAGAGTGTTGTAGTTGTGTGTACTGTATGAACTTCCTAATAGATGTTACTGCAGGANTGTTGTAGTTGTGTGACNGTATGAACTTCCTAATAGGATATTGTTACTGCAGTAGTGTTGTAGTTGTGTGTACTGTATGAACTTCCTAATAGGATATTGTTACTGCAGTAGTGGTAGTTGTGTGTACTGTATGAACTTCCTAATAGGATATTGTTACTGCAGTAGTGTTGTAGTTGTGTGTACTGTATGAACTTCCTAATAGGATATTGTTACTGCAGTAGTGTTGTAGTTGTGTGTACTGTATGAACTTCCTAATAGGATATTGTCACTGCAGTAGTGTTGTAGTTGTGTGTACTGTATGAACTTCCTAATAGGATATTGTTACTGCAGTAGTGTTGTAGTTGTGTGTACTGTATGAACTTCCAATAGGATATTGTTACTGCAGTAGTGTTGTAGTTGTTGTACTGTATGAACTTCCTAATAGGATATTGTTACTCGTAGTTTGTAGTTGTGTGTACTGTATGACTCCTATAGGATATTGTTACTGAGNAGNGTTGAGTTGNGTGNACTGTATGAACTCTAATAGATATTGTTACTNTAGAGTGTGTAGTTGGTGACTGTATGACTCCTAATAGGATGNTACTCAGGAGTGTTGTAGTTGTGTGTACTGTATGACTCTAATAGATATTGTTACTCAGGAGTGTTGTAGTTGTGTGTACGTATTAACTTCCCATAGGATATTATTCCTACAATAATATATTAGATAGATAACGTTTTAATTGATAGGACGACTCGGAGATAAAAGACGTCAGAGATAGAGGACGACTCGGAGAGAGGACGACTCAGAGAGAGAGGACGACTCAGAGAGAGGACGACTCGGAGAGAGGACTCAGAGAGAGGACTCGGGAGAGAGGAGTCAAAGAGAGAGGACTCAGAGAGAGGACGACTCAGAGAGAGGACGACTCCTAGAGGACGACTCNGAGAGAGAGAGAGAGAGGACGACTCAGAGAGGACTGATGCTCAGCCAAAATCAGCTGCTGCGAGGATTACCAGAGATCGCATCACGACGGTTTATCCTCCTTGACGATGATGGTCGTGTGGTTGGTATCGTGGACATCGTGGTATCGTGGATATCGTAGTATCGTGGGATTTGTGATATCGTGAACATCGTGGACATCGTGACATCGTGGTTGATTTGTGGCGAGCACGTGATCGCGTGCCACGTGGTCGCGGTGAGCGCCACGAACTCCATTCCCGCTCACGGCCAACACCGGTGACGCATCGTCTGAGCCTCCTCCTAGGTCGACTCAGCCTCAAATGGGTACCCGGTGCGGGACGTCCATAAATGACGTCACGCACCTGGGGGGGGGGGGGGTCAGACATTTGTGACGATGTGTGACGAGGGGGGGGGGGGAGAAATGTGACGTCACATCAAAATCCGCAACTTTAAATAAATGTAGAATTGTTATAACACTAATTGTTTTAACAACACTCCTACATTTTATAATGAAAATATGGTTTTGGGGGGGGGGGGCAGAGCTTTGTGACGTCATATTTGAGGGGGGGGGTGGGTCTGACTTTGTGACGTCGTGTGACGGGGGGGGGGGTCAAAAATCGTCCAAAATCTCGTGACGTCATTTATGGCCGCCAATGGGGAGACAAAGGCGGTCGGGACGGGTTGTGGCCACCCCCCCCTCGTGTGACGGCCGGCCTGTCTACACCAGCACTTGCCCCAGCCGTCTGCTCGAGGCTACACGGGGACCTTTGCGCTTGCTGCCATCTCCTGGCCACTTGTGGTGGTGCGCGCGTCGAGGGAGCCACGTGATCCCAGTCGCAGCCATCATCATCCAAACACCACCATCACCACCATCACCACCACCACCACCATCACCACACACCATTATCCCCACCACCACCATCACCACCACCACCATCCCACCACCACCACCATCACCACCACCACCACCATTATCCCCACACCACCACCATCACCACCACCATCACCACCACCATCACCACCACCATCACCACCACCACCATCACCACCACCATCACCACCACCACCACCAGCACCATCATCACCACCACCANCACCATCATCACCATCACCACCACCATCATCATCATCCCCACCACCATCATCACCACCACCATCACCACCACCACCATNCCACTACCACCACCACCATNCCCACCACCACCACCACCATCCCCACCACCACCATCCCACCACCACCACCATCANCCCACCACCACCACCACCACCACCACCACCACCACCATCACCACCACCATCACCACCTCCACCACCACCACCATCACCACCACCATNCCCACATCACCANCACCACCACCACCACCATCACCACCACCACCACCACCACCACCACCACACCACCACCACCACCACCATCCCCACCACCACCACCACCACCACCACCACCATCCCACCACCACCACCACCATCCCACCACCACCATCATCACCACCCCACCACCACCACCATCTCCCCACCATCACCACCACCACCACCACCACCACCACCATCACCATCCCCACCANCACCACCACCATCCCCACCACCATCTCACCACCATCACCACCACCACCACCACCATCCCCACACCATCATCTCCACCACCATCCCCACCACCACCACCATCATCCCCACCATCACCATCCCCACCACCACCACCACCATCCCCATCACCACCATNCCCACCACCACCACCCCACACCACCATCACCACCACCACCATNCCCACCACCACCACCATCACCACCACCACCATCCCCACCATCCCACCACCACCACCATCCCACCACCACCACCACCACCATCCCCATCCCACCACCACCATCCCACCACCACCACCACCATCCCCACCCCACCACCACCACCACCACCATCATCACCACCACCACCATCACCACCACCACCATCCCCACCACCACCACCATNCCCACCACCATCCCCACCACCACCACCATCCCCACCACCACCACACCATNCCCATCACCACCACCAACATCGTCGTCATCGTCGTCGTTGTTGTTGCCATCTTCATCAAAACTTGTATTCGCAATGACCAACANGGGAATCGTGCTGCGACAATTGGGGCGGCCCTGGGGACAAGTGATATCCGCAAAAGGGTTTTTTCTTTCTCGTGAATCTCATCATCATCATCCGCTGCATGATGATGAACGTGACCACCAAGACCAACCCAACGACCTTCATCACCACCCTCCGAATCGTCCCGAGGGCATCGATTTTATTATGTCCTCCCGTCCACAAAACCGACAAAGTCGGTTGCGGCGATGAGCGTCAAAAGTAAAATATTCCCCCCCCCATGGGTGTCTTAATGAGTATATTGCTGCCACGGTCCTCTGCAAGTCGAGGCCTCACTATCTGTGTGATCATGGTCGTCATGGGTGTTGTGATCTTGGGTCGAGTCTTGTCTTCGCACTGGGCGTGTGATCATGGGTCTCTCTGAGTCTATTGCTTCGTCACTGGGGTCTGTGTGATATTCTCCTGAGTCTATATTTCTTGCTCATGGTCTCATCATGAACCTCTGGCGAGTCTATAAGATCTATGGGTCCGTGCAAGTCTATCTCTGCGAGTTTGGTCTCTGTACATCTAGTCTCTGTGCAAGTCGTCTGAAAGTCATGGGTTCTGTTTCTTGGGTCCTGTGTGAGTCTGACCTCCGACTAGGTCTGCGGCTATGGTCTCTGTGCAAACTATTGTCTAGAGTCTATGGGCCTCTGTGCGAGTCTATGGGTTCTGTGTGAGTCTATGGGTCTCTGTGAGTCTGTGTGTGAGTCTATGGGTCTCTGTGTGAGTCTATGGGTCTGAGTCTATGGGTCTTCTGAGTCTATGGGTCTCTCCGTGAGTCTATGGGTCTCTGTGAGTCTATGGGTCTTATGTGTCACTGGGCCTCTGTGGATTATGGGTCTGAGTCTATGGGTCTCTGTGCAAGTCGATGTGTCTGTGAGTCTATTCTCGAGTGTGTGAGTCTATGGGTCTGAGAGTCTATGGGTCTCTCTGAGTCTAGGGTCTCTCTGAGTCTATGGTCTCTGTGCGAGTCTATGGGTCTCTGTGCAAGTCTATGGTCTGAGAGTCTATGAGTCTCTGTGTGAGTCTATGGGTCTCTGTGTGAGTCTATGGGTCTCTGTGCGAGTCGATGTGTCTGAGAGTCTGTGGGTCTCTGTGCGAGTCGATGGGTCTCTGTGCGAGTCTATGGGTCTCTGTGCGAGTCGATGGTCTCTATGGTCTCTGTGCGAGTCTATGGGTCTCTGTGCGAGTCGATGGGTCTGAGAGTCTATGGGTCTGTGAGTCTATGGGTCTCTGTGTGAGTCTGTGGGTCTCTGTGCGAGTCGATGGTTCTCTGTGCGAGTCGATGGTCTGAGAGTCTGTGGGTGGGTCTCCCTCTGTGGATGATTGATGATCAGGCTGAGACCATGACATCAGTGCTGTAGAGGGCCGGGTTTTATTCACGAGGGTTTCATTCACGAGGGTTTCATTCACGAGGTTTCATTCACGAGGGTTTCATTCGCGAGTCTCATGGCTCTCGTTCAGGAGGCCCCGTCAAGTTCGCGCGCAGTAGTGGGGGTGGTGATGCTGCTGCTGCTGTTGTTGCGAGCGATCCAATCGAGCAATTTGCAGGTATATTTTGAACCTGGAGGACAACCATGCGGAACAGGGTGGGTGGATGAAGGGGTGAATCCAAACTCCACACACACAGAAAAAAGCGCCCGGGTCAGGGTCGAACCCAGGCCACCCCCAACCCCGCACAGCAGCAGCCGAGCCCTGCACACGCCGTGTGTGAACCATCACGCTTCCACACTGGAGGATGTCTACACACACAAGCACCACACACACACACACCACAGACTCGGACCACGCACCACGCACACACACCGCGCACACACACACGCACGCACACGCACGCACGCACCACCACACACGCACGCACCACACACACACCGCACGCACCCCACACACACGCACCACACGCACGCACACCGCACGCACCATGCACACGCACCACACGCACACACGCACCACACACACACACCGACACACACACACACACACACCACACACACCCGCACACACACACATGCACGCACCACACACACCACACGCACAGCACACACACACACACCACACANCACACACACACACACACCGCACACACNCACCGCACACACACACGCCACACACAACACCGCACACACACACGCACACACCACACACGCACGCACCACACGCACACACGCCACACACACACACACGCACGCACACACACACACGCANTCACACACACACGCACCACACGCACCGCACACACACACCACACACGCACCTCACACACACCACACACACGCACGCACACACACCACACACACCACACATCTGAACTTAACCACGTGTCCCCGCCTACAACCTCACCGTCCTGGCGAGAGGTGGGATATGTGACGCCGTTACCCTCTACATCACCGTGTTCATTATTGATTTGTAGCGTCGCCCTGCCACCCCGGTCCCCATGGCAACACCCCGGTCCCTTGGCAACACCCGGTCCCTTGGCACGCCGCGGTCACCGTGGCGACGCCGCCAGGGCCGCGGGCTCAGGGCTTGCAGCGCTGGATGAAGCGTGGGTAGAGGCACACGTCACGGATGTGGTGCCGGTTCAGGATCCAGTGAGGAAGCGCTCCAGGCCCAGGCCGTAGCCGCCGTGGGGCACGAGCCGTACTTGCGCTGCACACAAATTCGGATATCACCTCGACTGCCCGGTGGCGGCGGTGGTGCAATGGTGCGGCGGTGGTGCAATGGTGGAGGTGGTGGTGCGGTGGTGATGGTGGAGGTGGTGGTGGTGGTGCGGTGGTGGTGGTCATGTGGTGGTTGTGCAGTGGTGGTGGTGGTGCAATGGTGGTGGCGGTGGTGGCGTCGTGGTGGTGGCGGTGGTGTAATGGTGGCGGTGGTGGTGCGGTGGTGGCGGTGGTGCAATGGTGGTGGCGGTGGTGGCGGTCATGGTGGTGGTGGCGGTGGTGGTGGCGGTGGTGAAGAACCAGTGGCATCTACATCTGCAGAACTCTGCAAACAGATCGACTTACGAACAGACCTCCGGAACCTAACTCGTTCGTAAGTAGAGGAGTCCCTGCATGGGCAACAACACGCAACAACAAACAACAACAACCGGTGGGTCCCCGCTCACCTGGTCCGTGTACCAGTAGTAGGGCGTGGGGTCGATGCCCTCCCGCTTGTAGCCTTCCAAGAGCTCCTCGCGGTCCCAGATACGCATCGACCCCCCCACAATCTCCCCACGTTGGGCATCAGCACGTCCACCTGTCACGAAGAGACAGTCACCCGCGTAGCCTTGACACGTGTGTACGCTCAGACACACACAGACACGTGTGTACACTCAGACACACACAGACACGTGTGTACACTCACACACACAGACACGTGTGTACACTCAGACACACACAGACACGTGTGTACACTCAGACACACAGACAAAGATGGCTGTGTGAGTGTGAAGGTGAGTGAGTGAGTGTGCAGGCGAGTGAGTGAGTGTGCAGGTGAGTGGGTGAGTGTGCGGGCGAGCGGGTGAGCGAGCGAGTGAGTGTGCAGGTGAGTGAGCGAGTGTGCGGGCAAGTGAGTGGGTGAGTGTGCGGGCGTGTGGGCGAGTGAGCGAGTGAGTGTGCGGGCAAGTGAGTGGGTGAGCGTGTGTGCGAGTGGGTGAGTGTGCGGGCAAGTGAGTGGGTGAGTGTGTGGGCGAGTGAGTGAGTGTGCGGGCAAGTGAGTGGGTGAGTGTGTGGGCGTGTGAGTGAGTGTGCAGGTGAGTGGGTGAGTGTGCGGGCGAGCGGTGAGCGAGCGGGTGAGCGAGCGAGTGAGTGTGCAGGTGAGTGAGCGAGTGTGCGGGCAAGTGAGTGGGTGAGTGTGCGGGCGTGTGGGCGAGTGAGTGTGCGGGCAAGTGAGTGGGTGAGTGTGTGTGCGAGTGGGTGAGTGTGCGGGCAAGTGAGTGGGTGAGTGTGTGAGCGAGTGGGTGAGCATGTGGGCGAGTGAGTGACTGTGTGGGCAAGTGAGTGGGTGAGTGTGCGGGGAGTGAACGAGTATGTGAGCGAGTGAGTGAGTGTGCGGGCAAGTGAGTGGGTGAGCGTGTGGGCGAGTGAGTGAGTGGGTGAGCGTGTGGGCGAGTGAGCGAGTGGGTGACTGAGTGAGTGGGTGAGCGTGTGGGCAGTGAGTGAGTGGGTGAGCGTGTGGGCGAGTGAGCGAGTGGGTGATTGAGTGAGTGGGTGAGCGTGTGGGCGAGTGAGTGAGTGGGTGAGCGTGTGGGCGAGTGAGCGAGTGGGTGATTGAGTGAGTGGGTGAGCGTGTGGGCGACTGAGTGAGTGGGTGAGCGTGTGGGCGAGTGAGCGAGCGCGAGGCAGCGGTGGCGGCGCACCGACTCGGTGAGCCGCGGGTCGTCGGCGCAGCGCTGCATGTAGAAGGACTTGATCTCGGCCGGGAAGCGGCACAGCAGGATGGGCTCGCCGATGGCGTCCGTCATCAGCCGCTCCGGGGCCTCGGGGATGTCCTGCGGAGAGAGACGAGCAGCGCGGCAAGTAGGACGCACGGCGGCAGCGACGACGCCGGTGTTATCTCGCTCGCTCCGACTCGTAAACACACGGCACGGTGGGGCGAGTGTGGGGGAGAGGGAGGGGGCGAGCGTGTGTGTGTGGGTGAGCGTGGGAATGAGCGTGTGGGTGAGCGTGTGGGTGAGCGTGTGGGTGAGCGAGTGGGTGAGTGAGCGTGTGGNTGAGTGAGCGTGTGGGTGAGCGTGTGAGCGTGTGGCGAGCGTGTGGGTGAGCGTGTGGGCGAGCATGCGGGTGAGCGTGCGGGTGAGCGAGCGGGTGAGCGTGTGGTGAGCGTGTGGGTGAGCGTGCGGGTGAGTGTGCGGGTGAGCGAGCGGGTGAGCGTGTGTGTAAGCATNGGGGTGAGTGAGCGTGGGGTGAGTGAGCGTGTGGGTGAGCGTGTGGGCGAGCGTGCGGGTGAGCGTGTGGNTGAGCGAGCGTGTGGGTGAGCGAGCGTGTGGGTGAGCGAGCGTGTGGGTGAGCGAGGCCTCACCTCCCGAACTCGTAGAAGGTGCCATCCTCCTTGGTGACGTTGTGCTCACGTAGCCAGGCGATGGCGTCCGTGTAGTCCATGCGTCGGAACGGCCGCTTGGGTGCCACAAAGCCCTGCAGCAGCAGCAGCAGCAGCGGAGAGAGAGGACGACTCAGAGAGAGAGAGGACGACTCAGAGAGAGAGGACGACTCAGAGAGAGAGGACGGCGCGGAGAGAGAGAGGACGACTCAGAGAGAGGACGACTCAGAGAGAGAGAGAGGACGACTCAGAGAGAGAGAGGAGGACGACTGGGAGAGAGGGAGGACGACTCAGAGAGAGAGAGGACGACTNGGAGAGAGGAGGACGACTCAGAGAGAGAGGACGACTCAGAGAGAGGACGACTCAGAGAGAAAGGGAGGACGACTCAGAGAGAGAGAGAGGACGACTGGGAGAGAGGGAGGACGACTCAGAGAGAGAGAGGACGACTCAGAGAGAGAGGGAGGACGACTCAGAGAGAGGACGACTCAGAGAGAGAGGGAGGACGACTCAGAGAGAGAGAGGGAGGACGACTGGGAGAGAGGGAGGACGACTCNGAGAGAGAGAGGACGACTCAGAGAGAGAGGACGGCGCGGAGAGAGAGAGGACGACTCAGAGAGAAAGGGAGGACGACTCAGAGAGAGAGAGAGGACGACTGGGAGAGAGAGGGAGGACGACTCAGAGAGAGAGAGGACGACTCAGAGAGAGAGGACGACTCNGAGAGAGAGAGAGGACGACTCAGAGAGAGGACGACTAGGAGAGAGAGAGGACGACTCAGAGAGAGGACTACTCAGAGACGAAAAGACGACACAGAGAGAGGACGACTCAGAGAGAGAGAGAGGACGACTCGGAGAGAGAGGACGACTCAGAGAGAAGACGACTCAGAGCGTTGGAGGGCTGGGGGGGGGCACAGTGGGAGGGCACAGTGGGGGGTGGGGGGCGGGGAGCACAGTGGGGGGGCAGGAGGGGGGTGGGGTGCAAAGTNGGGGGTGGGGGGGCACAGTGGGGGGGGCCCACCCACCGGGTTGACCTCGAGCAGCTGCTGGGCGAGTGGCGAGCTGAGCGCGCGCTCCACCACGTCGCACACCAAGTCCTCCACGCGCTGCAGCAGCTCCTCGAACGTGATGAACGGGCACTCGGCCTCCACGTGCGTGTACCTAGCCGGGCACGCAGCGCCCGCGTCAGAACCCACGGGGCGCGGGACACAGGAGCCCCGCGTAGCCTCCAGCGGGCCGCAGGGGCAAGTGCCGCCGGTGGCGAGGAGCGGAGGAGCGGCNGGGCGACGGGGCGGGTGGACGGCGCCGCGCCCGGCCGCCTTTGTCTCCCCGGTGGCGACGTTTGCACGCCGCACCGGGTACTCGTTTGAGGCCGAGTGGAGCTAGGGGAGGTCCGCGATCGGTTAAAATATTCGTGTTTTTGGTCGCGAGTGGGATTCGAAGGCGGGTTGCTGGGTCGGTAGCGCGGCTCGCGGGCCGATGCCCCGCCGCTCCGCACACCACCGAGCGAGCAACACGCAAGCACACAGCCAGAGCGAGCCATCCGTGGTGAGCGAGCCTCCGTGGTGAGTGTCCCCTCGGTGAGTGAGCGAGTCCCCGTGGTGAGAGCGAGCGAGCGAGTGAGTGAGCGAGTGAGCGAGCGCGGTGAGTGAGCGAGTCCCCGTGGTGAGAGCGAGCGAGTGAGTGAGTGAGCGAGTGAGCGAGCGCGGTGAGTGAGCGAGCGCGGTGAGAGTGAGCTAATGAGTGAGCGAGTGAGTCCTCACGGTGAGAGTTAGTGAGCGAGTGAGCGAGTGAGTCCCACGGTGAGAGTGAGCGAGTGAGTGAACGAGTCTCCACGGCGAGGGTGAGCGAGCAAGCGAGCGAGTGAGTCCCCGCGGTGAGGGCAAGTGAGAGAGCGAGTGAGTGAGTGAGCGAGTGAGTGAGTGAGCGAGCGAGTGAGCAAGTGAGGGAGCGAGTGAGTGAGTGAGCGAGTAAGTCCCACGGCGAGGGCAAGCGAGTGAGTGAGTGAGCGTGCGAGCGAGTCCCACGGTGAGAGTGAGTGAGCGAGTGAGCGAGTGAACGAGCGAGCTAGTGAGCGAGCGAGTGAGTCCCACGGCGAGAGCGAGTGAGCGAGCGAGCTAGTGAGCGAGCGAGTGAGTCCCACGGCGAGAGTGAGCGAGTCAGTGAGCGAGTGAGCGAGCGTGCGTGTGAGTCCACGGCGAGAGTGAGTGAGAGTGAGTGAGCGAGTGAGTGAGTGAGCGTGCGAGTGAGTGAGCGAGCGTGCGAGTGCGTACTCGGCGAGGTGGCGCCGCGTGCGCGACTGCTCGGCGCGGTACGACTGCGACACGCAGAAGACGCACCACACACACACACCGCACACACACCCCACACACACACCTCACGGCGAGAGTGAGCGAGTCAGTGAGCGAGTGAGCGAGCGTGCGTGTGAGTCCCACGGCGAGAGTGAGTGAGAGTGAGTGAGCGAGTGAGTGAGTGAGCGTGCGAGTGAGTGAGCGAGCGTGCGAGCGCGTACTCGGCGAGGTGGCGGCGCGTGCGCGACTGCTCGGCGCGGTACGACTGCGACACGCAGAAGACGTCCCCAGCGCGGGGATGCAGGTCTCCAGGTAGAGCTGCGACGACTGCGTGAGGAACGCCTCCTCCCCAAAGTAGTCGAGGCGGAACAGCGTGGAGCCCCCTCCACCTGCGTCTGCACCAGCGTCGGCGGCGTCACCTGCGGCGTCACACAGACACGCTGCCGCTACGCAGACACCGCTACGCAGACACGGCCGCTACTCGCACGCGACACTTGCCCCAGCAGTCCGTGGAGGCTGTACGAGGGGGGGGGATCTTTGTCTTTGTCTTGCGTGGAGACACGCGCGTGTGTCTGTGTGTGTGTCGTGTAGGGAGCGGTAGTGTAGCGGTTAGCGCGCTNCGTATGAACCCGGCGACCCGAGTTCGATTCCCGCTCACGGCCAACACAGTGACGATTATCTGAACCGGTCCCGGGCCTCCGTTCTGGCCTTCATAGGTGTTCGCTAACACCACTTGCCCCTACAGTCTATTAAGGCTATACGGGGGATCTTTGTCTTTGTCTTTATCTTTGGTGTAGTGGAGACCTGGGTTGTGCGTGGTGCTGGTGGAGACCCGGGTGTGTGCGTGTGTGGTGGTCGCTAACAGCACTTGCCACAATAGTCTGTGAAGGCTATACGGGGGAGGGGAGGGATCTTTGTCTTTGTGTGCGTGCANGAGTGAGTNAGTGAGCGGGCGTGGTGCTGGACACCCCCTCGTGTGCGTGTAGGCGTACTCGCTAACAGCACTTGCCCCTACAGTCTGTACAGGCTATAGAGGGAACTTGGTGCGTATGGGAGCAGTGAGCGTGAGCGAGTGAGTGTGCGCGACCGAGTGTGTGTGCGTGTGAGTGAGTGAGCGTGGTGCTAGTGTGCGTATACTTGTGCACGACTGAGTCAGTGAGCGTGTGCGCGACCGAGTGAGTGTGCGAGTGAGTGTGCGTGTGTACGCGCGACCGAGTGTGTGTGCGTGTGAGTGAGTGAGCGTGTGTGCTAGTGTGCGTATACTTGTGCACGACTGAGTCAGTGAGCGTGTGCGCGACCGAGTGAGTGTGCGAGTGAGTGTGCGAGTGAGCGTGCGTGCGAGTGTGCACGACCGAGTGTGCGTGCGTGTGCAAGTGAGTGTGTGTGTGAGTGTGTGCGACTGAGTGAGTGTGCGTGTGAGTGTGTGCGTGTGTGAGTGTGCGAGTGAGTGTGAGTGTGCGCGACTGAGTGAGTGTGCGTGTGCGTGCGTGTGCGCGTGTACGTGTGTGTGAGTGCGCGCGTGCGAGTGTGCGTGTGTGAGTGTGCACGACCGAGTGAGTGTGAGTGCGTGTGCGTGTGTGCGCGCGCGAGCGCCGCCCGCCTGTTGCCACGGGGACGCACCTCGTGGTACCCGCGGCTGAAGTAGTGGTCGCGGAAGCACTGCACGACGGCGGAGCGCACGCGCAGCACGCGCGCCAGTGTCTCCCCGCGCAGCAGCATGTGCCGGTGGTCCAGCTGCACCTCGACGCTCGACTCCTCGTTCAGGAGGTTGTCGGCGCCGCCGCCGGCGCGGCGCCCACCAGCTCCCAGAAGTCGCACACCAGCTCGTGCCCGCCGGGGGCCTGGCGGGGGGGGGTGGGCAAGGGGGGGGTTGGTGGGTGGGCAAGGGGGGGGGGGTGGGTGGCAAGGTGGAACAGTAAGGACAGTGGGCGGACGAGTCACGTGGTGTGTGGTGAATGCAGACTGCTCTGTGATGCCCCTTGGAGGAGTGATGCTGGTCCTCCCCCCCCCCCCCAGTGTCCACCCCGCAGTGTCCCCCTCCCAGTGTCCCACCCCCCAGTGTCCCACCCCAGTGTCCCCCCCCCCCCAGCGTCCCAGCGTCCCCCCCCAGCGTCCCACCCCCCCAGTGTCCCCCCCCCCCAGTGTCCCCCCCCCCCAGTGTNCCANCCCCCCCCCCCCCCAGTGTCCCCCCCCCCACCCCACTGTGTTTGCCCCGACTCAGTGGGGGAAGGGTGCTCTGCCCTGTGGGTTTGGCGAGTGTCGTGTGCGGTGCCGTGTGTGTGCTGTGCGCGGTGCCGTGTGTGGTGCCGTGTGTGGTGAGCGGTGCCGTGTGTGCTGCCGTGTCGTGAGTGGTGCCGTGTGTGGTGCCGTGTGAGTGGTGCCGTGAGTGGTGCGTGTGTGGTGCCGTGTGCGGTGCCGGTGCTCACCGCCTTGCCGTCCGGCACGGGCGTCACGGTGCCGTAGACGGCGACGGAGCTCTCGGTGGCGAGCAGCACGGCGGCGTAGCACTGGCACTGCCGTGTCACAACAACAACACCGCCAGCGTCACAACAACAACAACACAACACCACAACAACATCACAACAACACCACCAGCGTCACAACAACACAACAATACCACAACAACAACACGCCAGCGTCACAACAACNCCAGAACAACAACACCACCAGCGTCACAACAACACCACAACAACACCACAACAANTGCCACAACAACAACACCACAACAACAACACAACAACACCACAACAACAGCATCGTCAGTCACCACCACCATCATCACCACCACCACAACCACCACAACCACCACCACTGCCACCACTGGCACAATCACCACTGGCACAACCACAACCGCCACAACCACCACAATCAACAACCACAGCCACCACCACTGGCACCACCACCACAACCACCGCCACAACCACCACAACCGCCACCACCANCGCCACCTGAAGCGAGGCGACCTCACCAGCTTCTCGCTCATGACGCACTGCAGGAAGCCGGTGCCGTCACGCAGCACCACGAACATCAACGTGCGCCCTGCCGGGGGAGAGACACGCACCTCAGGGTCACGGGGTCGGGGTCACAGGGTCACGGTCTCGGGGTCAGGGTCGGGGTCAGGGTCGGGGCTAGTCTCGGGTCAGGGTCAGTGTTAGGGTCAGTGTTAGGGTCGGGGTTAGTCTCGAGGTCAGGGTCGGGTTAGGGTCAGGGTCGGGGTTAGCGTCGGGGTTAGTCTCGAGGTCAGGTCGGGGTCGGGGTTAGCGTCGGGGTTAGGGTCGGGGTCAGGGTCGGGTCAGGGTTAGGATCAGGGTCGGGTCAGGGTCAAGGTTAGGGTCGGGTTAGTCTCGAGGTCGGGGTCAGGGTTAGGGTCAGGGTTAGGGTCGGGGTTGGGGTCAGGGTCGGGGTCAGGGTCAATGGTATGGTCAGTGTCGGGGTCAGGGTTAGGGTCACCAGAAAATATGAATCATATTTATATTCAAAGTACCTCCCATGAAAATTGTTGGGTTGAAGTGGGAGGAGATGCAGAGGGGGGAGATACAGGAAGAAGACACGGGAGGAGAGACACGGGGAGAGACACGGGGGGGGGAGAGACATGGGGAGAGAGACACAGGGAGAGAGACACGGGGGGAGAGACACAGGGAGGAGAGACACAGGGAGAGAGACACGGGGGGGAGAGACACGGGGGAGAGACACNGGGAGAGAGACACAGGGAGAGAGACACGGGGGGAGAGACACGGGGAGGAGAGACACGGGGAGGAGAGACACGGGGGGAGAGACACGGGGAGGAGAGACACGGGGGAGAGACATGGGGAGAGAGACACAGGGAGAGAGACACGGGGAGGAGAGACACGGGAGGAGAGACACNGGGAGAGAGACACNGGGGGGGAGAGACATGGGAGAGAGACACGGGAGAGAGACACGGGGGAGAGACACGGGAGGAGAGACACAGGGAGAGAGACACGGGGGGGGGGAGAGACACGGGGGATGTGGAGAGACACGGGGAGAGACACAGGGAGAGAGACACGGGGGGAGAGACACGGGGAGGAGAGACACGGGGGGAGAGACACGGGGGGAGAGACACGGGGNGAGAGACACGGGGGGAGAGACATGGGGAGAGAGACACAGGGAGAGAGACACGGGGAGGAGAGACACGGGAGGAGAGACACGGGAGAGAGACACGGGGGGGAGAGACACGGGGGGAGAGACACNGGGAGAGAGACACGAGAGACACGGGGGGAGAGACACGGGAGGAGAGACACGGGGAGACACGGGGGGAGAGACACGGGGGAGAGACACGGGGGGAGAGACACGGGGGGAGAGACACGGGGGGAGAGACACGGGGGGAGACACGGGGGGAGAGACACGGGGNGAGAGACACGGGGGGAGAGACACGGGGGAGAGACACGGGGGAGAGACACGGGGAGAGACACGGGAGACACGGGGAGAGAGACACGGGGGGAGAGACACGGGAGGAGAGACACGGGGGGAGAGACACGGGGGAGAGACACGGGGGGAGAGACACGGGGGGAGAGACACGGGAGGAGAGACACGGGGAGGAGAGACACGGGGGGAGAGACACGGGGGGAGAGACACGGGGAGGAGAGACACGGGGAGGAGAGACACGGGAGGAGAGACACGGGGGGGAGAGACACGGGGGAGAGACACGGGGAGGAGAGACACGGGGANGAGAGACACGGGGAGGAGAGACACGGGGGGGAGAGACACGGGGGGAGAGACACGGGGNGGAGAGACACGGGGAGGAGAGACACGGGGGGAGAGACACGGGGNGGAGAGACACGGGGAGGAGAGACACGGGGGGAGAGACACGGGGGGAGAGACACGGGGGAGAGACACGGGGGGAGAGACACGGGGAGGAGAGACACGGGGGGAGAGACACGGGGAGAGACACGGGGGGAGAGACACGGGGGGAGAGACACGGGGAGGAGAGACACGGGAGGAGAGACACGGGGGGAGAGACACGGGGAGGAGAGACACGGGGGAGAGACACGGGGGGAGAGACACGGGGAGGAGAGACACGGGGGGAGAGACACGGGGGGAGAGACACGGGGAGGAGAGACACGGGGGGAGAGACACGGGGAGGAGAGACAGGGGAAGACACGGGGGGAGAGACACGGGGGGAGAGACACGGGGAGGAGAGACACGGGGGGAGAGACACGGGGGGGAGAGACACGGGAGGAGAGACACGGGGGGAGAGACACGGGGGGAGAGACACGGGGGAGAGACACGGGGGAGAGACACGGGGAGGAGAGACACGGGGGAGAGACACGGGGGGGAGACACGGGGGAGAGACACGGGGGAGAGACAGGGGGGAGAGACACNGGGGGAGAGACACGGGGNGAGAGACACGGGGGGAGAGACACGGGGGGAGAGACACGGGGAGAGAGACACGGGGAGAGACACGGGGGGGAGAGACACGGGGAGAGAGACACGGGGGAGAGACACGGGGGGAGAGACACGGGGGAGAGACACGGGGGAGAGACACGGGGGAGAGACACGGGGGAGAGACACGGGGAGGANAGACACGGGAGGAGAGACACGGGGGGAGAGACACGGGGAGGAGAGACACGGGGGGAGAGACACGGGGGGAGAGACACGGGGGGAGAGACACGGGGAGGAGAGACACGGGGAGAGACACGGGGGGAGAGACACGGGGGGAGAGACACGGGGGGAGAGACACGGGGGGAGAGACACGGGGGAGAGACACGGGGGGAGAGACACGGGGGGAGAGACACGGGGGGAGAGACACGAGGGGAGAGACACGGGGGGAGAGACACGGGGAGGAGAGACACGGGGGGATAGACACGGGGAGGAGAGACACGGGGAGGAGAGACACGGGGAGGAGAGACACGGGGAGGAGAGACACGGGGGGAGAGACACGGGGAGGAGAGACACGGGGAGGAGAGACACGGGGGGAGAGACACGGGGGAGAGACACGGGGAGGAGAGACACGGGGGGAGAGACACGGGGAGGAGAGACACGGGGGAGAGACACGGGGGGAGAGACACGGGGGGAGAGACACGGGGGGAGAGACACGGGGAGGAGAGACACGGGGAGGAGAGACACGGGAGGAGAGACACGGGGGAGAGACACGGGAGGAGAGACACGGGGGGAGAGACACGGGGGGAGAGACACGGGGGAGAGACACGGGGGGAGAGACACGGGGAGGAGAGACACGGGGAGGAGAGACACGGGGAGAGAGACACGGGGAGGAGAGACACGGGGGAGAGACACGGGGGGGAGAGACACGGGGAGGAGAGACACGGGGGGAGAGACACGGGGAGGAGAGACACGGGAGAGAGACACAGAGACACGGGGGGAGAGACACGGGGAGAGAGACACGGGGGGAGAGACACGGGGAGAGACACGAGGAGAGACACGGGGGGAGAGACACGGGGAGGAGAGACACGGGAGGAGAGACACGGGAGGAGAGACACGGGGGAGAGACACGGGGAGGAGAGACACGGGGGGAGAGACACGGGGGGAGAGACACGGGGAGGAGAGACACGGGGAGGAGAGATACGGGAGGAGAGACACGGGGAGGAGAGACACGGGAGGAGAGACACGGGGAGGAGAGACACGGGGGGAGAGACACNGGGGGAGAGACACGGGGAGGAGAGACACGGGGAGGAGAGACACGGGGAGAGAGACACAGAGACACGGGGGGAGAGACACGGGGAGAGAGACACGGGGAGGAGAGACACGAGGGAGGAGAGACACGGGGAGGAGAGACACGGGGAGGAGAGACACGAGGAGAGAGACACGGGGGAGAGACACGGGGAACACGGGNAGAGAGACACGGGGAGAGAGAGACANGGGGGGGAGAGNGAGACGGNGAGAGACACGGGGGNAGAGACAGGGGGAGAGACAGGGGGGGAGACAGGGGGGNGAGACACGGGGGAGAGACACGGGGAGAGAGACACGGGGGTTGAGGGCGAGTGTCGGGCCGGCCCAGTGGGGTGAGGCCTCACCTTGCCGCCGCAGCCGGTGCACCCAGCCGAACACCTTGACGCGGCGTCCCCGGTGAGCCGCCAGGTCCGCCACCTTGAGCTGACACGCGGAGAAACCACGGCGGTGGTTAACGCCCACGCACACACCCAGCCAAGGTCGCTATACAGCCACGCACACCCAGCCACGCACACACCAGCCACGCACACACCCAGCCACGCACACACCCGGCCACGCACCCAGCCACGCACGCACCCAACCACACACCCAGCCACGCACACCCGCCACGCACGCACCCAACCACACACACACCCAGCACGCACTCACCCAACCAACCACGCACGCTCCGTCAAGGCTACACGGGGATCTTTGTACGTAGGGAGTGGTGGTGCAGTGGTTAGCACACCGCGCTACGAGTGCAGCGACCTCGGTTGCCGCTCGCCAATTGCACTTGCCCCAGCGCTCCGTCAAGGCTACACGGGGGATCTTTGTACGTAGGGAGCGGTGGCGCAGTGGTTAGCGCTACGAACGCAGCGACCTCGGTTGCCGCTCGCCAGCAAGCACTTGCCCAGCGCTCCGTCAAGGCTACACGGTGTGGGGGTATCTTTGTCTTTGTCCTCACCTGCAGCGGTGCGGGCAGGCTGGGGTCGAGCGCGATGCTGATCTTCTTGGCTTCCTCCAGGTTCTTCTCGCGGCGTGCAGCATCCTCCGCCTGCACGTCACACGCAGCGCAGCACCGCCAGGCCACCGTCACGCTCACGCCGCGCCCCCCCCCCCTCGCTCGCTTGCCGCCCCCCCACCCCCACTCCTCCTCTCCACGCGATCTCCTGCGGCCTCTCTCCCCCACTCGTCTCTCTCTGCAGTGTGCGTGCGTCTGTGTGTGCGTGTGTACATGCGTGTTTGTCTGTGTACGTGTCTGTGTGTGCGTGCGCGTCTGTGTGTGTAAGTGTGCACGTGTGTGTCTTGGTCTGTGTATACGTGTCTGTGTACGCGCGTGTGCGAGTGTACGCGCGTGTTTGTCTTTGTGTACGTGTCTGTGTGTGCGCGTCTGCGTGTGTACATGCGTGTTTGTCTTTGTGTACGTGTCTGTGTACGTGCGTGCCTGTGTGTGTAAGTGTGCACGTGTGTGTCTGTGTATATGTGTCCGCGCGTGTGTGTTTGTGTGTCTTTGTCTGAGTAGCGTTAGCGCTACGCTGCGCTACGGACGTGGCAAGCTGAGCTCGATTCCCGCTCACGGCCAACAACACCAGTGACGATTATCTGAACCGGTCCTGGGCCTCTAGGTCGACTCAGCCTCAAATGAGTACCTGGTGCGGTGTGTAAATGTCGTTTGCCGTGCCGGCCTTCATAGGTGCTCGCTAACAGCACTTGCCCCAACAGTCTGTTAAGGCTACACGGGGGATCTTTGTCTTTGTGTGTCCCGCGTCTATGTGTGTGTGTGTGTGTCTGTATCTGTGTGTCTTGTCTGTCTCTGTGTGTCTGTCTCTGTGTGTGTCTGTCTGTCTCTGTGTGTGCGTATGTGTCTGTCTCTGTGTGTGTGTCTCTGTGTGTGTCTGTTTCTCNGTGTGTGTGTGTGTCTGTCTCTGTGTGTGTGTGTGTCTGTCTCTGTGTGTGTGTGTGTGTCTGTCTCTGTGTGTGTGTGTGTCTGTCTGTGTGTCCGCGTGTCTGTGTGTGTCTGTCCGCGCGTCCGTGTGTGTCTGTCCGCGCGTCTGTGTGTGTGTGTGTCCGCGTGTCTCTGTGTGTGTGTCTGTGTGTGTGTGTCTCTGTGTGTGTCTGTCCGCGTGTCTCTGTGTGTGTGTCTCTGTGTGTGTGTCCGCGTGTCTCTCTGTGTGTGTGTCCGCGTGTCTCTCTGTGTGTCTGTGTGTGTCTGTCCGTGTCTCTGTGTGTGCGTGTCTGTCTCTGTGTGTGTGTCCGTCTCTGTGTGTGTGTGTGTGTCTGTGTGCGTGTCTGCTTGTAGGCCCATGCACCTCCTTCTTGTCCTTGGCGTCTTGCTTCATCTGCTCGCGCTGCCAGACCTTCTTGACGCCCTTGAGCTGCGTCTTGGAGATCAGCTCCCATCTCTAGCAGACACACAGCCACGTCCGCACGTTCCATCTCTACGCATGCACCAAATGGCACCTCGCCCGGTCTGCAGGAGGTCGTGAGTTCGATCTCGACCCGGATGCCTGCTGTACATTTGGAGTCTGCGTCTCTCTCTCTCTCGCTCGCTCGCTCACTCTCCCAATGGTCGCGTGGATTTTTCTCCGGCTTCTCCCTCCACATTTAGAATCAAGGTGCGTTGAGAGTATTCGGCCGGTATAAGTTTCCACAGGACGACGACGATGATGATGATGGCGATAAGCCCACTTCGTTGAGCTATCATTTGTGGCCGCTTCTGAAAGCGAACTACGTAGCTGAGTGGGGGCTTTACCTGTTGAAATAAAAAGTGTTTCTGGTTTAAAAATTAAAACCCATCCAGTGGAGCAGGACACTCCATCCTGAACCCGGGCTGGCCCCGGTAAAATCAGTAGCATCATCATAGTCATTATCGTCGTCGTCATCGTCGTCATTATCGTCATTATCGTCATCATCATCGTCATTATCATCGTCGTCATTATCGTCATCATCATAGTCATTACCATCATCGTCATCGTCTTCATTGTCATCGCGCCTTCATCATTGTCGTCATTATCACCGTTACCATCATCATGACCATCGTCACCGTCGTCATCACAATCATCGTCGTCATCATCATCGTCATCATCGTCGTCACAATCATCGTCGTCACCATCATCATTATCACCGTTACCATCATCATAATCATCATGACCATCGTCACCGTCGTTATCACGATCAACGTCGTCATCATCATCGTCATCATCGTCATCACAATCATCGTCGTCACTATCATCGTCGTCACCATCATCATCGTCATCATTATCACCGTTACCATCATCATAATCATCATCACCGTCGTCATCACGATCATCGTCGTCACCATCATCGTCGTCATCATTATCACCTACCATCATCATGACATCGTCACCGTCGTCATCACATCATCGTCGTCATCATCATCGTCATCATCGTCGTCACCATCAACATGATCATCGTCATCATCGTCATCACCATCATCATCGTCGTCACCATCATCATCGTCATCATCGTCGTCACCATCGTCGTCATCATCGTCGTCATCATCGTCGTCACCGTCATCGTCATCATCATCATAATCGTCGTCACCATCATCGTCACCATCATCGTCGTCACCATCATCGTCGTCATCATCATCATGATCATCGTCACTGTGGTCACGCGCAGGCAGTGAGCCGTTACCTCTCCCTCGGCTTGGCGTCCACGTAGACGCTGGGGAACGGCTCCTTGCCCGCAGCTTTCAAGGCCTGAGCGAGGACAGGGTGGGGTGGGGGGGGTACAGGCAGGCCTCAGAGTCTCGATGCCGACTGCAGGAGGAATCGATGAGCTCTAAAGATCTTTGTCACAGATGTCCAGCAGGGTCACGGGGTCAGAAATCTACAACAGCAAAGAAGACCAGGCAGCATCGGCGGGTCCCGCTCAGCTGGTGAGTGGGACCTGTGGGAGGGAGTGGGGAGTCCCAGTGGGGTACCTGCAGGGTGCAGCGTGTGTGTGTGTGTGCAGGGTGACTGTGTGTGTGTGTGTGTGCAGGGTGACTGTGTGTGTGTGTGCAGGGTGACGGTGTGTGTGAGTGTGTGTGCAGGGTGACTGTGTGTGTGTGTGCAGGGTGACTGTGTGTGTGTGTGTGCAGGGTGATGGTGTGTGTGTGTGTTACCTGCAGGGTGCTGTGTGTGTGCAGGGTGACGGCGTGTGTGTGTGTGCAGGGTGACGGCGTGTGTGTGTGCAGGGTGACTGTGTGTGTGTATCTGCAGGGTGACGGTGTGTGTGTGTGTGCAGGGTGACCGTGTGTGTGCTATCTGCAGGGTGACGGTGTGTGTGTGTGCAGGGTGACTGTGTGTGTGTCTGCAGGGTGACGGTGTGTGTGTGTGTGTGTTATCTGCAGGGTGACNGTGTGTGTGTGTGCAGGGTGACTGTGTGTGTGTGCAGGGTGAGTGTGTGTGTGTGTGCAGGGTGACTGTGTGTGTGCTATCTGCAGGGTGACGTGTGTGTGTGTGCAGGGTGACTGTGTGTGTGTATCTGCAGGGTGACGGTGTGTGTGTGTGCAGGGTGACTGTGTGTGTGTATCTGCAGGGTGACGGTGTGTGTGTGTGTGTGCAGGGTGACTGTGTGTGTGCTATCTGCAGGGTGACGGTGTGTGTGTGCAGGGTGACTGTGTGTGTGTATCTGCAGGGTGACGNTGTGTGTGTGTGTGCGTGTGTGTGTGTGCTATCTGAGGGTGACGGTGTGTGTGTGTGTGTGCAGGGTGACTGTGTGTGTGCTACCTGCAGGGTGACTGTTGCAGGGTGACGTGTGTGTGTGTGTGTGCAGGGTGACGGTGTGTGTGTGTGTGCGGTGACTGTGTGTGTGCTATCTGCAGGGTGACGGCGTGTGTGTGTGTGCAGGGTGACTGTGTGTGTGCTACCTGCAGGGTGACGGTGAGTGTGTGTGTGCAGGGTGACTGTGTGTGTGCTACCTGCAGGGTGACGGTGAGTGTGTGTGTGCAGGGTGACTGTGTGTGTGCTATCTGCAGGGTGACGGTGTATGTGTGTGTGCAGGGTGACTGTGTGTGTGCTACCTGCAGGGTGACTGTGTGTGTGTGTGTGTGCAGGGTGACGGTGTGTGTGTGTGTGAGTGTGTGTGCAGGGTGACTGTGTGTGTGTTACCTGCAGGGTGACGGTGAGTGTGTGTGTGCAGGGTGACTGTGTGTGTGCTATCTGCAGGGTGACGGTGTGTGTGTGTGTGTGCAGGGTGACTGTGTGTGTGCTATCTGCAGGGTGACGGTGTGTGTGTGTGTGCAGGGTGACTGTGTGTGTGCTATCTGCAGGGTGACGGTGTGTGTGTGTGTGCAGGGTGACTGTGTGTGCGCTATCTGCAGGGTGACGGTGTGTGTGTGTGTGCAGGGTGACTGTGTGTGTGCTATCTGCAGGGTGACGGTGTGTGTGTGTGTGCAGGGTGACGGTGAGTGTGTGTGCGCTACCTGCAGGGTGCAGCGTGTGTGTGTGTGTGTGCAGGGTGACTGTGTGTGTGTGTGTGTGTTACCTGCAGGGTGCATCGTGTGTGTGAGTGTGTGTGCAGGGTGACTGTGTGTGTGTGCAGGGTGACTGTGTGTGTGTGCAGGGTGACTGTGAGTGTGTGTGCAGGGTGACTGTGTGTGTGTGTGTGCAGGGTGACGGTGACTGTGTGTGTGTTACCTGCAGGGTGACTTGTGTGTGTGCAGGGTGACTGTGTGTGTGTGTGTGCAGGGTGATGGTGTGTGTGTGTGTTACCTGCAGGGTGACTGTGTGTGTGTGTGTGCAGGGTGACGGCGTGTGTGTGTGTGCAGGGTGACGGCGTGTGTGTGTGCAGGGTGACTGTGTGTGTGCTATCTGCAGGGTGACGGTGTGTGTGTGTGTGCAGGGTGACGGCGTGTGTGTGCTATCTGCAGGGTGACGGTGTGTGTGTGTGCAGGGTGACTGTGTGTGTGCTATCTGCAGGGTGACGGTGTGTGTGTGTGCAGGGTGACTGTGTGTGTGCTATCTGCAGGGTGACGGTGTGTGTGTGTGCAGGGTGACTGTGTGTGTGCTATCTGCAGGGTGACGGTGTGTGTGTGTGTGTGCAGGGTGACTGTGTGTGTGCTATCTGCAGGGTGACGGTGTGTGTGTGTGCAGGGTGACTGTGTGTGTGCTATCTGCAGGGTGACGGTGTGTGTGTGTGCAGGGTGACTGTGTGTGTGCTATCTGCAGGGTGACGGTGTGTGTGTGTGTGTGCAGGGTGACTGTGTGTGTGCTATCTGCAGGGTGACGGTGTGTGTGTGTGTGTGCAGGGTGACTGTGTGTGTGCTATCTGCAGGGTGACGGTGTGTGTGTGTGTGCAGGGTGACTGTGTGTGTGCTATCTGCAGGGTGACGGTGTGTGTGTGTGTGTGCAGGGTGACTGTGTGTGTGCTACCTGCAGGGTGACGGTGTGTGTGTGTGCAGGGTGACGGTGTGTGTGTGTGTGTGCAGGGTGACGGTGTGTGTGTGTGTGCAGGGTGACTGTGTGTGTGCTATCTGCAGGGTGACGGCGTGTGTGTGTGTGCAGGGTGACTGTGTGTGTGCTACCTGCAGGGTGACGGTGAGTGTGTGTGCAGGGTGACTGTGTGTGTGCTACCTGCAGGGTGACGGTGAGTGTGTGTGTGCAGGGTGACTGTGTGTGTGCTATCTGCAGGGTGACGGTGTATGTGTGTGTGCAGGGTGACTGTGTGTGTGCTACCTGCAGGGTGACTGTGTGTGTGTGTGTGTGCAGGGTGACGGTGTGTGTGTGTGTGAGTGTGTGTGCAGGGTGACTGTGTGTGTGTTACCTGCAGGGTGACGGTGAGTGTGTGTGTGCAGGGTGACTGTGTGTGTGCTATCTGCAGGGTGACGGTGTGTGTGTGTGTGTGCAGGGTGACTGTGTGTGTGCTATCTGCAGGGTGACGGTGTGTGTGTGTGTGCAGGGTGACTGTGTGTGTGCTATCTGCAGGGTGACGGTGTGTGTGTGTGTGCAGGGTGACTGTGTGTGCGCTATCTGCAGGGTGACGGTGTGTGTGTGTGCAGGGTGACTGTGTGTGTGCTATCTGCAGGGTGACGGTGTGTGTGTGTGTGCAGGGTGACGGTGAGTGTGTGTGCGCTACCTGCAGGGTGCAGCGTGTGTGTGTGTGTGTGCAGGGTGACTGTGTGTGTGTGTGTTACCTGCAGGGTGCATCGTGTGTGTGAGTGTGTGTGCAGGGTGACTGTGTGTGTGTGCAGGGTGACTGTGTGTGTGTGCAGGGTGACTGTGAGTGTGTGTGCAGGGTGACTGTGTGTGTGTGTGTGCAGGGTGACGGTGACTGTGTGTGTGTTACCTGCAGGGTGACTGTGTGTGTGTGTGCAGGGTGACGGTGTGTGTGTGTGTGTGTGCAGGGTGACGGTGAGTGTGTGTGTGTGTGTGTGTGTGCAGGGTGACGGTGTGTGTGTGTGTGCAGGGTGACTGTGTGTGTGCTATCTGCAGGGTGACTGTGTGTGTGTGTGCAGGGTGACTGTGTGTGTGCTATCTGCAGGGTGACGGTGTGTGTGTGTGTGCAGGGTGACTGTGTGTGTGTGTGTGCAGGGTGACTGTGTGTGTGCTATCTGCAGGGTGACGGTGTGTGTGTGTGTGCAGGGTGACTGTGTGTGTGCTATCTGCAGGGTGACGGTGTGTGTGTGTGTGCAGGGTGACTGTGTGTGTGCTATCTGCAGGGTGACGGTGTGTGTGTGTGTGCAGGGTGACTGTGTGTGCGCTATCTGCAGGGTGACGGTGTGTGTGTGTGTGCAGGGTGACTGTGTGTGTGCTATCTGCAGGGTGACGGTGTGTGTGTGTGTGCAGGTGACTGTGTGTGCGCTATCTGCAGGGTGACGGTGTGTGTGTGTGTGCAGGGTGACTGTGTGTGTGCTATCTGCAGGGTGACGGTGTGTGTGTGTGTGCAGGGTGACGGTGAGTGTGTGTGCGCTACCTGCAGGGTGCAGCGTGTGTGTGTGTGTGCAGGGTGATGTGTGTGTGTGTTACCTGCAGGGTGCATCGTGTGTGTGCAGGGTGACTGTGTGTGTGTGTGCAGGGTGACTGTGTGTGTGTGCAGGGTGACTGTGAGTGTGTGTGCAGGGTGAGTGTGTGTGTGTGTGCAGTGGTGACGGTGTGTGTGTGTTACCTGCAGGGTGACTGTGTGTGTGTGCAGGGTGACTGTGTGTGTGTGCAGGGTGACGGGTGTGTGTGTGTGTGTGTGCAGGGTGACTGTGTGTGTGTGTCTGTCAGGGTGACGGTGTGTGTGTGTGCGCTACCTGGGGTGCGGCGTGTGCGTGTGTCGAGGGGAGTGTGTGTGCTACCTGGTGACTGTGTGTGCGTGTGTGAGGGTGACTGTGTGTGTGCTACCTGAGGGTGACTGTGTGTGCGTGTGTGAGGGTGACGGTGTGTGTGTATGTGTGTGAGTGTTATGTGTGTGTCTTGTGATTGTGAGTGTGTGTGTATGTGTGAGTGTGTGAGTGTGTGTTGTGTGTGTATGTGTGTANCTGTGTGTGNATGTGGATATGTATGTGAGTGTGTGTGAGTGTGTATATGTATGTTATGTGTGTGTGAGTGTGTGAGTGTGTGTGTCTGTGTGTGAGTGAGTGTGTGTAACTGTGTGTGTGTTACCTGCAGGGCGACTTTGNGCTGTGAGTGTGTGTGGTGACTGCGTTGGCTGGGTATGTAGCCGCATGGCCACTGCATGCCTGCTTTTGTTCGGCCNGCAGGGGACAGGCGCGTGGGCAGGAAGAGTGGAGTGTGTACAGGGTGACTGAGTGTGTGCGGTACCAGCGGTGTGACGGCCTCTGTGGAGGAGGGTGAAGGACGTCTGGGAGTTGGAGGCAGTGACGGAGGGTGGAGGAGGGTCACAACAACGAGCGGAGTGCCGGGTGTGCAAGTTGGTACAGTGGGGGGGTGGTGCATCAGCCAGCATCTCGGTCACTCGGTCAGTGTGTGTGGGTCTGCCCCGTGACCTTGAGTGGGCGTTTGCACTACTGCAAGGTGACGGTGAGCGTGTGTGCGTGCAGGGTGGCGGTGTGTGTGTGTGAGTGTGTGTGTGTGTGGGTGGACGGTGAGTGTGTGTGACGTGTGTGGTATGTAGTGTGTGTGATGTATGTGTCTGAGCCTTGGGGCTTTCTGAGTGTGTATGTGTGTGAGTGAGTGTGTGTGAATGTATTGTGTGTGTGTGTTACCTGNAGGGTGACTGTGTGTGTGCCTATCTGAGTACGGCTGTTGAGTGTGTATGTGTGTGTGATGTGTGTGAATGTATGTGTGTGTGTTAAGGGTGACGTGGTGTGTGTGTATCTGGGTGTGTATGTGTGTGTCAGGGTCGGTGTGTGTGGAGGGCGTTTGAGCTGTGTGAGTTGAGTGTGTGTGATGTGTGTGAATGTATGTGTGTGTGTGTGCTACCTGAGGGTGCTGTGTGTGTGGCTACCTGAGGGTGATGTGTGTGTGTGCTACCTGTCAGGGCGTGAAGGGCTTCTGCTGTGAGTGTGTATGTGTGTCAGTGAGTGTTAGTGAATGTATGTGTGTGTGTGTGCACCTGNAGGGGACTGTGTGTGTGTGTGTACCTGCAGGGTGACTGTGTTGTTGTTACCTGCAGGGTGACTGTGTGTGTGTGCTACCTGCAGGGCGCTCTTGAAGGGCTTCTGCTGGGTGCCGTCTCCGCTCTCGTCGTCGCCGTCGCGCTCCGACGTGTAGACGGCGCCTGCGGGCGGAGGGCATTGATGACGTCAGACGCGGCCACAGCCACAACAACGACAACGATCACAGCCACAACATCGATCACAAGACCACAACAACGACAACGACGACAATCACAACGACCACAACGAGATCACAACGACAACAACAACGACCACAACAACGGGGTTCAGCTCGTTATTCACAAGCGTGGGGTGCGTCTGGTGAGTGACATCACTGCCACCGAGCGCGACCCCCCAAATCGAAGAAGGTGACGATGTCGACCACGTGGCCAAGCCCGACGAGGTCACAGTTCATCGACGAGGTCACAGTTCATCGACGAGGTCACAGTTCATCGACGAGGTCACAGTTCACAGGGGCGTCTCTCACTCACCTAACTCACCCCGTGACCCGCCTGGGACATCTGTGCAAAAAGAGCTTCATAGCTCATCGGATTCCTCCTGCGGTCTCAATAAAAATGCCCCCCCCCCACCCTTCCCCACGTGATAATCTGGAGTGACGCGTTCACTCCCCGTGCCCATCAACTCCACGAGTGGCCTCGCTCAAGCGCCAGTCTCTAAACCAGAGGTCGCAACCGGGTACCCCCGATACCCGGCTACCCCTACCCGATACCTGTAGCCTACCCGATACCCGTACCCTACCCGATACCCGTAGCCTACCCGATACCCGTACCCTACCCGATACCCGTACCCTACCCGATACCGTACCCTACCCGATACCCGTACCCTACCCGTACCCGTACCCTACCCGTACCCGTATCCTACCCGATACCCGTACCCTACCCGATACCCGGCTACCCGTACCCGTACCCGTCCCTACCCGATACCCGTACCCTACCCGATACCCGTACCCTACCCGATACCCGTACCCTACCCGATACCCGTATCCTACCCGATACCCGTACCCTACCGTTACCCGTACCCTACCCGATACCCGCACCCTACCCGATACCCGTATCCTACCCAATACCCGTACCCTACCCGTACCCGTACCCTACCGTACCCGTATCCTACCCGATACCCGTACCCTACCCGATACCCGGCTACCCGTACCCTACCCGTACCCGTACCCTACCCGATACCTGTACCCTACCCGATACCCGTACCCTACCCGATACGCAGCTACCCGTANCCGGCCGGGTACAGGTAGCCGTTTGCGACCCTGGTGCGGCCGGGTACGGGCAAGGAAACAAAACCCGTTTGCGACCTCTGTCTAAAGACTTTCAAAAACACGAAACAACCGCCCACACACCCCCCACGGCCGCAAACAAGAACCACCGTCGGCCGCTTCCGTCGACGCACCTTGACGAGATCTCCACACGACCACCAACCTCCCTCCCCGCCGCCTCGGCAGCGCGGCGACGGGAGGGAGGGAGCTGGGCGGGCACCGCGGCGACACTGCGGGGGAGCCGGCAACGCGGACAGCCTGGGTTCAACTCCGGGTTGCAGACCCTGACCAAAGTGATTTCACCGAGGGGAGGGTCTCAGACTCACGCGGAGACCCAGAGACTCACGTGGGGACCCATAGACTCACACAGAGACCCATAGACTCACGCAGAGCTCCATGAACTCACACAGAGACCCATAGACTCACATACAGACCATAGACTCACACAGAGACCCATAGACTCACGCAAAGACCCAAAGACTCACAACTGCCCAGTAGCATCCTTCACGAGCCTCCTACACAGAGGCCGATCTTGACACCGCTGGTACCAGTCATCGGCAAGTCCACTCAGCTCCACATCCTCCTGTACCACATCACTCCATCTGTTCTCTAGCCCGTGCCGCGCCCGTTTAGCCCCCTCGATCCGGCCGAACAAAAGCTGTTTGGGCATGCGGTGGCTGGGCATGCGGGCTACATGACCCAGCCAACGCAGCCTTGCCTGTCGGAGGAGCTCACCGATGGGACTTTGCCCAGATCTTTCGAGGATTTGTGAGGTCCTCACACAATCCAGCCTGGTTAAACCCAGGATTTATTGTAGGCAGGCCAGCCTAAATGTTTCTAACCGGCGAAGATGTTTCGTGCAGAACGACAGACCAGGTAGCTTCCACACAGCATTACGCAACCGATGAAAAGATAATGCCGCTCAACTGATTCGGAGTTAGACTTCTGCTGTTAAACCGGAGCCGGTCATGAGCACACTGCTCAGGTATGGGGAACTCTCCACTCTCTCCACAACTGCCCCATCACCGATTGGGAGTTGTGGGGTGGAGTGTCCGATGGTACAAAATACCCAGGCAGGTGCTTCGTTTTGGTGGGGCTGATTGTAAGGCCCCACCTCTTAGTGGCACACTCCAGTTTCAGCAGCAGCGCCTCCAACTCCTCCTGATTGAGCAGCAATTACCAGGTCATCGGCATACATAACGTGGTTGACCAAGAGGGAGCCATCCCTTGATCGCACCCGGGCATCGATCAGTATCTGTACCAGATAGAAATTCCTCCGGTACAGCGACTGAAGTCTTCACGAACTACGTGGTCGAAATAGATGTTAATGTTGGACATCCCTGTCGCACCCCAAGGTGTACAGGGAATGGCTCTGACTCCCACAGACACCCAGACACACAGAGACCCACAGAAGAAGTCCAACACACACACATACAACAGGTCCCTAAGCCTCCCCAAAACCGGACCCAACCAGTGGGTTGGGCCCAGTGACCCTGTCAGAGGAAGGTCTACGTCTACAACGCAGCAGCGTGCACGATGCAATATTTGCAACTTTACTGTCAAGGCAAATATCCCCGTACAGTTTAAGACGAGCAGTAGCAGGAGGAAGTAAGCTTTCGCGATTAGTGTTGCCCATATGGGGGGGGGGGGGGGGCGTTAGATGGTGTAAATATTAACGTGCAATAATAGAGGTGTTTTTGTGTGAGATCGCGTAAATATATGAATGTGTGTCGTTAAACCGCCACCACCCGACACGGCCAATTTATAAGGTTTTGTCACGTAAACGGAACGTGGCCAATTCGTCACTAGTGCAGCACTAGTGTGTAGTGTATAGTGTAGTGTATAGTGTAGTGTATAGTAGTATAGTAGTGTATAGTGTAGTGTATAGTATAGTAGTGTAGTGTATAGTAGTGTAGTGTATAGTGTAGTGTATAGTGTAGTAGTGTATAGTGTAGTGTATAGTGTAGTGTATAGTGTAGTGTATAGTGTAGTGTATAGTGTAGTGTACTAGTACAGCACTAGTGTGTAGTGTATAGTGTAGTGTATAGTAGTGTAGTGTATAGTAGTGTAGTGTATAGTAGTGTAGTTTATAGTAGTGTATAGTAGTGTAGTGTATAGTGTAGTGTACTAGTACAGCACTAGTGTGTAGTGTATAGTAGTGTAGTGTATAGTAGTGTATAGTAGTGTAGTGTATAGTAGTGTAGTGTATAGTGTAGTGTATAGTGTACTATACTAGTACAGCACACCGGTTGTGTGTTGGAGAGCAAATCCCACAACATTCACAATCCGAGCACCGTCACGTTTCGCCGGTAATTACAACCGGCTTCATCAGGCGACAGCCAGATTTGTTCAAAAGCGCCGTTGAACCCAGCCACCAACCACACGACGCGGCCAAATAAGTCNGGGGGGGGGGTGTGGGTTTGCCACGTGACGCAAGACGTGCCAACCGGCCACTCATCCCGCACGCGCCGGTTCTGTGTCGGGAGAGAAAAAGCCGCAACGTTTACACCGGAGGGTACGTGGGGGGGGGGGGGCACATGGACCCGCGCTTGGAATTGTAAATGTTTGGGGGGTGTTTCCTCCCTCTCCCAACGCACGACGGTATGCCGAACCAGCATCCTCCGTATAGACTAAAACGGTACTAAATTTAGACTTTTTTTATTTCACATTTTTTGTTTTATTTTCTACGAGCTTTACTACCCGGCTTCGCCCGGGACTTGGATTCTAGTCTTGGATTAACACACGGCCTACACGGATGGTTGGATGCGTGACGTCAGCAGGCACACTGCGTGACGCTGCCGCATGCGGGTGACATCACAGATGTGACGTCACAGATGTGACGTCACAGATGTGATCTGACATCACAGATGTGACGTCACCGCTCACGTGCCGTGCAAAATATATCCATTATTGTGCCCCCCCGCCCCCAAAATACAAAAGTCTATTTTTATACTTTTTGCATTGTGTACAGTCTGGAAGCTACCCACATGCAAAATTTAAAGTTTGTAGCATGTCGGGAAGTATGCTAAACATTCCGAACAGACACACACATTCACAAATTTCTCTTTATATATAAAAGACGATCTACGTGACTTTAGCGAAAGAACCAAGAACTAAAACGGACTGTTGGGGCAAGCGCTGTGAGTGAGCGGCATCTACGAAGGCCGGCACAGCGCAAAATCACCTCTCCCGGCTGCCTTTGTCTCCCCCCCCCCCGCGGCGATGTTTACTCCGCAACCGTACCGGGTACTCATTTGAGGCCGAGTCGACCTAGGGGGAGGCCACAGGAGCGGTTCAGACAACCGCCGTCGATGCGGTGTCGGGCGGCCGTGAGCGGGACTCGAGAATTCGCCGGATTCGTGCCCCGGTGCCCTAACCAGCTGCTTCTAGCCAACTTTCTCGCACGCATGATGCAATATTGCGACTAACGCTAACACACAGACACACAGAGACACACCCTCGGGACTCATTCGTTAGCGCATGACGCATGCAGAGGCAGTAAAAAAGTGGTTTATGAGAGAGGTAACAGCCCCTGCAATAATAATAATGTGGGATTTTACGCTGGCGAGATAAGGACTGCACAGTGCTTGATAGCAGGTGGCCCGTGAACCAACTCTGCCCATCATAGACTCAACACTGCTCAGATGTCAACACTGCCCATAGACTCAACACTGCACCATAGACTCAACACTGCACCATAGACTCAACACTGCACCATAGACTCAACACTGCCCATAGACACTGCCCATAGACTACACTGCCCATAGACTCAACACTGCCCATAGACTCAACACTGCCCATAGACTAACACTGCCCATAGACTCAACACTACCCATAGACTAACACTGCCCATAGACTAACACTGCCCATAGACTCAACAATGCCCATATACTAACACTACCCATAGACTCAACACTGCCCATAGACTAACATTGCCCATCATAGACTAACACTGCCCATAGACTCAACACTGCCCATCATAGACTCAACACTGCCCATCATAGACTCAACACTGCCCATCATAGACTCAACACTGCTCAGATACCAACACTGCCAAACCAACACTGCCCATGACTCAACACTGCCCATAGACTCAACACTGCCCACTCAACACTACCATAGACTCAACACTACCCATAGACTCAACACTACCCATAGACTAACACTGCCCATAGACTCAACACTGCCCATAGACTCAACACTGCCCATAGACTCAACACTGCCCATAGACTCAACACTGCCCATAGACTCAACACTGCCCATAGACTCAACACTGCCCATAGACCAACACTGCCCATAGACTCAACACTGCCCATAGACTCAACACTGCCCATAGACTCAACACTGCCCATAGACTCAACACTGCCCATAGACTCAACACTGCCCATAGACTCAACACTGCCCATAGACTCAACACTGCCCATAGACTCAACACTGCCATAGACTCAACACTGCCATAGACTCAACACTGCCCATAGACTCAACACTGCCCATAGACTCAACACTGCCCATAGACTCAACACTGCCCATAGACTCAACACTGCCCATAGACTCAACACTACCCATAGACTCAACACTACCCATAGACTCAACACTACCCATAGACTAACACTGCCCATAGACTCAACACTGCCATAGACTCAACACTGCCATAGACTCAACACTGCCCATAGACTCAACACTGCCCATAGACCCAACACTGCCCATAGACTCAACACTGCCCATAGACTCACACTGCCCATAGACTCAACACTGCCCATAGACTCAACACTACCCATATACTCAACACTGCCCATAGACCAACACTGCCATAGACTCAACACTGCCCATAGACTCAACACTGCCCATAGACTCAACACTACCCATATACTCAACACTGCCCATAGACTCAACACTGCCCATAGACTCAACACTGCCCATAGACTCAACACTGCCCATAGACTCAACACTGCCCATTGACTCAACACTGCCCATAGACTCAACACTGCCATAGACTCAACACTACCATAGACTCAACACTACCCATAGACTCAACACTACCCATAGAAACACTGCCCATAGACAACACTGCCCACTCAACACTCCCATAGACTCAACACTACCCATAGACTCAACACTACCCATAGACTAACACTACCCATAGACTCAACACTACCCATAGACTCAACACTACCATAGACTCAACACTACCCATAGACTCAACACTACCCATAGACTCAACACTACCCATAGACTCAACACTACCCATAGACTCAACACTGCCCATAGACTCAACACTGCCCATAGACTCAACACTACCCATAGACTCAACACTACCCATAGACTCAACACTACCCATAGACTCAACACTACCCATAGACTCAACACTACCCATAGACTCAACACTACCATAGACTCAACACTGCCCATAGACTCAACACTACCCATAGATTCAACACTACCCATAGACTCAACACTGCCCATAGACTCAACACTACCCATAGACTCAACACTACCCATAGACTCAACACTACCCACAGACTCAACACTGCCACAGACTCAACACTGCCCACAGACTCAACACTACCCATAGACTCAACACTGCCCATAGACTCAACACTCCCCATAGACTCAACACTCCCCATAGACTCAACACTGCCCATAGACTCAACACTCCCATAGACTCAACACTGCCCATAGACTCACACTGCCCATAGACTCAACACTGCCCATAGACTCAACACTCCCATAGACTAACACTGCCCATAGACTCAACACTCCCATAGACTCAACACTGCCCATAGACTAACACTACCCATAGACTCAACACTGCCCATAGACTCAACACTACCCATAGACTCAACACTACCCATAGACTCAACACTACCCATAGACTCAACACTACCCATAGACTCAACACTACCCATAGACTCAACACTACCCATAGACTCAACACTACCCATAGACTCAACACTGCCCATAGACTCAACACTACTCATAGACTCAACACTACCCATAGACTCAACACTGCCCATAGACTCAACACTACCCATAGACTCAACACTACCCATAGACTCAACACTACCCATAGACTCAACACTGCCCACAGACTCAACACTGCCCACAGATCAACACTACCCATAGACTCAACACTGCCCATAGACTCAACATTGCCCATAGACTCAACACTCCCCATAGACTCAACACTCCCATAGACTCAACACTGCCCATAGACTCAACACTCCCATAGACTCAACACTCCCCATAGACTCACACTGCCCATAGACTCAACACTCCCATAGACTCAACACTCCCCATAGACTCAACACTGCCCATAGACTCAACACTGCCGATAGACTCACACTGCCCATAGACTCAACACTGCCCATAGACTCAACACTCCCCATAGACTAACACTGCCCATAGACTCAACACTCCCCATAGACTCAACACTGCCCATAGACTAACACTACCCATAGACTCAACACAACCATAGACTCAACACTGCTCATAGACTCAACACTGCCCATATACTCAACACTACCCATAGACTCAACATTACCAATATACCAACATTACCCATAGACTAAACACTACCCATAGACTCAACACTGCTCATAGACTCAACACTGCCCATATACTCAACACTANCCATAGACTCAACACTACCATAGACTCAACACTACCCATAGACTAAACACTACCCATAGACTCAACACTACCCATAGACTCAACACTGCTCATAGACTCAACACTGCCCATATACTCAACACTACCCATAGACTCAACACTGCCCATAGACTCAACACTACCCATGGACTCAACACTGCACATAGACTCAACACTACCCATAGACTCAACACTACCCATAGACTAACACTACCCATAGACTCAACACTACCCATAGACTCAACACTGCACATAGACTCAACACTACCCATAGACTCAACACTACCCATAGACTCAACACTGCTCATAGACTCAACACTGCCCATATACTCAACACTACCCATAGACTCAACATTACCAATATACCAACATTACCCATCATAGACTCAACATTATCCACGTCTGTAGAGACATCAGTACTGTACAAGTCTCCCATGTTTGCATTAATTTATTGTCGTAATTGTGCAATTTTCAGGTTTAACACGATCTCTGCCTATTCTCACTTGCGCTGCAGGTTGACGTACTTGTTATTATTATTGATATCTATACTACATCACATTATTATTCACGATTATGTAACATTCCCATCGCCTCGTGTCACGACGCAGTTGTGTTTGCTCATATTCAAATTCACTGCATTTTTTTATTTTTGGTGAGAGAAAAATCACTCACCCTCACTCACCACGCTCACCTCACTCACCACACTCACTCTCACCACCCTCACTCACCTCACTCACCCTCACTCACCACGCTCACCCTCACTCACCACGCTCACCCTCACTCACCCTCACCACCCTCACTCACCACGCTCACCTCACTCACCCTCACTCACCACGCTCACCCTCACTCACCACGCTCACCCTCACCAAACTCACCCTCCCACCCTCACTCACCACGCTCACTCACCACGCTCACCCTCACTCACCACGCTCACCCTCACTCACCCTCACTCACCACGCTCACCTCACTCACCACGCTCACCCTCACCAAACTCACCCTTACCACCCTCACTCACCACGCTCACTCACCACGCTCACCCTCACTCACCACGCTCACCCTCACTCACCCTCACTCACCACGCTCACCCTCACTCACCACGCTCACCCTCACTCACCACGCTCACCCTCACCAAACTCACCCTCACCACCCTCACTCACCACGTTCACCTCACTCACCCTCACTCACCACGCTCACCTCACTCACCACGCTCACCTCACTCACCTCGCTCACCTCACTCACCCTCACTCACCCTGACCACCCTCACCCTCACCACCCTCACCACACTCACCCTCACCTCACTCACCCTCACCACCCTCACCCCACTCACCCTGACCACACTCACCTCACCCCACTCACCCTGACCACCCTCACCTCACTCACTCTCACCACCCTCACCACACTCACCCTAACCCCATTCACCCCACTCACCCTGACCACCCTCACCCTCAACACACTCACCCTCAACACACTCACCACCCTCACTCACTCACCACCCTCACCCCCTCACCACGTGTTGTTTAGACTGCAGTGTTGGGCGCTGTTCTACTCGGCTCCTGACATGGTGGTTGGTCCAGATGTCTTGTGACCTCCCCCCAATAAATTGACCCCCTAACATTTTTGTCATTATTAATTTATATTTTAAATTATTATTATTAAAAAAACACACACATATTCATTAAGTTTTACAGAATTAAATGGGAGGTCACAAGACTTATAGGACCACCCTCTGCAACACCCACAGTAACAACATCGCTACGAATGCGGAAATATTACTGCTGCAGGCATCACACATGTCATATACATGTCATATACATGACAATACACCGTGATGTTGTTTATCACACGCGTGTTAGCCGCGAGTGTGCGCGTCTGCTGTGATATTTAAGATTAGTTGACGTCACGTGGTTTGCACTGTACTGTCCGGCACACACGTGTAGAGTACAGTGAGGCAAGCCTGGGCCCTGCTCAAGCAGTGGATTTAATCATCGCACACCACACACACTACACACACCACATACACTACACACACACACTACACACACCACACACACACACCACACACACATACACCACACTACACATACACCACACACACCACACACACAACACACACACACTACACACACACACACCACACACACATACTACACACACCACATACACTACACCACCACAACACACACACACACACACACCACATACACTACACACACACACACCACACACACATCACATACACTACACACACCACATACACACACACTACACTAAACCACCACACACACCACACACACCACACACACACACAACACACCACACACACCACACACAGACCACACACCACACACACACTACACCACACACACACCACACACAGCACACACACACCCCACACACACTACACACACATTACACACACTACACACCACACACACTACACACCACACACACACACACAACACACCACATAACACACCACACCACACACACAAACACACAACACACCACACACACACACCACACACACACTACACACACACACACTACACACACACCACACACACAACACACCATACCACACACACACACAACACACCACAGCACACACAACACACACACCACACACACACACACAACACCACACACACACAACACCACACCACACACACACACACAACACACCAACACCACACACACACAACACCACACACACACAACACACANCACACACACACACACAACACACACACACACACACACACACACACACAACACCACACACACACCACACACACACACCACACCACACACACAACACACCACACACACCACACACACAACACAACACACCACACCACANCACACACACCACACACACTACACACACCACACACACACTACACACACNACACACACACACACACACACCACACACCACACACACACACACCACACACAAACACACACACACACACCACACACACACCACACACACACACACACCACACACACACCACACACACACCACACCACACACACACACACCACACACCACACACACACACACCACACACACACACACACACACACACCACACACCACAACACCACACACACCACACACACACTACACACACCACACACACAACACCACACACACACACCACACACACACACCACACCACCACACCACACACACACACCACACCCACACAACACACACACCACACACACACCCTACACACCACACATACACCACACACACACACTACACATACCACACATACACACTACGCACACACACTACACCCACGCCTACACACTACACCCAAACCACACTACATACACACACCACTACACACACACACACACTACACACATACAGACTACACACACACACACANCGTCACACACACCACACATACACACTACACCCACACACACACTACACACACACCACACTACACACACACCACACTACCCACACACCACACTACACACACACCACACTACACACACCACACTACACACACCACACTACACACACACCACACACACACCACACCCACACACCACACACACACACACAACACTACATACGCACACCACACACACACCCACCACACCACACACACACCACACAGCATACACACACAGAGACAGACACACACACCACACACAGCACACACAGAGAGAGAGAGACACACACACACCACACTACACACACACCACACTACACACACTACACACACCCCCACCACACACACACACACCACACACACAGAGAGAGACACACACACCACACGACACACACACCACACTACACACACCACACACACCCACACCACACTACACACACACAGCACACACCCACACCACAGCACATACTACACACCACACACACACTACACACCACACACACACTACACACATACCACACCCACACCACAGCACACACTACACACACACACACCACACACACTACACACACCACATACACTACACACACACACCACACACACACTACACTACACACACACACACACACCACCACACACATACATACTACACACACCACATACACCACACACACACCACTACACACCACACTACACACCCACACCACACACACAGCACACACAGAGGCGTCACACACACCACTACACACTACACACACACAGAGGCGTCACACATTGACGAGGCCACGTAGCAGCGAGTGCGTAACTAAAAAACCAATGGCGAGACAAGAAGAGCTCTCGTGGTGGGTGGAGGGGAGAGATTCACATCGGACACACGGAGGTGGACACGGAGGTGGACACGGACAAGGACACTCACCCAGAGGCGGCTCCTGCTGCTGCTGATCAGCGTCTCCGGACATGGTCTCTTCAAATCACCACCACCACCAACAACAACAACCACCACCACCACCAGCAGCAGCTTACCGAACCAACTGGGCAACGAACGAATGACTGAATGAACGAATGAATGAATGAACGACTGAATGAATGAGTGAAGGGACAGAGGACTTCCACAGGATGATGATGAGGATGAGGAAGGGAGCCGATCGAGATGCGTCTGGAGTGGCGCCTCCCCCGTCTCGGTGACGAATCGTTGGCAGTGGGAGGGAGAGTGCGTCAGTGACGCTGATGACGGTGGTGGGTGGTGGGGGGCGGTGGTGGTGGCGGGGGGGGTGGTAGGGGTGGTGGTGGGGGTGGTAGGGGGGTGGGGTGGTGGAGGGGGTGGTGGTNGGGGTGGTGGGGTGTGGTAGGGGTGGGGGTGGTGGTGGGGGGTGGTGGGGGTGGTGGTGGTGGGGGTGGTGGGGGTGGTGGGGGTGGTGGGGGGTGGTGGGGGTGGTGGGGGTGGTGGGGGGTGGGGGGTGGGGGGTTGGGTGGGGGGTGGGGGGGGGGGGGGGGGGTGTGGGGTGGTNGGTGGGGGGGGGGNGGTGGGGTGGGGGGGGTGGTGGTGGGGGTGGTGGTGGTNGGGGGGTGGTGGTGGTGGGGGGGTGGTGGTGGTGGTGGGGGGTGGTGGTGGTGGGTGGTAGTGGTGGGTGATAGTGGTGGTGGTAGTGGGTGATAGTGGTAGTGGTGATAGTGGTGNTGGTGGTGGTAGTGATAGTGGTGATAGTGGGTGGTGATAGTGGTGGGTGGNTGGTAGTGAGTGGTGGGTGGTATTGGTGGTGGTAGTGGGTGGTAGTTGTGGGGGTGGGTGATAGTGGTNGGTAGTAGTGGTGGGTGGTAGTGGTGGGTNGGTGGTAGTGGTGGGTGGGTGGTAGTGGGTGATAGTGGTGGGTGAGTGGTGGGTGGGTGTGGTGGGTGATAGTGGTGGGTGGGTGGTGGTGGTGGATGGTGGTGGTAGTGGGTGGTAGTGGGTGGTAGTGGTGGGTGGTAGTGGGTGGTGGTAGTGGGTGATAGTGTGGGTGGTGGTGGTGGGTGGGTAGTCGTGGTGGGTGATAGTGGTGGGTGATAGTGGTGGGTGGTGGTGGTGGGTGGTATTGGTAGTGGTAGTGGNTGATAGTAGTGGGTGGTAGTGGTGGGTGGTAGTGGGTGATAGTGGTGGGTGATAGTGGTGGGTGGTAGTGGTGGGTGATAGTGGTGGGTGGTGGTGGTGGTGGTAGTCGTGGTGGGTGATATTGTGAGTGGTAGTGGGTGATAGTAGTNGGTGGTAGTGGGTGGGTGGTAGTGGGTGATAGTGGTGGGTGATAGTGGTGGTGGTAGTGGTAGGTGGTAGTGGTGGTGGTATTGGTGAGTGGTAGTGGGTAGTAGTAGTGGGTGGTGGTGGTGAGTGGTAGTGGTAGTTATGGTGGTGGTGGTGGCGACTGCTGCTTGCTGATGTAGAGGTGGTACGTGCANGGGGGGGGGGGAGGATCGTGAGACAGCGCGTAGTGGGTGGCTACATCACGGTCGCAGGCAGGTGTCCACATCGCGGTCCGCATAGGCCCCGTGGCGCGGAGGGCTATGTAAGGCGATGCGCAGCAGCGCTCGGGGAGTCGTCAACCAGTGAAGAAAGAAGACGGAGCGAGAGACAGGGCCCTGAGACCCCTAGCCCCGCTGCCCTTGTGGGCCGGGACTCTGTGCGGCTCAGTGGCGAGACCTTGGGGATCACGCCTGACGTCCTTGTAAGGGCTGTGTGACCCAGGGGTCGAGACCCGTACCCTGGCTAGGACGGGTCAGATAGCCTCCCCTAGGAAGCATGTAGCCGGAGGGCCTGAGAGCGTAGCGAGTGGCACGCGTAGCGTAGGCTGTCTCGGGTACCTGTTACTGTTGTGTAGTGTTAATAAACAAGTGCTGCCCCGTCAACTGTCTCCCGCCGTATTTAAGATATCACACTGAGAAACGCAAGCGAGGTGGTGGCTTGTTCAGCACGAGTGGTTTGCGGCGTACGCAACGCCGTCTGTTTTGGTGGTGGGTCTCCTGCCAGCGGGCGTTCGACACGTGGCCTCAAGGTGCACATGGCCTGGCACCAGCGTCGTGGTGACGTCACCGCCACTTAGTCGAATGGCGCTTGTCTGGTGGCCAGGGTGGGCTGCTACGAGAGGTCTTGCACGCTTTGTCGTGAGGTGTCAACTACCTCGCCTGGCACACAGGAGGTCGTGGGTTCGATCCCAATCGATGACAACTCAGTAGGAGACAGTGTAGGGCACCACGGTGGTGAGATGTCAACTACCTCGCCTGGTACACAGGAGGTCGTGGGTTCGATCCCAATCGATGACAACTCAGTAGGAGAGAGTTGGGGGGCCATGGTGGTGAGGCGTCAACTACTTCGCCTGGTACACAGGAGGTCGTGGGTTCGATCCCAATCGATGACAACTCAGTAGGAGAGAGTGGGGGCGAGGTGTCAACTACCTCGCCTGGTACACAGGAGGTCGTGGGTTCGATCCTAATCGATGACAACTCAGTGGATAGAGTGTAGGGCATCACGGTGGTGAGGTGTCAACTACCTCGCCTGGTACGCAGGAGGTCGTGGGTTCGATCCCAATCGATGACAACTCAGTAGGAGAGAGTTGGGGGTGCCATGGTGGCGAGGTGTCAACTACCTCGCCTGGTACACAGGAGGTCGTGGGTTCGATCCTAATCGATGACAACTCAGTGGATGAGTGTCATCACGGTGGTGAGGTGTCAACTACCTCGCCTGGTACGCAGGAGGTCGTGGGTTCGATCCCAATCTGATCATCGTAGGATCATCACGGTGGTGAGGTGTCAACTACCTCGCCTGGTACGCAGGAGGTCGTGGGTTCGATCCCAATCATGACCTCATGGAGAGAGTGGGGCGAGGTGCTAACTACCTCGCCTGGTACACAGGAGGTCGTGGGTTCGATCCCAATCGATGACAACTCAGTCAGAGAGAGTGGGCAGCCCTCTGCTCTCTGCACCGATCTCCCCCTGTTCCGCAGAGCGTGAGCTGCGTTTGCATTCTCTGCTGTCCCCGTGTTCCGCACGGGTTTTCTCCTCTGGGTTCTCCAGTTTCCTTCCAAAGCAAAGAAACCGAACCACAGCATGGAACCGGCATTGGCCCAAACGCCATCTCACCGACATAAGTTTTTTTTGGTTAGATCGCGTAATTATGTGTCGTTAAACTCGCCACCACCTGACACAGCCAATTAGTGTGGGTTGTCACGTAAACAACGTGGCCAATTCGTTACTAGTACAGCACTAACCGGTGTGTTGGAGAGCCAAGCCACAACATTCACAATCTGAGTACCGCGACGTTTCGCCAGTAATTACAACGAGCTTCATCAGGCGACAGCCAGATTTGTGGAGAAGTCCACCCGTTTCGCTCCTCATATAGAGGCGTAGATGTGATGACCACACTACAAATAAGTCAATCAATCGGGTTTACAAACAGAGTAGCAGCAGCAACATCCTCCTCCTCGCTGCAAACTTGGCAAGACCCTCTCTGAAAAAGCCTTGAGACCTCACCGATGCTTTCCTGGGCAAAGGAAGCGGGATTGCATTCACGACACGAGAAACACATTCCTGCGGAGGGAGCTGGTAGGAACGTTGGGTTGCTCGTTCAATGACCAGGGTCAACGGCGGCGTGGTGTATTCCGCAAATATGGCCGACTGTGAGGGCGGGCACAAGCCGGCATGAGTAGGTTAAACGTTGAGTTTTATAAGGGCACCACGGGGTGACTAGCCCCTCCCCACCCAGCCCCACCCCACCCACCCCCACCCAGCCCCTCCCCACCCAGCCCTACCCCTCCCACCCCCCACCCAGCCCCTCCCCACCCAGCCCCTCACCACCCTCCCCTCTCCACCCAGCCCCACCCCTCCCAGATGCACGACGGACAGACAGACACAATAATCCCCTGTGGGCTGGTGGAACCAGGAGGTTCCTACCAGTATAATTCCTTTTGAAGCTGCGTGCACGCAATGTAAATTTGTGCTCAGTCAGTGGCGGAGGGCGCCGTGAGATATGGAAAATAAAACAGACGCAATCGATCACCGTTCAGCAACAGCTTTAATTTGCACCAAAAATCACCCGTGTGTGTACTGCACGTTTTACGTATCGATTATATAAAAAAATAGAGAGGAATCGGCGCTTAAGACGCGAGGCATCGGTACGATCAGCGCAAATCATCGTAGAACTGCGGGAGACGCCCTTCACAAGCCTGTGGAGGCCTTCGCAATCCTGTGGCGGCCTTCGCACGGCTGTAGAGATCTTCGCAAGCCTGTGGCGGCATTCGCAAGGCTGTTGAGGCCTTCGCAAGCCTGTAGAGGCCTTCGCAAGCTTGTAGAGGTATTCGCAATCCTGTGGCGGCATTCACAAGGCTGTTGAGGCCTTCGCAAGGCTGTAGAGGTCTTCGCAATCCTGTGGAGACCTTCGCAAGTCTGTGGCGGCCTTCGCTAGCCTGTGCAGACCATCGCACGCCTGTGGAGGCCTTAGCAAGGCTGCGTCGACCTTCACAAGGCTGCGGAGCCTGAGCAAGGCTGTGGTGACCTTCGCAAGGCTGTGGAGGCCTTAGCAGGCTGTGGTGACTTTCACAAGGCTGCGGAGGCCTTAGCAAGGCTGCGGAGGCCTTCACAAGGCTGCGGTGACCTTCGCAAGGCTGTGTGACCTTCGCAAGGCTGTGGAGGCCTCCACAAGGCTGTGCCAGCCTTCACGAGGCTGTTGTGGCCTCAACAGGAATGTGTGTTGGGCTATGGGCGGCCTCTCACAGGGCCGGCAGCACCTTCCCCGTGCAGGCCCCGAAGCCCACGCGGTAGCCCTGGCCCTGGCAGTGACCTGTACCGCGCACAGCACCACGCAAAGCACACCACACACATCATACCACAGCACCACACACAGCACCACGCACAGCACACCATACACAACACACCACAGCACCACACACAGCACCACGCACAGCACACCACACACATCATACCACAGCACCACGCACAGCATACCACACACAGCACACCACACACAGCATACCACACACAGCATATCACAGCACCACACACATCATACCACACACAGCATACCACACACAGCACCACGCACAGCACACCACAGCACCACGCACAGCACCACACACAGCACACCACACACATCATACCGCGCACAGCACCACACACATCACACCACACACAGCACACCACACACAGCACACCACACACAGCACACCACACACATCATACCACAGCACCACGCACAGCACCACGCACAGCATACCACACACAGCATACAACACACATCATACCACACACAGCACACCACACACAACACAGCACCACACAGCACACCACGCACAGCACACCAGGCACAGCTCACCACGCACAACACACCACAGCACCACGCACAGCACACCACACACATCATACCACGCACAGCACACCACGCACATCATACCACACACAGCACACCACACACAGCACACCACGCACAGCACACCACGCACAGCACACCACGCACAGCACACCACGCACATCATACCACGCACAGCACACCACGCACAGCACACCACGCACATCATACCACGCACAGCACACCACGCACAGCACACCACACACAGCACAGAGTGGGCGAGTGTGTGAGTGGGTGAGTGGGTGAGTGGGCGAGTGTGTGAGTGGCTGAGTGGGTGAGTAGGTGAGTGTGTGAGTGGCTGAGTAGGTGAGTGGGCGAGTGTGTGAGTGAGTGGTTGTGCGAGTGAGTGTGTGTGTGGGTGAGTGTGTGAGTGGCTGAGTGGGTGAGTGGGTTAGTGGGCGAGTGTGTGAGTGTGTGAGTGGCTGAGTGTGTGAGTGGCTGAGTGGGTGAGTGGGCGAGTGTGCGAGTGGGCGAGTGTGCGAGTGTGCGAGTGTGCGAGTGTGCGAGTGTGTGAGTGAGTGAGTGTGCGAGCGAGTGACCGAGCGGGTGCGTTGTTGTCGTGCGCTGCGAGCGATGACGTGCGGCCCACCTGTGATGATCACTTCGTCTCCGTCCTGGAGGAACTTGCGAGTGTTCTCACCGCCCAGGTCCACGCTCCTGGTGCCCTTCCACGACAGCTCCAGCATGGAGCCAAAGCTCCCCGGCTCCTGCACCGGGACGGGGGGGGGGGGACGGGGGGGATAATGGGGGGGGGGCAAAGGTGACGCTCGTGGCTGACAGCACAAAGCACCTTGGGGGGGGCGCCATGGTGGCTAGGAGATGTTAACTACCTCACCTGGTGTGCAGGAGGTCGTGGGTTCGATCCGAACCCAGACGCTTGCTGTATATTTGGAGTTTGCGTGTCTCTCTCATCATCACGGTGGCTAGGAGATGTTGACTACCTCGCCTGGTCTACAGGAGGTCGTGGGTTCAATCCGAACCCTGACGCCTGCTGTTGTAAATTTGGAGTTTGCGTGTCTCTCTTTCTCTCTCATCATCATCACGGTGGCTAGGAGATGTTAACTACCTCGCCTGGTATGCAGGAGGTCGTAGGTTCGATCCGAACCCTTACGCTGTGTAGTTGGAGTTTGTGTGTCTCTCTCTCTCATCATCATAACGGTAGCTAGGAGATGTTAACTACCTCGCCTGGTATGCAGGAGGTCGTGGGTTCGATCCGAAACCTGAAGCCTGCTGTATATTTGGAGTTTGCGGTGTCTCTCATCATCATCATCACGGTGGCTAGGAGATGTTGACTACCTCGCCTGGTATGCAGGAGGTCGTGGGTTCCATCCTTACCCTGATGCCTGCTGCTGTATATTTGGAGTTTGTGTGTCTCTCTCTCATCATCATCATCACGGTGGCTAGGAGATGTTAACTACCTCACCTGGTATGCAGGAGGTCGTGGGTTAGATCAGGACCCTAACGCCTGCTGTGTATTGGAGTTTGCGGTGTCTCTCATCATCATCATCACGGTGGCTATGAGATGTTAACTACCTCGCCTGGTATGCAGGAGGTCGTGGGTTCGATCCGAACCCTGACGCTTGCTGTATATTTGGAGTTTGCGGTGTCTCTCATCATCATCACGGTGGCTAGGAGATGTTGACTACCTCGCCTGGTATGCAGGAGGCCGTGGGTTCAATTCCGACCCTGACGCCTGCTGTGTATTTGGAGTTTGCGTGTCTCTCTCTCTCATCATCATCACGGTGGCTAGGAGATGTTAACTACCTCGCCTGGTCTACAGGAGGTCGTGGGTTCGATCCCGACCCTGACGATGCCTGCTGCTGTATATTTGGAGTTTGCGTGTCTCTCTCATCATCGCCACGGTGGCTAGGAGATGTTAACTACCTCGCCTGGTATACAGGAGTGAGTTCGATCTGAACCCTGATGCTTGCTGTGTATTTGGAGTTTGCGGTGTCTCTCTCTCTCATCATCATCACGGTGGCTAGGAGATGTTAACTACATCGCCTGGTATGCAGGAGGTCGTGGGTTCGATCCGAACCCTGACGCTTGCTGCTGTATATTTGGAGTTTGCGTGTCTCTCTCTCCCTGTGGTCGCGTGGATATTGCTCCAGGTCCTCCGGGTCCTCCGGGTTTTCTCTCCACGTTAAGAATCAACACCACCACCACGCCTTCAGAGTGTTTGGCTGCTACTAGAAATGTCGTGGTGGTTGTTGTTGTTGTTGTGGTGGTTGTTGTTCTTGTCGTGTGGTGGTGGTTGTTGTTGTTTTCGTGGTGGTGGTTGTTGTTGTCATGGTGGTGTTGGTGATGGTCGATTTTTGTCGTGGTGGTGATTGTTTTCGTGGTGGTGATTGTTGTCGTCGTGGTGGTGATTGTTGTCGTCGTGGTGGTGGTTGTTGTCGTGGTGGTGGTTGTTGTTGTCGTGGTGGTGGTTGTTGTTGTCGTGGTGTGTGGTGGTTGTTGTCGTGGTGGTTGTTGTCGTGGTGGTGGTTGTTGTTGTTGTGGTGGTGGTTGTTGGTGGTGGTTGTTGTCGTGGTGGTGGTGGTTGTTGTTGTTGTGGTGGTGGTTGTTGTCGTGGTGATGGTGGTTGTTGTTGTTGTGGTGGTGGTTGTTGTTGTTGTGGTGGTGTTGGTTGTGCGGGCCTGGCGTGCCGCCCCCGCTGCTCACCGGGCCGCTGATGGTGCCGGACGCCAGCAGGTCCCCGGGGCGCAGGTTGCAGCCGGAGGCCGCGTGGTGCACCAGCTGCTGCTTCATGCTCCAGTACATGTGCTGGGGGTCACGTGGCACGGTCGCTCACCCATACAACTCACCCACAACGCTCACCCGCACCGCTCACCCATACAGCTCACCATACAGCTCACCCGTACAGCTCACCCGCACCACTCACCCGCAACGCTCACCCGCAACGCTCACCCGAGATGAGAGGGGAGAGGCAGGAGAGTGCGTGGAGGGGAGTGGAGTGAGATGAGAGGGGAGAGGCAGGAGAGTGCGTGGAGGGGAGTGGAGTGAGATGAGAGGGAGAGGCAGGAGAGTGTGGAGGGGAGTGGAGTGAGATGAGAGGGGAGTGGAGTGAGATGAGAGGGGAGAGGTAGGAGAGTGCGTGGAGGGGTAGAGTGAGATGAGAGGGAGAGGTAGGAGAGTGCGTGGAGGGAGTAGAGTGAGATGAGAGGGAGAGGCAGGAGAGTGTGTGGAGGGGAGGGGAGTGAGATGAGAGGGGAGGTAGGAGAGTGCGTGGAGGGGAGTGGAGTGAGATGAGAGGGGAGTGGAGTGAGATGAGAGGGAGAGGCAGGAGGGGGGTGCGTGGTGGCTTGAATCTGGGTACCAACCTTGAAGTTGGATTTGCAGACGATCGCCGGCTCAGCCATCCCCTCTCCTGAGTGGCAGTGGACACGGACACGGCGGTTACCCATCACCAAGTCCACCCTCGCCCCCTCACCCCCTCGCCCCCTCACCCCCTCGCGTTAACCCTTTCCCCGAAGACTACCGCAAGCCGCAGGGTGGGTCCCGTTACTTAAGACTAATTTCACTTGTGTATTGTACCAGGTAATGTCCACCGCCGAGCTGCCGCTTAGCGGCTAATCATCGCCATCGCCGCGTGGACATCGACGCTCTGAACGCGCGTCGTTGATTCGAGATTGCGGAGAGAAAAATCTGGAGGACCTCTAGAACAATCCACACGTCCACGGGGCGAGAGAGAGAGGGAGAGAGACGCGCATAACTCCAAATACACAGCAAGTGTTAGAGTTGGAATTGAACCCACGACCTCCTGGATACCAGGCGAGGTAGTTAACATCTCGGGCACAGCTCACCACGCACAACACACCACAGCACCACGCACAGCACACCACACACATCATACCACGCACAGCACACCACGCACATCATACCACACACAGCACACCACACACAGCCACACCACGCACAGCACACCACGCACAGCACACCACGCACAGCACACCACGCACATCATACCACGCACAGCACACCACGCACAGCACACCACGCACATCATACCACGCACAGCACACCACGCACAGCACACCACACACAGCACAGAGTGGGCGATGGTGAGTGGGTGAGTGGGTGAGTGGGCGAGTGTGTGATGGTGAGTGGGTGAGTAGGTGAGTGTGTGAGTGGCTGATAGTGNGTGGGCGAGTGGTGAGTGAGTGGTTGTGCGAGTGAGTGTGTGGTGGGTAGTGTGTGAGTGGCTGAGTGGGTGGTGGGTTAGTGGGAGTGGTGAGTGTGTGAGTGGTGAGTGGTAGTGGTGAGTGGTNAGTGGGCGAGTGTGCGAGTGGGCGAGTGTGCGAGTGGCGAGTGTGCGAGTGTGCGAGTGGTGAGTGAGTGAGTGGCGAGCGAGTACGAGGGGTGCGTTGTTGTCGTGGCTGCGAGCGATGACGTGCGGCCCACCTGTGATGATATTCGTCTCCGTCCTGGAGGAACTTGCGAGTGTTNTCACCGGGTCCACGCTCCTGGTGCTTCCACGACAGTCCAGCATGGAGCCAAAGCTCCCCGGTCCTGCACCGGGACGGGGGGGGGGGGACGGGGGGGATAATGGGGGGGGGGCAGTCGTCGTGGCTGACAGTGGGGGGGGCGCCATGGTGGTAGGAGATGTTAACTCCTACCGGTGTGCAGGAGGTCGTGGGTTCGATCCGAACCCAGACGCTTGCTGTATATTTGGAGTTTGCGTGTCTCTCTCATCATCACGGTGGCTAGGAGATGTTGGCCTGGCTAGCAGGAGTGGTTCAATCCGAACCCTACGACGCCTGTGTTGTTGGTGGTGTCTCCTCTCTCTCATCATCATCACGTGGCTAGGAGATGCACCTCGCCTGGTAGCAGGGTCGTGGTTCGATCCGAACCCTACTGCTGTGTAGTTGGAGTTTGTGTGTCTCTCTCTCTCATCATCATAACGGTAGCTAGGAGATGTTAACTACCTCGCCTGGTATGCAGGAGGTCGTGGGTTCGATCCGAAACCTGAAGCCTGCTGTATATTTGGAGTTTGCGGTGCTATCATCATCTCACGGTGGCTAGGAGATGTTGACTACCTCGCCTGGTTGACAACTCAGTGGATAGAGTGTCGGGCGCCATGGTGGTGATGTCAACTACCTCGCCTGGTACACAGGAGGTCGTAGGTTCGATCCCAATCGATGACAACTCAGTGGATAGAGTGTCGGGTGCCATGGTGGTGATGTCAACTACCTCGCCTGGTACACAGGAGGTCGTGGGTTCGATCCAATCGATGACAACTCAGTAGGAGAGAGTGGGGGCGAGGTGCTAACTACCTCGCCTGGTACACGGGAGGTCGTGGGTTCGATCCAATCGATGACAACTCAGTAGGAGAGAGTGGGGGCGAGGTGCTAACTACCTCGCCTGGTACACAGGAGGTCGTGGGTTCGATCCAATCGATGACAACTCAGTAGGAGAGAGTGGGGGCGAGGTGCTAACTACCTCGCCTGGTACACGGAGGTCGTGGGTTCGATCCCAATCGATGACAACTCAGTAGGAGAGTGTATTCTCTGCTGTCCCCGTGTTCCGCACGAGGTTTTCCCCTCTGGGTTCTCCAGTTTCCTCCCAAAAGCAAAGAAAACGAACCACAGGAAGGAACCGGCATTGGCCTAAACGCCATCTCGACGAAAAAAAATTACACTCCATAATGCAGGTGTTTTTTTTTGGGTTAGATCGCGTAAATATATAAATGTGTTGTTAAACCCGCCACCACCGACACAGCCAACTAGTGTGGGTTGTCACGTAAACAACGTGGCCAATTTGTTACTAGTACAGCACTAACCGGTGTGTTGGAGAGCCAAGCCACAACATTCACAATCTGAGTACCGCGACGTTTCGCCAGTAATTACAACGAGCTTCATCAGGCGACAGCCAGATTTGTGGAGAAGTCCACCCGTTTCGCTCCTCATATAGAGGCGTAGATGTGATGACCACACTACAAATAAGTCAATCAATCGGGTTTACAAACAGAGTAGCAGCAGCAACATCCTCCTCCTCGCTGCAAACTTGGCAAGACCCTCTCTGAAAAAGCCTTGAGACCTCACCGATGCTTTCCTGGGCAAAGCAAGCGGGATTGCATTCACGACAACGAGAAACACATTCCTGCGGAGGGAGCTGGTAGGAACGTTGGGTTGCTCGTTCAATGACCAGGGTCAACGGCGGCGTGGTGTATTCCGCAAATATGGCCGACTGTGAGGGCGGGCACAAGCCGGCGTGAGTAGGTTAAACGTTGAGTTTTATAAGGGCACCACGGGGTGACCAGCCCCTCCCCACCCAGCCCTTCACCTCCCAACCCCCACCCAGCCCCTCCCACCCTCCCCTCTCCACCCAGCCCCACCCTCCCATTTTTGGATGCACGACGGACAGACAGACACAATAATCCCCTGTGGGCTGGTGGAACCAGGAGGTTCCTACCAGTATAATTTCCATCTTATATGAAGCTGCGTGCACGCAATGTAAATTTGTCGGCTCAGTCAGTGGCGGAGGGCGCCGTGAGATATGGAAAATAAAACAGACGCAATCGATCACCGTTCAGCAACAGCTTTAATTTGCACCAAAAATCACCCGTGTGTGTACTGCACGTTTTACGTATCGATTATATAAAAAAATAGAGAGGAATCGGCGCTTAAGACGCGAGGCATCGGTACGATCAGCGCGAATCATCGTAGAGCTGCGGGAGACGCCCTTCGCAATCCTGTGGTGGCCTTCGCAAGGCTGTTGAGGCTTCGCAAGGCTGTAGAGGTCTTCGCAAGGCTATAGAGGCCTTCGCACGGCTGTAGAGATCTTCGTAAGCCTGTGCAGGCCATCCCAAGCCTGTGGCAGCCTTCGCAAGCCTGTAGAGGTCTTCGCAAGCCTGTGGCAGCCTTCGCAAGCCTGTGGAGGTCTTCGCAAGCCTGTGCAGGCCTTCGCAAGCCGGTAGAGGTCTTAGCAAGGCTGTAGAGGTCTTCGCAAACCTGTGGAGATCTTCGCAAGGCTGCGTCGACCTTCGCAAGGCTGTGGAGGCCTTCACGAGGCTGCGGAGGCTTTCACAACGCTGTGGAGGCCTTCGCGAGGCTGCGGAGGCCTTCGCGAGGCTGCGGTGGCCTCCGCGAGGCTGTTGTGGCCTCCGCGAGGCTGTTGTGGCCTCAACAGGAATGTGTGGGGGGCTACGGGTGGCCTCTCACAGGGCCGGCAGCACCTTCCCCGTGCAGGCCCGAAACCCACGCGGTAGCCCTGGCCCTGGCAGTGACCTGCACCACGCACAGCACCACGCACAGCACACCACACACAGCATACACGCACATCATACCACGCACATCATACCACGCACATCATACCACAGCACCACGCACAGCACACCACACACAGCATACCACGCACATCATACCATGCACATCATACCACGCACATCATACCACAGCACCACGCACAGCACACCACACACAGCACACCACACACAGCATACCACACACAGCACACCACACACAGCATACCACACACATCATACACGCACAGCACACCACGCACAGCACACCACACACATCATACTACAGCACCACACACATCATACCACGCACAGCACACCACGCACATCATACCACAGCACCACGCACAGCACACCACACACATCATACCACAGCACCACACACATCATACCACGCACAGCACACCACGCACATCATACCACAGCACCACGCACAGCACAGAGTGTATGAGTGGCTGAGTGGGCGAGTGTGTGAGTGGCTGAGTGGGTGAGTGGCTGAGTGGGTGAGTGTGTGAGTGTGCGAGTGGGTGGGTGGGTGAATGAGTGAGTGTGCGAGTGTGTGATTGGCTGAGTGGGTGAGTGGCTGAGTGTGTGAGTGTGTGAGTGTGCGAGTGGGTGGGTGGGTGAATGAGTGAGTGTGCGAGTGTGTGAGTGGCTGAGTGGGTGAGCTGGCTGAGTGGGTGAGTGGCTGAGTGGGTGAGTGTGTGAGTGTGTGAGTGTGCGAGTGGGTGAATGAGTGAGTGTGCGAGTGTGTGAGTGGCTGAGTGTGTGAGTGGCTGAGTGGGTGAGTGTGCGAGTCGTGCGAGTGGGCGAGTGTGCGAGTGTGCGAGTGTGCGAGTGTGCGAGTGTGCGAGTGTGTGAGTGGTTGAGTGGCTGAGTGGGTGAGTGTGTGAGTGTGCGAGTGGCTGAGTGGGTGAATGAGTGAGTGGGCGAGTGTGTGAGTGGCTGAGTGGCTGAGTGTGTGAGTGGGTGAGTGTGTGAGTGTGTGAGTGGGTGAGTGGGCCAGTGGGTGAGTGGGCGAGTGTGTGAGTGAATGTGCGAGTGAGTGTGTGAGTGAGTGAGTGTGCGAGCGAGTGGGTGAGTGAGTAAGTGAATGAGTGGGTGAGTGAGTGAGTGGTGAGTGAGTGAATGAGTGAGTGGGTGAGAGAGTAGGTGAGTGAGTGGGTGTGTGAGTGTGTGAGTGTGCGAGTGGGTGGTGGGTGAATGAGTGAGTGTGCGAGTGTGTGAGTGGCTGAGTGTGTGAGTGGCTGAGTGGGTGAGTGGCTGAGTGGGTGAGTGTGTGAGTGTGCGAGTGGGTGGGTGGGTGAATGAGTGAGTGTGCGAGTGTGTGAGTGGTTGAGTGGCTGAGTGGGTGAGTGTGTGAGTGTGCGAGTGGCTGAGTGGGTGAATGAGTGAGTGGGCGAGTGTGTGAGTGGCTGAGTGGTTGAGTGGGTGAGTGTGTGAGTGTGCGAGTGGCTGAGTGGGTGAATGAGTGAGTGGGCGAGTGGCTGAGTGGTTGAGTGGGCGAGTGAGTGAGTAGTTGAGTGAGTGGGCAAGTGTGCGAGTGTGCGAGTGTGCGAGTGAGTGAGTGAGTATGAGCGAGTGAGCGAGTGTGCGAGCGAGTGACCGAGTGGGTGAGTGAGTAAGTGAATGAGTGGGTGAGTGAGTGAGTGGCTGAGTGAGTGAATGAGTGAGTGGGTGAGAGAGTAGGTGAGTGAGTGGGTGTGTGAGTACGAGTGAGTGAGCGAGTGTGCGAGCGAGTGACCGAGCGGGTGCGTTGTTGTCGTGCGCTGCGAGCGATGACGTGCGGCCCACCTGTGATGATCACTTCGTCTCCGTCCTGGAGGAACTTGCGAGTGTTCCCACCGCCCAGGTCTACGCTCCGGGTGCCCTTCCACGACAGCTCCAGCATGGAGCCAAAGCTCCCCGGCTCCTGCACCGGGACNGGGGGGGGGGGAGAATGGGGGGGGGGGCAAAGGTGACGCTCGTGGCTGACAGCACAAAGCACCTTNGGGGGGGGGGGGCATGGTGGCTATGAGATGTTAACTACCTCGCCTGGTACGAATGAGGTCGTGGGTTCGATCCGAACCCTGACGCTTGCTGTGTAGTTGGAGTTTGCGTGTCTCTCTCATCATCATCATCACGGTGGCTATGAGATGTTAACTACCTCGCCTGGTATGCAGGAGTGAGTTCGATCTGAACCCTGACGCTTGCTGCTGTATATTTGGAGTTTGCGTGTCTCTCTCTCTCATCACCACGGTGGCTAGGAGATGTTAACTACCTCGCCTGGTCTACAAGAGGTCGTGGGTTCGATCCGAACCCTGACGCCTGCTGCTGTATATTTGGAGTTTGCGTGTCTCTCTCTCTCTCATCACCACGGTGGCTAGGAGATGTTGACTACCTCGCCTGGTACGAATGAGGTCGTGGTTTGATCCGAACCCTGACGCTTGCTGTGTAGTTGGAGTTTGCGTGTCTCTCTCATCATCATCACCACGGTGGCTATGAGATGTTAACTACCTCGCCTGGTCTACAAGAGGTCGTGGGTTCGATCCGAACCCTGACGCCTGCTGCTGTATATTTGGAGTTTGCGTGTCTCTCTCTCTCTCATCACCACGGTGGCTAGGAGATGTTGACTACCTCGCCTGGTACGAATGAGGTCGTGGGTTTGATCCGAACCCTGACGCTTGCTGTGTAGTTGGAGTTTGCGTGTCTCTCTCATCATCATCACCACGGTGGCTATGAGATGTTAACTACCTCGCCTGGTATACAGGAGGTCGTGGGTTCGATCTGAACCCTGACGCTTGCTGTGTATTGGAGTTTGCGTGTCTCTCTCATCATCATCACCACGGTGGCTAGGAGATGTTAACTACCTCGCCTGGTATGCAGGAGTGAGTTCGATCTGAACCCTGACGCCTGCTGCTGTATATTTGGAGTTTGCGTGTCTCTCTCTCATCATCATCACCACGGTGGCTAGGAGATGTTGACTACCTCGCCTGGTACGAATGAGGTCGTGGGTTCGATCTGAACCCTGACGCTTGCTGTGTAGTTGGAGTTTGCGTGTCTCTCTCTCTCTCTCATCATCATCACGGTGGCTATGAGATGTTAACTACCTCGCCTGGTATGCAGAAGGTCGTGGGTTCGATCCGAACCCGGACGCCTGCTGCTGTATATTTGTAGTTTGCGTGTCTCTCTCTCTCTCATCATCATCACGGTGGCTAGGAGATGTTAACTACCTTGCCTGGTATACAGGAGTGAGTTCGATCCGAACCTTGACGCTTGCTGTATATTTGGAGTTTGCGTGTCTCTATCATCATCATCACGCTGGCTAGGAGATGTTAATTACCTCGCCTGGTCTACAGGAGGTCGTGGGTTCGATCTGAACCCTGACGCCTGCTGCTGTATATTTGTAGTTTGCGTGTCTCTCTCTCTCTCATCATCATCACGGTGGCTAGGAGATGTTGACTACCTCGCCTGGTCTACAGGAGGTCGTGGGTTCGATCCAACCCCTGACGCCTGCTGCTGCTGTATATTTGGAGTTTGTGTGTCTCTCTCTCTCCCTGTGGTCGAGTGGATTTTGCTCCAGGTCCTCCGGGTTTCCCCTCCACGTTAAGAATCAACACCACCGCCACCACGCCTTCAGAATGTCGTGGTGGTTGCTGTTGTTGTTGTGGTGGTTGTTGTTCTTGTCGTGGTGGTGGTTGTTGTTTTCGTGGTGGTGGTGATTGTTGTCGTGGTGGTGGTGGTTGTTGTCATGGTGGTGGTGGTGATGGTCGTTGTTTTCGTGGTGGTGATTGTTGTCGTGGTGGTTGTTGTCGTGGTGGATGTCATCGTGGCGGTGGTTGTTGTTGTTGTCATTGTGGTGGTGGATGTCATCGTGGTTGTTGTTGTCGTGGTTGTTGTTGTCATGGTGGTGGTTGTTGTGGTGGTGGTCGTTGTTGTCGTGGTGGTTGTTGTCGTGGTGGTGGTTGTTGTCGTGGTGGTGGTGGTTGTTGTTGTAGTGGTTGTTGTTGTCGTGGTGGTTGTTGTCGTGGTGGTGGTCGTTGTTGTCGTGGTGGTGGTTGTTGTCGTTGTGGTTGTTGTTGTCGTGGTGGTTGTTGTTGGTGGTGTTGTTGTCGTGGTGGTTGTTGTCGTGGTGGTGATGATCGTGGCGGTGGTTGTTGTTGTTGTTGTTGTCATTGTGGTGGTGGTTGTTGTCGTGGTTGTTGTTGTCGTGGTGGTTGTTGTTGGGTGGTGGTCGTTGTTGTCGTGTGGTGGTTGTTGTGTGTGGTTGTTGTGGTGTCGTTGTTGTCGTGGTGGTGGTTGTTGTTGTAGTTGTTGTCGTGGTGGTGGTCGTTGTTGTCGTGGTGGTGGTTGTTGTTGTTGGTTGTTGTCGTGGTGGTGGATGTTGGCGGTGGCGGTGGTTGTTGTTGTTGTCATTGTGGTGGTGGTTGTTGTCGTGGTGGGTTGTTATCGTGGTGGTTGTTGTTGTGGTGNTGGTTGTTGTTGCTTTGTGCGTGGTTGTTGTCGTGGTGGTTGGGTTGTTGTCGTGTGGTGCGTTGTTGTGGTGGTTGTCGTTGTTGTCGTGGTGGTTGTCGTGTTGTCGTGGTGGTTGTCGTTGTTGTGGTGGTTGTGGTTGTTGTCGTGGTGGTTGTCGTTGTTGTGGTGGTTGTGGTTGTTGTCGTGGTGGTTGTCGTTGTTGTGGTGGTTGTTGTTGTTGTTGTGGTGGTGTTGGTTGTGCGGGCCTGGCGTGCCGCCCCCGCCGTCACGGCCGTGATGGTGCCGGACGCCGCTCCGGGGCGCAGGTTCAGCNGGAGGCGCGTGGTGCACCAGCGCTGCTTCACTCCATCGTGCTGGGGGGGGGGGGGTCACCCATACAGCTCACCCAGATAGCTCACCCACAACGCTCACCCAGACAGCTCACCCGTACAGCTCACCCACAACGCTCACCCATACAACTCACCCACAACGCTCACCCGCAATGCTCACCCTTAATGCTCACCCGCACCGCTCACCCGCAATGCTCACCCGCACCGCTCATCCGCAATGCTCACCCGCACCGCTCACCCGCAATGCTCACCCGCACCGCTCACCCGCACCGCTCACCCACACAGCTCACCCATACAGCTCACCCACACCGCTCACCCGCACCGCTCACCCATACAGCTCACCCACACAGCTCACCCGTACAACTCACCCATACAGCTCACCCACACAGCTCACCCGTACAGCTCACCCATACAGCTCACCCACACAGCTCACCCGTACAACTCACCCATACAGCTCACCCACACAGCTCACCCGTACAACTCACCCATACAGCTCACCCACACAGCTCACCCGTACAGCTCACCATAAAACTAACCCGCACCGCTCCCCACACAGCTCACCCGAGATGAGAGGGGAGAGGTAGGAGAGTGCGTGGAGGGGAGTGGAGGGGGAGTGGAGTGAGATGAGAGGGGAGAGGCAGGAGGGGGGTGCGTGGTGGCGTGATTCTGGTACCAACCTTGAAGTTGGATTTGCAGACGATCGCCGGCTCAGCCATCCCTCTCCTGAGTGGCAGTGGACACGGACACGGCGGTTACCCATCACCAAGTCCACCCTCGCACCCTCACCCCCTCACCCCCTCGCGTTAACCCTTTCCCCGAAGACTAACGCAAGCCGCAGGGTGGGTCCCGTTACTTAAGACTAATTTCACTTGCGTAATGTCCACCGCCGAGCTGCCGCTTAGCGGCTAATCATCGCCATCGCTGCCTGGACATCGACGCTCTGAACGCGCGTCGTTGATTCGAGATTGCGGAGAGAAAAATCGGGAGGACCTCTAGAACAATCCACACGTCCACGGGGCGAGAGAGAGAGGGAGAGACACGCAAACTCCAAATACACAGCAGTAGGCGTCGTCAGGGTCTGGATTGAACCCACGACCTCCTGCATAGCAGGCGAGGTAGTCAACATCTCCTAGCCAGCGCAGTGGTCACTTGAAGGAGAAGTGGATCACGCTGGCTCCTTTATTGGACACCGGTGCGGCGCTGCTCTAAGATAGAATGCGGTGCGATGACGATGATGACGACGACGATGATGACGACGATGACGACGATGATGATGACGATGGCGATGATGATGGCGATGATGATGACGATCACGATGATGATGACGATAAAGATGACAATGACGACAATGACAAAGACAACGATAACGATGACGACATCCATGACAATGATGACCTTCGACGACGAGAATGACGACATCAATGATGATGACATCATTGACCATGACGACATCGATGACGACATCAATGATGACGACATCGATGACGACGACATCATTGACCATGACGACATCGATGACGACGACATCAATGACGACGACATCAATGACGATGACATCAGTGACAATGACGACATTGATGACGACATCGATGACGACATCAATGACGAAGACATCATTGACCATGGCGACAATGACGACATCGATGACGACATCAATGACGATGACATCAGTGACAATGACGACATCGATGACGACATCGATGACGACATCAATGACGAAGACATCATTGACCATGGCGACAACGACGACGATGGTAACATCGGCGGCGACGGCGCGGCGGCAACAACGACAGTGATGACGACGATAACTATAACCATGACAACGATGACGACCATAACAATGATGACGACGACAGGGATGACGGTGACGACATCGATGACGATGACAACGACGACGAGGAGGAGGAGGAGGAGGAGGAGGGGAGGAGGGGGAGGAGGAGGGGAGGAGGAGGAGGAGGAGGAGGAGGAGGAGGAGGGGAGGGGGGAGGAGGGGGAGGAGGGGGAGGAGGGGGAGGGGGAGGGGAGGGGAGCGCTCACCGTGGATCCCCACGCTGAGGTGGATGTCGAAGGAGAAGGGTCGGCGTGCTGCAGGTACGGGAGGGGCGGCGGATCCTGCACTCGCACAAAGACAAAGATCACACAACTACACACACACACAACAAAGACAAAGATCACACAACTACACACACACACAACAAAGACAAAGATCACACAACTACACACACACACAAAGACAAAGATCACACAACTACACACACACACAACAAAGACAAAGATCACACAACTACACACACACACAAAGACAAAGATCACACAACTACACACACACACAACAAAGACAAAGATCACACAACTACACACACACACAACAAAGACAAAGATCACACAACTACACACACACACACAAAGACAAAGATCACACAACTACACACACACACAACAAAGACAAAGATCACACAACTACACACACACACACAAAGACAAAGATCACACAACTACACACACACACAACAAAGACAAAGATCACACAACTACACACACACACAACAAAGACAAAGATCACACAACTACACACACACACACAAAGACAAAGATCACACAACTACACACACACACAACAAAGACAAAGATCACACAACTACACACACACACAACAAAGACAAAGATCACACAACTACACACACACACACACAAAGACAAAGATCACACAACTACACACACACACAACAAAGACAAAGATCACACAACTACACACACACAACAAAGACAAAGATCACACAACTACACACACACACACAAAGACAAAGATCACACAACTACACACACACACAACAAAGACAAAGATCACACAACTACACACACACACAACAAAGACAAAGATCACACAACTACACACACACACACAAAGACAAAGATCACACAACTACACACACACAACAAAGACAAAGATCACACAACTACACACACACACAACAAAGACAAAGATCACACAACTACACACACACACACAAAGACAAAGATCACACAACTACACACACACACCACACACACAACTACACACACACACACAAAGACAAAGATACACAACTACACACACCAACAAAGACAAAGATCACACAACTNCACACACACACACCTACACACACACCTACACCTACACACACACCTACACACCTAAACACACCTACACATCTACACACACCTACACACACCACACACACACACACACCCACAAACACACCTAAACCTACACAAACATCTACACACACACACCTATACACACACACCTACACACCTACACACACACCTACACCCACACACACACACAAACATCTACACACACCTACAAAGAAAAAGACAAAGATCCCCCGTATAGCCTACAGACTGTAGGAGCAAGTGCTGTTAGCGAGCACCTATGAAGGCCGGAACGGTACACGAGGGGGTGGGTGGCCAGCACCACGCCCGACCGCCTTTGTCTCCCCAGTGGCGATGTTTACACACCGCACCAGGTACTCATTTAAGGCTGAGTCGACCTAGGGGAGGCCAGACCGGTTCAGATAATCGTCACTGTGTTGGCCGTGAGCGGGAATCGAACGCGGGTCGCCAGGTTCATAGCGCAGCGCGCTAACCGCTACACTACCGCTCCCCACTACACACACACCTACACACACCACCTACACACACACACACACATCTACACACACACAACTATACACAGACACACCTACACACCTACACACACGCGATGGAGCGGTTTGGCCGACGCCTTTGTCTCCTGGGTACTCATTTGAGGCCGAGCAGACCTAGGGAGGCTCACGACGGAACCCGGGTCACCGGGTTCGTAGCTGCCACCGCCGTGCTGCACGCAGCGCACCGCACGGTCAACGGTGGGCGGGCCGCGGTGAACGTCCGGCTCGTGCCGTGGGTCACCGTGGGTCACGANGGTCACCATGGGTGACCTTAGGTCACCGTGGGTGACCGTGGGTTACCGTAGGTTACGGAGGGTTACAAGGGTGACCGTGGGTCACCGTGGGTTACCGGGTGCTCGCGTCACCGCCGCACCTGCTTGGCGTTGGCAGCACGAAGGGCGCCAGCGCCTCCATGGTGACCACCCAGGGGGAGATGGAGGTGCCAAAGTTCTTCCAGGAAGGGTCCCAGCGGCACGTACTCCCACTTCTGGATGTCGCGCGCTGAGCGGCGTTGGGGGGGGGCAGTGAGATTACGGAGGATTCCTCCACCTCTTGATCGTCATTATCGTCACCGTCGTTATTACCATCGTCGTCATCGTCGTTGTCACCATAATCATCATCATTATCATCGTCGTCGTAATCATAATCATCGTCATCATCGTCGTCATCATAATCATCGTCATGATCATCGTCGTCATCATAATCATCGTCATGATCATCGTCATCATCGTCGTCATCGTCGTCATCATCGTCGTCATCATTGTCATGATCACCATCGTCATCATCATCGTCATCATCATCGTCATGATCATTATCATCATAATCATCACCATAATCATTGTCATCATCGTCGTCATCATAATCATTATCGTCGTCATCATTGTCATGATCATCGTCGTCGTCATCATAATCATCGTCATGATCATCATTGTCATCATCATCGTCTTCATCATGATCATTGTCATGATCATCATCGTCATCATCATCGTCACCAGCCATGTTGAATGCAGTTGCCCTGTCTCTCTCTCTCTACGCAGGCGATGAGTGAAGACTCGTCCAATTGTTACTAGCCGAACTGCATCGTCATTGTGGTTGTTGTTGTGATTGTTGTTGTGTTGTTGTTGTGATTGTTGTTGTGATTGTTGTTGTTGTGATTGTTGTTGTTATTGTAGTGATTGTTGTTATGGTTGTGATTATTGTTGTGAATGTTGTGATTGTTGTTGCCGTGCGTGTTGTTGTGGTTGTTGTCGTCGTGGTTGTTGTTGTAGTTGTTATTATTGTTGTGGTTGTTGGTGTGATTGTTGGTGTGATTGTGATTGTTGTTGTGATTGTTGTTATGGTTGTGATTGTTGTTGTGAATGTTGTTATGTTTGTGATTGTTGTTGTGAATGTTGTTATGTTTGTGATTGTTGTTGCTGTTGTAGTTGTTATTGTTGTCGTCGTGGTTGCTGTTGTAGTTGTTATTATGTTGTAGTTGTGGTTGTTGTTGTTGTGGTTGTTGTTGTTGTTGTGTCTCACCGTTCCAGTTGTTCATGAGCACCATGCCGAAGATGTGGTCCTGCGCGTGCTCCATGGCGATGTTAATATTGTTGTTATTGTTGTTGTTGTGGTTGTTTTGTTGTTGTGTTGTGGTTGTTGTGTTGTTGTTGTTGTGTCTCACCGCTCCAGTCGTTCATGAGCACCATGCCGAAGACGTGGTCCTGCGCGTGCTCCATGGCGATGGGCTCGCCCAGCCGGTTGCCGGGCCCCACGAAGAAGGCCTGGGGTCACGTGGGGGGGGGGGGTCACGTGGGGGGGAAGGGGGGGTCACGTGGGGGGGGGGGGACAGGGGTGGGGAGAGGGGGGCAAGGGGGGAGAGGANGGGGAACAGGGAGAGGGGAGGGGCGAGGGGGCGAGAGGGGCAGAGGGGGANGGGGGGGCGAGGGGGAGAGGGGCAGAGGGGCANGGGGGGGCGAGGGGGGAGAGGGGCAGAGGGGGCAGGGGGGGCGAGGGGGGAGAGGGGGCAGAGGGGGCGAGAGGGGGGAGANGGGGGAGAGGGGCAGGGGGCGAGAGGGGGGAGAGGGGGAGAGGGGGCAGAGGGGGGAGAGGGGGGAGAGGGGGGGGCGAGGGGGAGAGGGGGAGAGGGGGGAGAGGGGGGAGAGGGGGCGAGGGGGGGGCGAGGGGGAGAGGGGAAGAGAGGGGGGAGAGGGGAGAGGGGGAGAGAGGGGGGGATGGGGGAGAGAGGGGGGCGAGGGGGCAAGGGGGGAGAGGGGGGAGAGGGGAGGGGGGAGAGAGGGGGGGATGGGGGAGAGAGGGGGGCGAGGGGGGGGAGAGGGGGGGGAGAGGGGAAGAGAGGGGGGCGAAGGGGAGAGGGGAGGAGAGGGGGGAGAGGGGGGGAGAGGGGGGGAGAGGGGGGGAGGGGGAGGGGGGGAGANGGGGGGAGAGGGGGGAGAGGGGGAGAGAGGGGGGATGGGAGAGAGGGGGGGCGAGGGGGGGGGGGGGAGAGGGGGGGAGAGGGGGAAGAGAGGGGGCGAGGGGGGAGAGGGGAGGAGAGGGGGGGAGAGGGGGGGAGAGGGGCGAGGGGGGCGAGGGGGGGGGAGGAGAGGGGGGGAGAGGGGGGGAGGGGGAGAGGGGGAGANGGGGGAGAGGGGGGAGAGGGGGAGAGGGGGGAGAGGGGGAGAGGGGGGGGAGGGGGAGAGAGGGGGCGAGGGGGGAGGGGGGGGAGAGGGGAGAGAAGAGAGGGGGGCGAGGGGGAGAGGGGAGAGAGGGGGGAGAGGGGGAGAGGGGGGAGAGGGGGAGAGAGGGGGATGGGGAGAGAGGGGGGCGAGGGGGGAGGGGGGGTGAGGGGGAGGGGGGAGGGGGGAGAGGGGGGAGGGGGAGAGGGGGGGGGAGAGAGGGGGGAGGGGGAGCAAGGGAGAGAGGGGGGAGGGGGGNGGGGGAGGGGGGGGGGGAGAGGGGGGAGGGGGAGCAAGGGGAGAGAGGGGGGAGAGGGGGAGGGGGGAGAGGGGGGGGGAGAGAGGGGGAGGGGGAGCAAGGGGGAGAGGGGGGGAGGGGGGAGGGGGAGATGGGAGAGGGGAGCGAGGGGGAGAGGGGGGAGGGGGGGCGAGGGGGGANGGGGAGAGGGGAGGGAGGGGGGGGCGAGGGGGGAGGGGGGGGGCGANGGGGGGGGTGACGATGCGGTGGAATTCTTTTCAAATGCGTCTCGCCGTGGACCGTCAGAGAGCGGTGGCTCACGATGACGTCACTCTTCCGCGTGACGTCACGTGGTAGTAGCGGTGTTGTTGTTGTTGTTGTCGTAGTTGTTGTTGTTGTCGTGAGGCTAATAGAAACACGGCGGTGTGAACGGGGTGTCCGCAGGCTGCGGTGTTGTTGTTGTTGTTACCATCTCCAGCTCGAAGTCCAGCAGGCGGCTCGCTCCGAACACGGGGGCTGGTCTACACACACGCACGCGTACACACGGGAACAGTCGTGTCACACACACACACCTACACAACAACAACAACAACCGCCATTCGCCACTAAGTGGCGGTGACCACGACGCTTGTGTAATATACTTGATGACTCTTGGACGCCGGAGTCGGAGGCACACATATTTATTCAGCACAGCACAATCGTGGGCATACAACACTGGAGGGGTATCGGCCCCCTCACCCGTCTAGCTGGGGATACACTTGCTAGCTACGTCTAGCCTACCTCCTAGTCCTCCACTAACGGGCTAGGGGAGGCTATCTAGCCCGACACTGGTAAGTCGGGCCTACGGTACCCGGAGTCCCAGACCAGCTCTGATAAGAGCACCGGCTCTGGCTCTCGGGACCACGCCGCTGGCTCGGTCCTGTTCGGCCCTGATAAGGGCGGCGATCCAGGGGAGTCCAGGGCCCTATCTAGACGGTCTTCGGTCTTCACTGGTTTAGCTTTAACATTATCTCCCGAGCCCTCCGGCTCATCTCCTTATATACTAAAACCCCCACTGAGGGTGGGGCCCCGGGGGATCACAACTCCGGGCAGCCCCCAGGCTGCCGGTGCGGACGTCGTTGAGAGCACCCCCCGTGCACTCACGTAGCCCCGCCCACTGTGTTTGTTTCCCGTGTGATCCCATATATAACAGGCCCTCCGTAACACCCCTACACTTGTGCCAGGCCATGTGCACCTTGAGGTCACACACGCAGAACCCCACACAGACCCCCACACACACGTGTGTGTTAAGTATGTGCGTGTGGGTAGTGTGTGTGCGTGCGTGCGTGTGTAAGTGTGTAAGTGCGTGTACGTGAATGTAGTGTGTTTGTGTGAGCGTGTACGTGTATACGTGCGTGTGTGCGTGCGTGTGTGCGTGCGTGTATGTGTGTGTGTGCGTGTGTGTGTGCGCGTGCGTGCATGCGCGTGTGTGTGTGTGTACGTGCGTGTGCACGTGTGTGCGTGTGTACGTGCGCGTGTGCGCGTGCGAGTGCGTGCCGCTGGACGGGAGGTGTGTGCTCACCGTCGTGGGCCGCGTCTGGCCGTGGGGGCGGCGGATCGGAGTCCCCGACGGCACCACGGAGGAGGCGCGGCCGTGGTAGCCCACCGGGAGGTGCAACCTGCAGAAAACTCACCACGCTTACCACCACACTCACCACACTCACCAACTCACCAACACACTCACCAACACACTCACCAACACGCTCACCACCACGGTGGAGGGAGAGGCAGGAGAGTGCGTGGAGGGGAGTGAGATGAGAGGGGAGAGGTAGGAGAGTGCGTGGAGGGGAGTGAGATGAGAGGGGAGAGCGTGGAGGGGAGTGGAGTGAGTGGAGGGAGTGGAGTGAGATGAGAGGGGAGAGGTAGGAGAGTGCGTGGAGGGGAGTGAGATGAGAGGGGAGAGGTAGGAGAGTGCGTGGAGGGAGTGGAGTGAGATGAGAGGGAGGGGAGTAGGAGAGGGGAGAGGTGGAGGGGAGGGAGTGAGATGAGAGGGAGANGTAGGAGAGTGCGTGGAGGGGAGTGGAGTGAGATGAGAGGGAGGGAGTGAGGAGAGGGGTGGAGGGGAGGGGAGTGAGATGAGAGGGAGAGGTAGGAGAGTGCGTGGAGGGAGTGGAGTGAGATGAGAGGGAGAGGCAGGAGAGTGCGTGGCGGGAGTGGAGTGAGATGAGAGGGAGAGGCGGGAGAGTGCGTGGAGGGGAGTGGAGTGAGATGAGAGGGAGAGGCGGAGAGTACGTGGAGGGGAGTGGAGTGAGATGAGAGGGAGAGGCGGAGAGTGCGTGGAGGGGAGTGGAGTGAGATGAGAGGGAGAGGCGGAGAGTGCGTGGAGGGGAGTGGAGTGAGATGAGAGGGAGAGGCAGGAGAGTGCGTGGAGGGAGTGGAGTGAGATGAGAGGGAGAGGCGGGAGAGTGCGTGGAGGGGAGTGGAGTGAGATGAGAGGGAGAGGCAGGAGAGTGCGTGGAGGGGAGTGGAGCGAGATGAGAGGGAGAGGCAGGAGAGTGCGTGGAGGGGAGTGGAGCGAGATGAGAGGGAGAGGCAGGAGAGTGCGTGGAGGGGAGTGGAGTGAGATGAGAGGGAGAGGCAGGAGAGTGCGTGGAGGGAGTGGAGTGAGATGAGANGGGAGAGGAGTGAGATGAGAGGGAGAGGCAGGAGAGTGCGTGGAGGGAGTGGAGTGAGATGAGAGGGAGAGGCAGGAGAGTGTGTGGAGTGGAGTGAGATGAGAGGGAGAGGCAGGAGAGTGCGTGGAGGGAGTAGAGTGAGATGAGAGGGAGAGGCGGGAGAGTGCGTGGAGGGAGTGAGATGAGAGGGAGAGGCGGGAGAGTGCGTGGAGGGAGTGGAGTGAGATGAGAGGGGAGAGGCAGGAGAGTGCTTGGAGGGAGTGGAGTGAGATGAGAGTGGAGAGGCGGGAGAGTGCGTGGAGGGAGTGGAGTGAGATGAGAGGGGAGAGGCAGGAGAGTGCGTGGAGGGGAGTGGAGCGAGATGAGAGGGGAGAGGCGGGAGAGTGCGTGGAGGGGAGTGGAGTGAGATGAGAGGGGAGAGGCAGGAGAGTGCTTGGAGGGGAGTGGAGCGAGATGAGAGGGAGAGGCGGGAGAGTGCGTGGAGGGAGTAGAGTGAGATGAGAGGGAGAGGCGGGAGAGTGCTTGGAGGGGAGTGGAGCGAGATGAGAGGGAGAGGCAGGAGAGTGCGTGGAGGGAGTGGAGCGAGATGAGAGGGGAGAGGCGGGAGAGTGCGTGGAGGGGAGTGGAGTGAGATGAGAGGGAGAGGCAGGAGAGTGCTTGGAGGGGAGTGGAGTGAGATGAGAGTGGAGAGGCGGGAGAGAGCGTGGAGTTGATCTGTGAGCGATGCTGGCTGTGTGAGTCTCTCCCTGTGCCCCCCCCCCCACCAGTTGGGCATTAGCGCGTTGTCGGGGCCACGGAACATGATCCCCACGTTGGTCGCGTGGTCCCGCGAGGAGTAGAAGTCCGTGTAGTCTCCTGCAGTCGCGCCAAACACAAAGGTGCTGTGATGAATCGCACCCCCCCCCCCCCACCGGGCCATTTGGGGGCACAGTGCTCGGGGGGGGGGGGGGGGGGGCGTGAAGTTCATAATGGCCAGAGATACGGAGACAGCACGGCCGAGAGCCTGGGTTCAATCCCCGGGTCTGGGTGTCACTCGCTCTGTCTCGGTGTTTCTCAAATGGGTTCGCTCAATGAGTCACCCACTCAGCCACCCACTCAGCCGCCCACTCGGCCACCCACTCACTCGCCCACCCACCCGCTCGCCACCCCACCCGCTCGCCCACCCACCCACTCGCCCCCCTACTCACCCACCAACTCACCCACCACTCACCCACCTACTCAGCCACCCACTCAGCCACCCACTCACTCGCCCACGCAGCCGCTCGCCCACCCAGCCACTCGCCCACCCACCCACTCGCCCCCCTACTCACCCACCAACTCACCCACCCACTCACCCACCCACTCGCCCCCCTACTAACTCACCCACCCACTCACCCACCTACTCAGCCACCCACTCAGCCACCCACTCACCTCGCCCACCCACCCGCTCGCCCACCCACCCACTCGCCCCCCCACTCACCCACCAACTCACCCACCCACTCACCTACCCACCCACCCGCTCACCCACCAACTCACCGCTCACCCACCAACTCACCCGCTCACCCACCAACTCACCCGCTCACCCACCCACTCACCCACCCACTTGCTCACCCACCCACTCGCCCACTCATCCATCCACCCACTCATCCACCCACCCACTCCCTCACGACCCACCACCCACTCCCTCACCCACTCACCTACCCACCCACCAAACCCACTCATGCAAAGACACGGGCTGTCGGGGCAAGTGTTGTTAGCGAGCAGCGCCTATGAAGGCCGGCACGGCACACGAGGGCGCGGGTGGCGTTTACGCACCGCGCCAGGTTTAAATTGAAAGCTATTTAATCTATGTAGACATAGTTTTAATTTTACCAGGTCAAGCCCACTCAACTCTTTTTCAGAATCGACCTGGCCACAAATGATAGACCAACAAAGTGACTTGTCATCGTGTGGAAATGCACAACACTCCAAGCGCTCTGAAAGCGTGACGTTGATTCTAGCTGTGGAGGGAAAAACCAGAGGACCCGGAGAAAAAAACCACGTGACCACGGGGAGAGAGAGAGAGACACGCAAAATCAAAATATAGAGCAGCAGGCGTCAGGGACGGGATTGAACCCACGACCTCCTGTAGACCAGGCGAGGTAGTTAACATCTCCTAGCCACCGTGATGATGATGAGAGAGACAGAGACACCGCAAACTCCAAATATACAGCAGGCTTCAGGGTTGGGATTGAACCAACGACCTCCAGTAGACCAGGCGAGGTAGTTAACATCTCATAGCCACCGTGATGATGATGATGAGAGAGAGACGCACACTCCAAATATACAGCAGCAGGCGTCAGGGTCGGGATTGAACCCACGACCTCCTGTAGACCAGGCGAGGTAGTTAACATCTCGCCATCGCGGCGGTCCGACTCATTTGAGGTCGAGCGGACCTAGGGGAGGCCCAGGACCGGCTCAGATCATCGTCGCCGGCGAGTCCCCATGCTGGTGGGGTATTGATTCAAACCCATCACACCTCTCTCCGGGGCGGTTGATAAAATGAATACCACTTTGTGGGGTGTGGGGATGGGGGGGGTCAACGGTAATTGTCCGTCGAACAGACTCGCTCCCGCCACAGGAACGTGGAGTTTCCACCGATGCCGCGCGCCGCTCACCGATGTTGGCGGGGAGGTGCATGGTGGCGTCTTCTCGCAGCGCGAACGCCCTGACGGCAAAGACAAAGATCCCCCCCCACGTGTTAGCCTCAAAAAGAGATTGTGGGGGCAAGTGGTTTGCTAACCGCCTGCACCACCACCGCCACCACCGCCACCACCACCACCGCATGTACACTCACACAGTCACACACAGACACACAGACATACACAAACATACACACACAGTCACACACAGACACACACACAGTCACTCACAGACACAGACACACACACAGTCACACACAGACACACACAGACACACACACACACACAGACACACACACAGACATACACACAGTCACACACACAAACACAGACACTCACACAGACACACACAGACACACACAGACACACAAAGACAGTCACACAGTCACCACGCCTGGCCACCTTTGTGTGTGTGTGTGTGCATCTGTCCCGTGACCTCCTCCTGCACCCAGCCTGGCACATCGGTCAACCCACAGCACCTCTGGGGTTCTGTACCCCCATCCCCCCCAACCCCCCACCAACCCCCCCACCCCACAACCCCCACACCCAAATGCCCCACAACTCCCCCCCACCAACAACCCCCCCACAACCCCCCACACCCAACCCCCCAAAACCCCCCACCCCTCCATGCCGGGAACCCGTTGCCAGCATCGCCGGCGCTCATCGCCACCACCCACCGCTGGCGCTCAACCTCGGCGCTCACCGCTCACCGCCACTGCCACCGCTCACCGCCACCGCTCACCACCACCGCTCACCGCTCACCGCCACCGCTCACCGCCACCGCTCACCGCCACCGCTCACCGCTGGCGCAGGGCGGCGTCATCCCGCAGGGCGCCGTCTCCTCCCGTGGCGGCGAGCAGGCGCTGCAGCGTCGCTCGCAGCTCCCTCCACGCACCGCTGCCCAGCGCCATCAGCCCGTTCAGAGAAGCCTGCGCACTCGCGCACGCACATGGGGGTCAAGCCACGGAGGTAGAAAAAATAAACAGAAACATCACCACGTTTCGATCGCAACACGAGCACTCGTCATCAGGTGAAAGATTAGCGGGAGAGCTGCTGAGGCAGGATGTTTAGAGGTTTGTGATGGGTGTAGCCCAAGGGTCACAAGCCCTGTGGGCGGCGCTAGTGATGAAATTTGCATGTCAATGTAAGAACGTTTCGATGTAAAGCTTTCGTGACTGCAGGGATTCATCTTCTTGGTTCTTTCGGTAAAGTCACGTAGAAGGGAAGTAATAAAATAATAAAAAATAAAACATAATAAAACAATTCTCATGACGTTTCGGCCACAACGCAAGCAGCCGTCTCAGGCGAAGACCAGGTCTGTCGGGGAGACAGCGTCTGAAACGTCGTGAGAATTATTTTATTATGGCTTATTTTTATTATTTTATTACTTCCCTTCTACGTACTTTACCTAAAGAACCAAGAAGACGAGAGAGCCTTCGATTTAAAGCTTTCGTGACTGCAGGGATTCATCTTATTAGTTCTTTCGGTAAAGTCACGTAGAATGTAAATAATAACGCAAGCAGCCGTCCTCAGGTGGAGAACAGGTCTGTCGAGAGACCTGTTCTCCACCTGAGGACGGCTGCTTGCGTTGTGGCCGAAACGTCGTGAGAATGATTTTATTATGTTTTATTTTTATTATTTTATTATTTCCATTCTACGTGACTTTACCGAACGAACCAAGAAAATGTAAGAACGAGCAACGGTTTCGCTAATTCAGGACATCTCACGATCTCCAGGTGATTTTCTTACCAGTTTCGATGTACCATTGGAACCTCATTTGCCAGTAAAAAAATATGATAATTGTTTTTTACCCTTCTATCTGGCAACAAAACTGACACCTTTTTTACAAGGAGTCATGTTTGCATAGACCACGATACCTGCAGCCATAATGCAAACAAAAAACATAACTCTGATAATATTTGCACTGTCCTTGAAGTTGATTGGTCCACACCCGAGACAGCTTTCTTTAGAGCCTAGTCTCAAATGGTGTTGGACCAGATGACGCCAAAAGGCGCACAACTCAAAGACAATGCACCATCAGAGTATGAGAGCACGGGTAAGCATTTACACCATTGGAACCTCATTGCGTGAGTGAGTGAGCGTGTGTGTTAGTGTGTGCATGTGTGCATGGGTGTGTGTGTGCGTGAGTGAGTGTGTGCGTGTGTGTGTGCGTGTGTGAGTGCGTGAGTGAGTGAGCGAGTGAGCGAGTGAGTGCGGGAGTGAGTGCGTGCAGGAGTGAGTGCGTGAGTGAGTGGGTGAGTGAGTGTGTGCATGTGTGCATGGGTGTGTGTGTGCGTGAGTGAGTGTGTGCGTGTGTGTGCGTGTGTGAGTGCGTGAGTGAGAGCGTGCGTGAGTGAGTGAGTGCGTGAGTGAGAGTGCGTGCGTGAGTGAGTGCGTGAGTGAGTGTGTGCATGTGTGCATGGGTGTGTGTGTGCGTGAGTGAGTGTGTGCGTGTGAGTGCGTGAGTGAGTGAGCGAGCGAGCGAGCGCTTGAGTGCCTGAGTGAGTGCGTGCGTGCGTGCGTGAGTGAGTGAGCGAGTGAGTGAGTGCGTGAGTGAGTGCGTGCGTGAGTGAGTGAGCGAGTGAGTGAGTGAGTGAGTGCGTGCATGTGTGAGTGCGTGAGTGAGTGAGCGAGCGAGCGAGCGAGTGCGTGAGTGAGTGCGTGCGTGAGTGAGTGAGCGAGTGAGTGGGTGCGTGAGCGAGTGCGCGAGTGCGTGAGTGAGTGAGCGAGTGAGTGCGTGAATCGCTCACCTCGGTGAGCACGTGTTGGTGAGGAGCGAGCTCGGGCCCGCTGAAGGCCTCCTTCACCACGCCCAGGTCCAGGATGTGGTCCCCGATCGCCACGCCGATCCGAGGCCGAGGCTGCGCCACACACAAAGACAAAGGTCCCCCGTGTAGCCCACGCAGACTGTTGGGGCAAGTGCTGTTAGCAGCGAGTAACAGGAGTGGGTGAAAGGGGGGGTGAAGGGGGTTGCGTTTCAGATGGAATCGAATCCACGCTCTCCGGTTGCGAGTTGGGGGGGGCCCTTTGTGTGTCTGTGTGTGTCTGTGTGTCTCTTTGTCATTGTGCATGTGTCTGTATGTGTCTGTGTGTGTCTGTGTGTGTCTGTGTGTCTCTTTGTCATTGTGCATGTGTCTGTGTGTGTCTGTGTGTGTCTGTGTGTCTGTGTGTGTCTGTGTGTCTCTTTGTCATTGTGCGTGTGTCTGTGTGTGTCTGTGTCTGTGTGTGTCTGTGTGTGTCNGTGTGTGTGTGTGTGTGTGTCTGTGTGTGTGTGTCTGTGTGTGTCTGTGTGTGTCTGTGTGTCTGTGTGTGTCTGTGTGTGTCTGTGTGNGCTGTGTGTGTGTCTGTGTGTGTCTGTGTGTGTCTGTGTGTGTCTGTGTGTGTCTGTGTGTGTCTGTGTGTGTCTGTGTGTCTATGTGTGTCTGTGATCCAGAGTCTGAGACTGAGAAGCTACCTGGTCTGTCGTTCCACACGAAGCTTCGTGTCTTCTCTGCCACGGTCATGCCGTCCCTTCTCTACGCTCGCGAAACGTGGACCCCCCCTAACGGAACCAATCAGGCTGGCCTGCCTAGGTTCAACCAGTAGGCTGGATTGTGTGAGGAGCTCACAAATCCTTGAAAGATCTGGGCAAAGTCCCATCGCTGAGCTCCTCCGGCAGGCAAGGCTGCGTTGGCTGGGTCATGTAGCCCGCATGCCCAGCCACCGCATGCCTAAACAGCTTTTGTTCGGCCGGATCGAGGGGGCTAAACGGGCGCGGCACGGGCTAGAGAAGAGATGGAGTGATGTGGTACAGGAGGACGTGGAGCTGAGTGGACTTGCCGATGACTGGTACCAGCGGTGTCAAGATCGGCCTCTGTGGAGGAGTCTCGTGAAGGACGCTACTGGGCAGTTGGAGGCAGTCGCCCTCCAGCAACAACGGAGGGCGGAGGAGCGACGCTCATAACAACGAGCGGAGCGCCGGGTGGCTAAAGCACAGCAAGTTGGCACAGTAGGGGGCAAAGATGGTGCATCGGCCACTCATCTGAGTCAGCTGACCCTTGGCACCTACTGGGTCTGCCCCGTAACCTCCTGCCAGCGGGCGTTCAACACTTCCCGTGGCCTCAAGGTGCACATGGCCTGGCACAAGCGGTTGTTGTTGTTGTCTGTGTGTGTGTGTGGGGTTGTGTCTGTGTCTACGTGTGTGTCTGTGTGCATGCCTGTGTCTGTGTGTGTGTCTGTGCGTGGGTGTGTGTGTGTGTCTGTGTACGTGCGTGTCTGTGTGAGTGTGTGGGCTGTGTCTGTGTGTGTGGGGGGCTGTGTCTGTGTCTGTGTGCGTCTGTGTGCATGTCTGTGTGCGTGTGTGGGGCTGTGTCTGTGTGAAGAGTGTGCGTGTGTGTGCGTGTGTGGGGCTCTGTGTCTGTGTGTGTGTCTGTGCGTGTGCGTGTGGGGCTCTGTGTCTATGTGTGTGCGTGTGCATGTCTGTGTGTCTGTGTGCGTGTCTGTGTGCGTGTGCGAGGCTCACGTTGTCGCGCGTGGAGAACACGCCGTAGGGGAGGTTCTCCAAGGGGAAGTCGGAGTCGGCGGGCACCGGGATGAACGACGACGCCATGGCTGATTGATGCTGGCACGGCACATGGCACATACGCACACGGCACACACACACGCACGCACGCGGCACACACACACGGCACGCACACGGCACGCACACACACACACACGCACACGGCACACACACGGCACGCACACACGCACACGGCACACACACGGCACACACACACGCACACGGCACACACACACACACGGCACACACACGGCACACACACACACACACGCGCAGGTCTACGTCAGAATGAGTATTTAAGACAAGAGGAATCCCATGAGCTATGAAGCGCGTTTTTCCCCACAGATGTCCAGGAGGGGCGCGGAGTAAGAACGTGACAACAACAACAACAACCAAAATACAAAAAAGCACGAGAGTGCAAAAGTATAGGAAAGGTTAAATTTTGACTTTTGTGACTGCAGTAATTCATCTTATTAGGTCCTTTCGGTTAGCAGGCAAGATGGTGAGTAGATGGTGAGCTGGTGAGTGGGCGGGTGAGATGGTGAGTGATGGGTGAGCTGGTCAGTGGGCGGGTGAGATGGTGAGTGGGCGGGTGAGATGGTGAGTGGGTGGGTGAGATGGTGAGTGGGTGCGTGAGCTGGTGAGTGGGTGGGTGAGCTGGTCAGTGGGCGGGTGAGATGGTGAGTGGGTGCGTGAGATGGTGAGTGGGTGGGTGAGCTGGTCAGTGGGCGGGTGAGATGGTGAGTGGGTGCGTGAGCTGGTGAGTGGGTGAGCTGGTCAGTGGGCGGGTGAGATGGTGAGTGGGTGGGTGAGATGGTGAGTGGGTGGGTGAGCTGGTCAGTGGCGGGTGAGATGGTGAGTGGGCGGGTGAGATGGTGAGTGGGTGGGTGAGATGGTGAGTGGGTGGGTGAGATGGTGAGTGGGTGGTGAGATGGTGAGTGGGTGGTGAGATGGTGAGTGGGTGGGTGAGATGGTGAGTGGGTGCGTGAGATGGTGAGTGGGCGGGTGAGCTGGTCAGTGGGCGGGTGAGATGGTGAGTGGGTGGGTGAGCTGGTCAGTGGGCGGGTGAGATGGTGAGTGGGTGCGTGAGCTGGTGAGTGGGTGGGTGAGCTGGTCAGTGGGCGGGTGAGATGGTGAGTGGGTGGGTGAGATGGTGAGTGGGTGGGTGAGCTAGTCAGTGGGCGGGTGAGATGGTGAGTGGGCGGGTGAGATGGTGAGTGGGTGGGTGAGATGGTGAGTGGTGGGTGAGATGGTGAGTGGGTGGGTGAGATGGTGAGTGGGTGGGTGAGATGGTGAGTGGGTGGGTGAGATGGTGAGTGGGTGGGTGAGCTGGTCAGTGGGCGGGTGAGATGGTGAGTGGGCGGGTGAGATGGTGAGTGGGTGGGTGAGATGGTGAGTGGGTGGGTGAGATGGTGAGTGGGTGGGTGAGATGGTGAGTGGTGCGTGAGCTGGTCAGTGGGCGGGTGAGCTGGTCAGTGGGCGGTGAGATGGTGAGTGGGTGGGTGAGATGGTGAGTGGGTGGGTGAGATGGTGAGTGGGTGGGTGAGATGGTGAGTGGGTGGGTGAGATGGTGAGTGGGTGGGTGAGCTGGTCAGTGGGCGGTGAGATGGTGAGTGGGCGGGTGAGATGGTGAGTGGGTGGGTGAGATGGTGAGTGGGTGGGTGAGATGGTGAGTGGGTGGGTGAGATGGTGAGTGGGTGCGTGAGCTGGTCAGTGGGCGGGTGAGCTGGTCAGTGGGCGGGTGAGATGGTCAGTGGGCGGGTGAGATGGTGAGTGGGTGGGTGGATGAGATGGTGAGTGGCTGGGATGATGAATTAATTGGTGAGTTTGGGCCCTGCACACAATGGCCAACTCTTGTGTCACAGAGCCCGGGGTAGGGCGGGAGTTTCGCAACGCCATCTGTGTGCGACCCACCAACCCCGGCACTACTGGTTGGTTACAGGCCCGCTGCAGCTGACGCAGGATCACGCCCCCCAAAGTCGCAAGTCCACCGCTCCCCTCTCGCTTCTGCGCTCTGGCGTTTCATCTGCGTTCTGTGTTTGCCCAGCCATGTGTTTGTGTTTTGGTAAGAGAATGAGAGAGTGAGAGAGCGAGAGAGAGCGAGAGAGAGCTTGACTTGACTTTTAAAAACAACTTTTATTGCCGCCAGCAGCAACAGCACTGGAGGCGATTTCGATACGAAACACACAAAGTCACCAGCAACACAAATAAACGCTACAAATCCACGCGCTGTGGCGCTAAAAGCACCGCGCACAACACGAAAGAAAAGTCACGTGGTGGTGGTGGTAGTGGTCATCCCACACGCCACGGTGACGAGCGAGCGCTTCACTCACCTACTCACCCACTCACCCACTCACTTACCTACTTACTCACCCACTCACCCACTCACCNACTCACCCACTCACTTACCTACTCACCCACTCACCCACTCACCCACCCACTCACTCACCCACTCACTCACTCACTCACTNACCCACTCACTCACCCACTCACCCACTCACTCACCTACTCACCCACTCACCTACTCACCCACTCACCACTCACTCACCCNCTCACCTACTCACCCACTCACCCACTCACTTACCTACTCGCCACTCACCTACTCCAACACACACCCACTCGACCACTCACACTTCCACTCACCACACTCCCTCTCGCTCACACCTCACCGCCAAAGACAAAGATCCCCCGTGTAGCCTTGACAGACTGTCGGGCAAGTGCTGTTAGCGAGTAGCAGCACCCATGAAGGCCGGCACGGCACGACGTCCGCCGTCCGCCTTTGTCTCCCCCAGTGACGATGCTTGCTCACAGCACCAGGTACTCATTTGAGGCCGAGTCCACCTAGGCGCGAGCCAGCGCCGATTGACCGCGAGCGGGAATCGAACCCCGCCCTGGATCGCCGGGCGTGGCGCGCTAACCACTGCGCCTCCACTCACCGCTCACCACAACCACCACAACCACCCCCACCACAACCACCACAACCACCACCACGCTCACCCCCCCACAAACTCACCCCCACAAACTCACCCCCACAAACTCACCCCCCACAATCTCACCCACCACAAACTCACCACCACAAACTCACCCACCACAAACTCACCCCCCACAAACTCACCTTCCCACACAAACTCACCCCCCACAAACTCACCCCCCACAAACTCACCCCCCACAAACTCACCCCCCACAAACTCACCTTCCCACACAAACTCACCCCCACAAACTCACCCCCACAATCTCACCCACCACAAACTCACCCACCACAAACTCACCCCACAAACTCACCTTCCCACACAAACTCANCCCCCACAAACTCACCCCCCACAAACTCACCCTCCACAAACTCACCCACCACAAACTCACCCCCCACAAACTCACCCACCACAAACTCANCCCCCACAAACTCACCCCCACGCGCTCACCTCCCCCACAAACTCACCCCCCCACGCTCACCACCCACACGCTCACCCCCCACGCACCTCCTGCACATTCCTAACGCAGGCAGAGGAGCCACTCCCCTGCCCGTGGGCTCGCCATGGAGGTCGGTGGCTGTCCACATCGTGCCACAGATTAACCCCCCCCCCTCACTCACCTCTCACTCACTCCTCTCTCTCACTATCTCACTCAATCACCTCACTCACTCACCACTCACTCCTCACTCACTCAATGTCGGTGGCTGTCCACACAGTGCCACAGATTAAACCCCCCCCCCTCACTCACCTCTCACACTCACTCACCACTCACTCATTCATCTCACCTGTCACTCACTCCTCACTTACTCATTTCTCTCACTCACTCATCTCACTCCTCATTTCTCACTCACTCACTCATTCTCTCACTCACTCCTCACTCACTCCTCACTCATCTCACTCACNACTCACTCACTCACTCCTCACTCACTCACTCATTTCTCACTCACTCCTCACTCACTCACTCACTCATTACTCACTCACTACTCACTCACCTCTCTCACTCACTCACTCCCCACTCACTGCCCATAGACTCAACACTGCCCATAGACTAACACTGCCCATAGACTCAACACTGCCCATAGACTAACACTGCCATAGACTCAACACTGCCCATAGACTCAACACTGCCCATAGACTCAACACTGCCCATAGACTAACACTGCCCATAGACTCAACACTGCCCATAGACTAACACTGCCATAGACTCAACACTGCCCATAGACTCAACACTGCCCATAGACTCAACACTGCCCATAGACTCAACACTGCCCATAGACTCAACACTACCCATAGACTCACAATGCCCATAGACTCACACTGCCATAGACTGAACACTGCCCATAGACTAACACTGCCCATAGACTGAACACTGCCCATAGACTCAACACTGCCCATAGACTCAACACTGCCCATAGACTCAACACTGCCCATAGACTCAACACTGCCCATAGACTAACACTGCCCATAGACTCAACACTGCCCATAGACTGAACACTGCCCATAGACTCAACACTGCCCATAGACTCAACACTGCCCATAGACTAACACTACCCATAGACTCACAATGCCCATAGACTCACACTGCCCATAGACTGAACACTGCCCATAGACTAACACTGCCCATAGAGAACACTGCCCATAGACTCACACTGCCCATAGACTAACACTACCCATAGACAACACTACCCATAGACTCACACTGCCCATAGACTCACACTGCCCATAGACTCAACACTGCCCATAGACTCAACACTGCCCATAGACTCAACACTGCCCATAGACTCAACACTGCCCATAGACTCAACACTGCCCATAGACTAACACTGCCCATAGACTAACACTGCCCATAGACTGAACACTGCCCATAGACTCAACACTACCCATAGACTCAACACTGCCCATAGACTCAACATTGCCATAGACTCAACACTGCCCATAGACTCAACACTGCCCATAGACTAACACTGCCCATAGACTCAACATTGCCCATAGACTCAACACTGCCCATAGACTCAACACTACCCATAGACTCAACATTGCCCATAGACTCAACACTGCCCATAGACTAAACACTGCCCATAGTCTCAACACTACCCATAGACTAACACTGCCCAAAGACTCAACACTGCCCATAGACTCAACACTGCCCATGGACTCAACACTGCCCATAGACTCAACACTGCCCATAGACTCAACACTGCCCATAGACTCAACACTGCCCATAGACTCAACACTGCCCACAGACTTTCTTAGATGTGGTTCTACAAACGAGAGGCTTTCACAAGCCTACACACAGACGCGCGTGTACAGACAAAGCTAAAGATCCCCCGTATAGCCTTAACATACTGTTGGGGCAAGTGCTGTTAGCGAGCACATGTGCATACACACACTCACTCACCCCCACACTCACCCCTACACTCACTCACCCCCACACTCACCTATGCACTCACCCCCACACTCACCTATGCACTCATCCCCACACTCACTCACCCCTACACTCACTCACCTATGCACTCACCCCACACTCACCTATGCACTCATCCCCACACTCACTCACCCCCACACTCACTCACCTATGCACTCACCCCACACTCACCTATGCACTCACCCCCACACTCACCTATGCACTCACCCCACACTCACCTATGCACTCACCCCCACACTCACCTATGCACTCACCCCCACACTCACCTATGCACTCACCCCTACACTCACTCACCCCCACACTCACCTATGCACTCATCCCTACACGCACTCACCCCCGCACTCACTCACCCCCGCACTCACCCCCGCACTCACCCCCGCACTCACCCCCGCACTCACCCCCGCACTCACCCCCGCACTCACCCCCGCACTCACCCCGCACTCACCCCCGCACTCACCCCCGCACTCACCCCCGCACTCACCCCGCACTCACCCCCACACTCACCCCCACACTCACCCCCACACTCACCCCACACTCACCCCCACACTCACCCCGCACTCACCCCCGCACTCACCCCCGCACTCACCCCCGCACTCACCCCCGCACTCACCCCGCACTCACCCCGCACTCACCCCGCACTCACCCCGCACTCACCCCCGCACTCACCCCCGCACTCACCCCACACTCACCCCCACACTCACCCCGCACTCACCTGCTGCCGACTGTGGACTCACGTTGATTCGAATGAGGCGAATTCGATTTAGCGCAATTTAAATTATTCAATAATCGATTCCACGCTGAGAAGCGAGATGGAATCGATTCCTCGGTAGACTTTCGATTCGTGTGAGAAACAATGGGAGTCGATAGGTTTGTGTTACACGGGAATCGATTCCTTCAATGCTGAGCCATGCCCCCAGTTCTGACCAATCAGCGGCGAGAACCGGAACGCCCCGCGGAGAATTCTCCCCAAGGTGCCAGAACAGAGGTTTTACCTCTACATCAGATTCCTCTCTTCAGAACAGAGGTTTTACCTCTACACCAGATTCCTCTCTTCAGAACAGAGGTTTTACCTCCACACCAGATTCCTCTCTTCAGAACAGAGGTTTTACCTCTACACCAGATTCCTCTCTTCAGAACAGAGGTTTTACCTCTACACCAGATTCCTCTCTTCAGGACAGAGGTTTTACCTCCACACCAGATTCCTCTCTTCAGAACAGAGGTTTTACCTCTACACCAGATTCCTCTCTTCAGAACAGAGGTTTTACCTCTACACCAGATTCCTCTCTTCAGAACAGAGGTTTTACCTCTACACCAGATTCCTCTCTTCAGGACAGAGGTTTTACCTCTACACCAGATTCCTCCCTTCAGAACAGAGGTTTTACCTCTACACTAGATTCCTCTCTTCAGGACAGAGGTTTTACCTCTACACTAGATTCCTCTCTTCAGAACAGAGGTTTTACCTCTACACCAGATTCCTCTCGTCAGGACAGAGGTTTTACCTCTACACCAGATTCCTCTCTTCAGGACAGAGGTTTTACCTCTACACCAGATTCCTCTCTTCAGAACAGAGGTTTTACCTCTACACCAGATTCCTCCTTCAGAACAGAGGTTTACCTCTACACCAGATTCCTCTCGTCAGGACAGAGGTTTTACCTCTACACCAGATTCCTCCCTCAGAACAGAGGTTTTACCTCTACACCAGATTCCTCTCGTCAGGACAGAGGTTTTACCTCTACACCAGATTCCTCTCTTCAGAACAGAGGTTTTACCTCTACACCAGATTCCTCTCGTCAGGACAGAGGTTTTACCTCTACACCAGATTCCTCCCTTCAGAACAGAGGTTTTACCTCTACACCAGATTCCTCTCTTCAGGACAGAGGTTTTACCTCTACACCAGATTCCTCCCTTCAGAACAGAGGTTTTACCTCTACACCAGATTCCTCTCGTCAGGACAGAGGTTTTACCTCTACACCAGATTTCTCTCTTCAGAACAGAGGTTTTACCTCTACACCAGATTCCTCTCTTCAGAACAGAGGTTTTACCTCTACACCAGATTCCTCCCTTCAGAACAGAGGTTTTACCTCTACACCAGATTCCTCTCGTCAGGACAGAGGTTTTACCTCTACACCAGATTTCTCTCTTCAGAACAGAGGTTTTACCTCTAGACCAGATTCCTCCCTTCAGAACAGAGGTTTTACCTCTACACCAGATTCCTCTCTTCAGAACAGAGGTTTTACCTCTACACCAGATTCCTCTCTTCAGAACAGAATTTTTACCTCTACACCAGATTCCTCTCTTCAGAAGAGAGGTTTTACCTCTAGACCAGATTCCTCTCTTCAGAACAGAGGTTTTACCTCTACACCAGATTCCTCTCTTCAGGACAAAGGTTTTTCCTCTACACCAGATTCCTCTCTTCAGAACAGAGGTTTTACCTCTACACCAGATTCCTCTCTTCAGAACAGAGGTTTTACCTCTACACCAGATTCCTCTCGTCAGAACAGAGGTTTTACCTCTACACCAGATTCCTCTCTTCAGAACAGAGGTTTTACCTCTACACCAGATTCCTCTCTTCAGAACAGAGGTTTTACCTCTACACCAGATTCCTCTCTTCAGAACAGAGGTTTTACCTCTACACCAGATTCCTCTCTTCAGAACAGAGGTTTTACCTCTACACCAGATTCCTCTCTTCAGAACAGAGGTTTTACCTCCACACCAGATTCCTCTCTTCAGAACAGAGGTTTTACCTCTACACCAGATTCCTCTTCTCAGGACAGAGGTTTACCTCTACACCAGATTCCTCTCGTCAGAACAGAGGTTTTACCTCTACACCAGATTCCTCTCTTCAGAACAGAGGTTTTACCTCTACACCAGATTCCTCTCTTCAGAACAGAGGTTTTACCTCTACACCAGATTCCTCTCTTCAGAACAGAGGTTTTACCTCTACACCAGATTCCTCTCTTCAGAACAGAGGTTTTACCTCTACACCAGATTCCTCTCTTCAGACAGAGGTTTTACCTCTACACCAGATTCCTCTCGTCAGAACAGAGGTTTTACCTCTACACCAGATTCCTCTCTTCAGAACAGAGGTTTTCCTCTACACCAGATTCCTCTCTTCAGAACAGAGGTTTTACCTCCACACCAGATTCCTCTTCAGAACAGAGGTTTTACCTCTACACCAGATTCTCTCTTCAGAACAGAGGTTTACCTCTACACCAGATTCCTCTCTTCAGAACAGAGTTTTACCTCTACACCAGATTCCTCTCTTCAGAACAGAGCTTTTACCTCTACACCAGATTCCTCTCTTCAGAACAGAGGTTTTACCTCTACACCAATTCTCTCTTCAGAACAGAGGTTTTACCTCTACACCAGATTCCTCTCTTCAGAACAGAGGTTTTACCTCTACACCAGATTCCTCTCTTCAGAACAGAGGTTTTACCTCTACACCAGATTCCTCTCTTCAGAACAGAGGTTTTACCTCTACACCAGATTCCTCTCTTCAGAACAGAGGTTTTACCTCTACACCAGGTCCTCTCTTCAGAACAGAGGTTTTACCTCTACACCAGATTCCTCTCTTCAGACAGAGGTTTTACCTCTACACGAGACTCCTCTCTTCAGAACAGAGGTTTTACCTCTACACCAGATTCCTCTCTTCAGACAGAGGTTTTACCCTCTCCATCTTTTCAGAACAGAGGTTTTACCTCTACCCAGACTCCTCTCTTCAGGACAGAGGTTTTACCTCTACACCAGATTCCTCTCTCCAGGACAGAGGTTTTACCTCTACACCAGATTCCTCTCGTCAGGACAGAGGTTTTACCTCTACACCAGATTCCTCTCGTCAGAACAGAGGTTTACCTCTACACCAGATTCCTCTCTTCAGAACAGAGGTTTTACCTCTACACAAGATTCCTCTCGTCAGAACAGAGGTTTTACCTCTACACCAGACTCCTCTCTTCAGAACAGAGGTTTTACCTCTACACCAGATTCCTCTCTTCAGGACAGAGGTTTTACCTCTACTCCAGACTCCTCTCTTCAGAACAGAGGTTTTACCTCTACACCAGATTCCTCTCTTCAGGACAGAGGTTTTACCTCTACTCCAGATTCCTCTCTTCAGGACAGAGGTTTTACCTCTACACCAGATTCCTCTCTTCAGGACAGAGGTTTTACCTCTACTCCAGACTCCTCTCTTCAGAACAGAGGTTTTACCTCTACACCAGATTCCTCTCTTCAGGACAGAGGTTTTACCTCTACACCAGATTCCTCTCTTCAGGACAGAGGTTTTACCTCTACACCAGACTCCTCTCTTCAGAACAGAGGTTTTACCTCTACTCCAGATTCCTCTCTCAGGACAGAGGTTTTACCTCTACTCCAGACTCCTCTCTTCAGGACAGAGGTTTTACCTCTACACCAGATTCCTCTCTTCAGAACAGAGGTTTTACCTCTACACCAGATTCCTCTCTTCAGGACAGAGGTTTTACCTCTACACCAGATTCCTCTCTTCAGGACAGAGGTTTTACCTCTACACCAGATTCCTCCCTTCAGAACAGAGGTTTTACCTCTACACCAGATTCCTCTCTTCAGGACAGAGGTTTTACCTCTACTCCAGACTCCTCTCTTCAGAACAGAGGTTTTACCTCTACACCAGATTCCTCTCTTCAGAACAGAGGTTTTACCTCTACACCAGATTCCTCTCTTCAGGACAGAGGTTTTACCTCTACTCCAGACTCCTCTCTTCAGAACAGAGGTTTTACCTCTACACCAGATTCCTCTCTTCAGAACAGAGGTTTTACCTCTACTCCAGACTCCTCTCTTCAGGACAGAGGTTTTACCTCTACTCCAGATTCCTCTCTTCAGGACAGAGGTTTTACCTCTACTCCAGACTCCTCTCTTCAGAACAGAGGTTTTACCTCTACACCAGATTCCTCTCTTCAGAACAGAGGTTTTACCTCTACACCAGATTCCTCCTTCAGAACAGAAGTTTTACCTCTACACCAGATTCCTCTCTTCAGAACAGAGGTTTTACCTCTGCACCAGATTCCTCTCTTCAGGACAGAGGTTTTACCTCTACACCAGATTCCTCTCTTCAGGACAGAAGTTTTACCTCTACACCAGATTCCTCTCTTCAGAACAGAGGTTTTACCTCTGCACCAGATTCCTCTCTTCAGAACAGAGGTTTTACCTCTACACCAGATTCCTCCCTTCAGAACAGAAGTTTTACCTCTACACCAGATTCCTCTCTTCAGAACAGAGGTTTTACCTCTACACCAGATTCCTCTCTTCAGGACAGAGGTTTTACCTCTACACCAGATTCCTCTCGTCAGGACAGAGGTTTTACCTCTACACCAGATTCCTCTCGTCAGGACAGAGGTTTTACCTCTACACCAGATTCCTCTCGTCAGGACAGAGGTTTTACCTCTACACCAGATTCCTCCCTTCAGGACAGAGGTTTTACCTCTACACCAGATTCCTCTCGTCAGGACAGAGGTTTTACCTCTACACCAGATTCCTCTCGTCAGAACAGAGGTTTTACCTCTACACTAGATTCCTCCCTTCAGAACAGAGGTTTTACCTCTACACCAGATTCCTCTCTTCAGAACAGAGGTTTTACCTCTACACCAGATTCCTCTCTTCAGGACAGAGGTTTTACCTCTACACCAGACTCCTCTCTTCAGAACAGAGGTTTTACCTCTACTCCAGATTCCTCTCTTCAGAACAGAGGTTTTACCTCTACACCAGATTCCTCTCTTCAGGACAGAGGTTTTACCTCTACACCAGACTCCTCTCTTCAGAACAGAGGTTTTACCTCTACTCCAGATTCCTCTCTTCAGGACAGAGGTTTTACCTCTACACCAGATTCCTCTCTTCAGAACAGAGGTTTTACCTCTACTCCAGATTCCTCTCTTCAGGACAGAGGTTTTACCTCTACACCAGATTCCTCTCTTCAGAACAGAGGTTTTACCTCTACTCCAGATTCCTCTCTTCAGAACAGAGGTTTTACCTCTACTCCAGATTCCTCTCTTCAGGACAGAGGTTTTACCTCTACACCAGACTCCTCTCTTCAGAACAGAGGTTTTACCTCTACTCCAGACTCCTCTCTTCAGAACAGAGCTTTTACCTCTACACCAGATTCCTCTCTTCAGGACAGAGGTTTTACCTCTACACCAGACTCCTCTCTTCAGAACAGAGGTTTTACCTCTACTCCAGATTCCTGTCTTCAGAACAGAGCTTTTACCTCTACACCAGATTCCTCTCTTCAGGACAGAGTTTTACCTCTACACCAGATTCCTCTCTTCAGGACAGAGGTTTTACCTCTACACCAGACTCCTCTCTTCAGAACAGAGGTTTTACCTCTACACCAGATTCCTCTCTTCAGAACAGAGGTTTTACCTCTACACCAGATTCCTCTCTTCAGAACAGAGGTTTTACCTCTACACCAGACTCCTCTCTTCAGAACAGAGGTTTTACCTCTACACCAGATTCCTCTCTTCAGAACAGAGGTTTTACCTCTACACCAGATTCTTCTCGTCAGAACAGAGGTTTTTCCTCTACACCAGATTCCTCTCGTCAGAACAGAGGTTTTTCCTCTACACCAGATTTCTCTCTTCAGAACAGAGGTTTTACCTCTATACCAGATTCCTCTCTTCAGGACAGAGGTTTTACCTCTACACCAGATTCCTCTCTTCAGAACAGAGGTTTTACCTCTACACCAGATTCCTCTCTTCAGAACAGAGGTTTTACCTCTACACCAGATTCCTCTCGTTAGAACAGAGGTTTTACCTCTACACCAGATTCCTCTCTTCAGAACAGAGGTTTTACCTCTGCACCAGATTCCTCTCTTCAGAACAGAGGTTTTACCTCTACACCAGATTCCTCTCTTCAGAACAGAGGTTTTACCTCTACACCAGATTCCTCTCTTCAGAACAGAGGTTTTACCTCTACACCAGATTCCTCTCGTCAGGACAGAGTTTTACCTCTACACCAGATTCCTCTCTTCAGAACAGAGGTTTTACCTCTACACCAGATTCCACTCGTCAGAACAGAGGTTTTACCTCTAAACCAGATTCCTCTCTTCAGAACAGAGGTTTTACCTCTACACCAGATTCCTCTCTTCAGAACAGAGGTTTACCTCTACACCAGATTCCTCTCTTCAGGACAGAGGTTTTACCTCTACACCAGATTCCACTCGTCAGAACAGAGGTTTTACCTCTACACCAGATTCCTCTCTCAGAACAGAGGTTTAACCTCTACACCAGATTCCTCTCTTCAGAACAGAGGTTTTACCTCTACACCAGATTCCTCTCGTCAGAACAGAGGTTTAACCTCTACACCAGATTCCTCTCTTCAGAACAGAGGTTTTACCTCTACACCAGATTCCTCTCGTCAGAACAGAGGTTTTACCTCTACACCAGATTCCTTTCGTCAGAACAGAGGTTTTACCTCTACACCAGATTCCTCTCGTCAGAACAGAGGTTTTACCTCTGCACCAGATTCCTCTCC